>VZTE01004413.1:79995-347734 GCA_013397775.1 Eulacestoma nigropectus
AAAAGAGCAAAAAATAAACCAACTGAACAAAAGCTGGCTGACAAGTATTCTACACAAGCTTGGTGCAGTGAATACTTATTTAGGATCTATTTAATCACAAGGGTGTTCAAATCCACGTCTTCCACCTCCTAGAAGAATACTATAACTACTTCAGAATAAAGGTTTTCTGGAGTGAGCTGTGTTCTGCTGCACTTGTTTAACTACTCAAGTAATAGCCAGTATTACTATTCCAGACTAATTTGGCCAAAGAAGTGGTTAGAAGAAAGAGCATAATTCTGAAGGCCTATGATGACGGCACTCATCTGGGAAGGATTCTGATAGTTTTTGCAAGGATTGCTTATGCATTTTTGAATGACTCTTAATACAATCTGCTCTCACTGTCTCACTTTGTTTCATCCGATGAATCCTGATTTTTTTTTCTTTAATAGCACTGTTGTTTTAGCAGGAAAAGTTAACATGTCCCTCATTTCAAGAGTCTGTGGTAATCTTTGGAGCGGTGGAAGATGTATGTTTTGAGTATCCTCTGGCTGAGGCATTGAGAGACTTGTTCTCCATTGTCTTTGCTGAAGCCATGTAAAAACAGGCATCTCTTCTAGTCCTGTATCACAAAGCAACAAACAAAACAAAAAATGGCAGAAGGAGTTAAATTTGGGCATTTCATCAGCCAGCATGATGGTGGACTGAAGATTTTGAAGCTTGAATTTTCTTTGATGTAGGCATTTCTGTGTGACGCAAAGTGAAGGGTTTGTGGCTCTCAGGCACACACAATGTAGAGGAAACTCTCCCAGATCCCTTGTACTAGCTGACGTGGTTCCCTGAGGAGAGCACTTGTGTTTCAAATCCCATTTTAAGATACTTAAATTTCCTCGTATGGTATATATGGCACTTAGACATCTAACTTAAAGGCCCCAGGTATTACAATAAATAAGTCTCTCTGATAATGTCTTAATTAGTGAATGCAGGAATATCCCAGAATTCAGAGATGTTTGGTCCTGCCTTCATCACAGACCTGTCTCCTTTCTTCTGCCTCTGGGGTCCCATGGGGTGAAAACAGTGCTGAGGCCTGTTTAGACCAGATTTCTCCTTTAAATGAGCAAGGGACCAGGGCTGTAAAGACAAGAAATTTTTTGCCCTTGAAACACTGTAGGCGCAGTCTTATTGAGGAAGGTCCTCATTTTCCACAGTAGATAACTTTCCATTTGCTTGTAGAGCTTGTAGTTGGAGAATGATACTGATTTTTTTCTCAAACCTGCTGTCTCAAATTAATGTTGAAACAATTTTGAAAACCACGATTAGCTCAGAGCTATGTAGATGTTAATACTATAAAAATAATGATAACATAAAATAATTCTCTACTCACTAAAATATTTATTTTTTAAAAAATCACAGCCTAAAATTCTGCATTTGAAAAATCTGTAACATTTCTCAAATAATTTATCCCTACTCCAGTGAAATACCATTAAATTACAAGGGAAGAAGGTATTAATTTGTGGAAGATACAAAAGCATCTAAAATGTGTTTTTATTCCAGAGAAGAGGGAGGAAAAAAAAAAGAAAGAAAATTGGCGGGTACTGTTTTGTGTGCAATTCCCAAGTATATTTTAAAAACAACATTGTATTTTTATAGCCAAATTATATTTTCTGCTAACACGGAGCTGGGGAGGGATGAATAAGAGAATGATTGACAAATCTTTTAGGGCCTGATTTTACAAGATGCTGCCCACCTCCTGATTGCTGCCAATCACTTTCATTTTCTTTCAGTCGATCCGAGAACATATGGCATTATTCAGATGGTGCTGAGCACCTTCAATCACAGTCCTCATAATACCACAACATCCTCATTCTGTGCAAATGTGAGAATTGCTGTTGACATTTTAAATTAGAGGGTTATTTGGTCTTTGTCTGGACAAACTCCCAGCTGACATAAATGAATGTTCTGCCTGAGGAAGGATTGAAACAGTAAACAATAAATAATCAATTTTATAAGCACTACTGTATATATACAAACTATGTGAAGTATCAATTTGATTTATAAAATTCCATACCTCTTCCACTTTTATTTGATGGGGAAAAAAAACACCATTCTTGTGGAGAATTGAAGTTTAGTTTACTCTCAGTGCAAATTTTGAAAAGTGGAAACTGTGGGTGTTATGTGCACAAGGCAGTTGATTTAAAGAGATCAGAAAAGCATTTAATTTAAAAATAAAATTAAAAAAAATCAATTTCAACATACTGACTTGTCCTGCATTACAGTTACCTGTAGAGATCCTCTAGTCATGTCTATCTGTTTTTGATGCCTCTACAGAATAACTGTCCAGCATCCTCTGCCCAACCAATCAGAATGTAGGAAAATCTACCGATATGACGGAATCTACTGTGAATCTACCTACCAGAAGTATGTTGAAATCTGTGTGAGTCTTGCCTCTAGCTCGTGCATTTAGTGCTCGTGCTCTCCTGCTATTCAGAAAATACACGTGTGTTGAAACCGTACACTTGTGTGCAAAACCTCTACAGCAGGGACCGAAGTATGTTGTTTAATTCTTTGGGATTGTGCTCTAAAAGCTAAAAAGCAAATAAAAAACCCTAAGACTTTACTAAATCTCTTAGGTGTGCTTCTGTACAGTGCAATAAACAAGAGTGTACATGCTAGAAAATCTAGGCAAAATGTATTGCACAGGTGCTTCACATCTTAGGGATTTGAAAGGTGTGTTATGTATAAATTAGCTGTCACTTTTTTTCAGTCATGTAATGGAATGATGAGTTGTAATTTGCATAATCCTTTAAGAAGTCAAATTATACTGTCATGTAGCAGACTTAACATGCTAGCTAGGATTTCATAGCTTTGCAGCTAATTAGTATGTACCTTACAGGACAGTTAAATTGAAGTTGAGTCCTCTTTCTTTGCAGTCATTTGCCTTTGTCCGTTGCCCTAACAGAGCCCGCTTTTGTGCGTAACTCAAGATCATTACTGGTGCTTCTGACAAAAAAGCTATTGCTCTGGGCAAGCAAATGCAAAGTGCTTGACTTCCGTTAGTTTTGCAAGCAGTGAAATTTTTATTTTACTGCAACAAGGACTTAATTATCTATTTCGACACAGAATTGAAAAGTATATATTTGACAGGTGTGTTGCAGATGATTTTGTATTAATATATTGCAAATGCATTATGAATTCTCTGTTATCTCACTGGATTTTGAAACTGCATTCTGTCACTTAGTGTTTGCTTTTCATGCTCCAACTATATTCCTGTTTTGTGTACCAGTGTTGCCATTATCATCCTCTGTATAACATTTCATTTTCCAATAACCTCTTAACTTCTAAAAATTAGTTGTACTTTGCATTAAAACAAAATGTTTCTTTGGCAAGGGCAGTCATACTCATTATGGTTTTTTAGATCATGTTCTCTCATTCCCTCTTTTGATTCTATAACCTGCTGCTTGTTTCCTGAATCTTTTCTCTTAGTAATAGGTACAACCACATCAGTAAAAGCTGTTACTTCGATGTAAATGAAGACTATCGTTTTGGTTTACAGAAGTGAGAGGAAAAGAGAAATCTAGATTTATCAAAATAATTACAGCATCAGTGTAACTTGGTGAGCCAAAATGAAAATCTGACCTCTTGTTTGGCTTTTTTTTGTGAATGGCTACTTTTGGTGTGAGATATGATTTATTCCTGATTTACATAGACATAAATATTTCCTGGACTTTTTGGATTTTTTGTGGCTTTTCCCTTCTATCTCTCTAAATAATGGCAGTGTCCAGGGTAACTGAAGCAGTCTACACCTAGTATGATTTTAAATGTCACCACAGAACTTAATTTCAGTGGTTTTGCTTCTCTTGTAAGTTCAGTAAGCATAAAAATATATTCATTTATTTAGATGTATGAAACAGATTTGTTGTGCACTATTTATATCAGTTTTTAGAACAACTTCAAGATTTTGAAACTTTGTGGAAATAAGAAAACTTGGCACAGTTTGTCATGAGTGTTAAATACGGCAGTGGCTTCACTGAATGCTGCAGTATAGTTGATTATCTTGATTCCGTTTTTTTTTTTTTTTAATTAGATAGAATTTACAGCCAGTATAGTTAAAACCAGCTAGCTGTGCTGCCCACAAAATGAAATAATTGATGTTCCTTTGCAATTGCAAATAAACATTGGCAAAATAGCTTTTTGTGGGGGGGAGGGGGGTGGTAGAAGGTAAAAATCCAAAAATCAGACTTGCCGTGAAACAATGTTGATTTTGATATGTTTTGTCATTCCTGAAATGTGAATTATGAAGTATTATAGCCCAGTTCACCTTGCTTGTAAAAAACATGGATTATTTTGGGAAGCTAACAGCTAGATCTTTCTGGAGAAGATATAGAGTCCTTTTTGATTAGCGAAATTTTCTCTTGGTACTTCTTCCACACTGCTTAAGGTCTCTGAGGCATTCTTCATGTCTTCTTCCCAATGGATGTTTTTGGTACTTTTTCCCATAGTAATTTATTTCCAAAAATATGACAACAAGTTACTGAAAACTGCGCACTAATCAAGAAAAAAAAAAATCACGCTATTTTTGTAACACTTTTAAAGCTTTTGCTCTCATGTTTCAAGACATATGAACACTTGGTACTAGATGTTCATGTGCATCTCATATGCTCGTCTCTCTCCTGATGAGGTTGAGAAAGGAAGAATGGATCTAAAAATGCCACTGGCTATCAACAGAAATGGCTGTATGACTCCTTTTTCATGCAGGGTAATTTTTGGGCTGGGCACAAAGCAGCAAACTGCATATTGAGAAAGCTAAGGGAATTTTAAGGGCTGCCCAGACAGTGTAGGACAAGACAGAGAATCATGGATTTTGGAGCTTGACTTTTTTCCCTCTACCTCATTTTAAAATTAAAAGAAGTATTATGCAGAGAGCCTACTCTGGATTTATGCTTGAGCATGTACCTACTAAAGGTGTTTTGTGTAAAGCAACTTAGCAGTTGAAATCGAGTTATTCTGATCCTTTCTGTAAAAATTTTAAAGGCTCATACCACGACCTTCTATGCCAAAAATACTTTTCAGGAAACACTTGGGGAAGTGATGTTTTTAAGCAAATTTTAGTGCTAATAAATACTGGAAATAAAAGTTTGTAAAAGTACTTTGAAGTATGGATTAGTAAATACATTCTAGTGCTATTAAAAAAAAAATGCAAAAAGCTTTTTGCAGCACAAGTTCCTGAGGAACTGGACTAATGGTTACCTTAGCTAATATGTATAAAATGGGCAAAATAGTGAATATTCTTATACAGATTTCTCTAGACTCTTTATGATATTCTTGCAACTGAGGCTCACAGCTACTGCTGGATCCCACACTTGGAATGGAGTGGAACATAGAGTTTCAAAAGTTGGTGGCAAAAGACAACAGATTCCTCTCCTCCTACATTGTCCCCCACCTTGGTTGACATGGACCCAAGGGATTTTTTTAGTTCACTAAATATGTAAATATGCTCTTTAAAAAAGATCTAAAGTAAGCTTCAAAATCATTACAAATAATTTCTGTGTTCACTAGTGGTAGGGACTTGTCTCAAACTATGGAGGTAAAACCAGAGGCCTGTCTGTTACTGGCCTGGGATACAGCTGTCCACCAAGTCCTGAATATTTCCCCTTTTCCAGTCCCCCCAGCTGTAGCATGGTATGTCCAGGCTCTTTTTTTTGTGATGTCAAACAAAATTGACAACAAAAAGAGATATTTCTTGTTCAGTTCTAACTACTTCACTATAACCAAACTGCCAAGGGTTTTCCCTCTGCCCAGATTGAAAAATCTTTCTCTGCTTGCTCAGACACTCTTCCTCACCTTTTTGGAGTGTCAAACAGTGAACAAAGCATGGGTAGATGATCTCTAAAGACAGCTGAAGAGGAGAAGAGCTACTTGCCTATGCTCTTCTTTTATTTGTTGCTAAATTACAAAGAATACTGGCATGTCAAAAAAGAGGGGTTTTGCTTGTCTGCAGAGAATCAGTACAAGCAGAGGATATCTCAGGGATTTTTTTGTTCTTAGCCTGGAAGTCACTTCACAAAATGACCCTCCAGGGTATCACCTGGGTGGCTGTTGTGTGTTATCTCCCAATCAACAGTGGAAGAATCATCTCTTCCTTACTTTTTTCCTGTCCATATTAAGGAGATTTAAAAGTCATGTCTCTCTTCAGGAATTTAGAGAACAGGGAAGAATTCTACAGTAAGCTATTTCTTCTGAAATCAAGGGCATGGAAAAAATATGTAAGGAAAACACCTAGTTCATTTAAATCCCACAAATGCAGCTACGGTCTTATTAGCTATTTTCATTTCTCAGCTAGTTAGTGAAATGAACATAGAAAGAAGGCTCCGTGATTTCAGTCTAAGGGGAGCAATCTGTCCTGGAAGAGGGGGTAGCTTGGTTACATGTACATTTTCATCCTGAGTCTGTAAATGTTCAAAACATCCAAATTTGATAGACCAAAGTAAGCTCCTGTCAGAATTTATGTTGACTCAAACCAATAAATATTTGTACAAATGAGAAAAGGAGGTGCAAGCCTAAATTATTCCATTCAGCCTCTAAAGGCTTAAATTCAGTTTTATATATTTATCAGATTGCTAAAACAAAGTCAGGATTGGTTTGCACACATGAAAAACCTAATGGCCATACTAGTCAACACAAATGAGAATATAAACCTTTTAACGGGCCACATAGCTCTCCTAGGGTTTCTAGTGAGGGAATTCAACCAGATGCAGAGCGTGGGAAGATGGGTACCTGAAGTGGTCTGCAGTGCCTATCACCACCTTAATGTGGACAAAGCTGCAAAAAACCTGCAGAAGAGGAGCTAGTGGTTCCAAATGGAGAGCCATGGCTTTGTCAAAGTGGGTTAGAACCCGCAGCTGGCCCCTTGGCAGCTGGGCCTGCTGGTTCAGGTCAGTATACTCATTTAAGCAGCATAGAAAGGTTGGTGATGGCTGAGCAGTTGCTCTTTTTCTCCATCTTGTTTCTTAGTTGTGGTGCTGCCCATAAATTGCCTTAGGAAGGCATAAGACTTTTCAGAATTTTAGTTTGTATATTCTGACTCATCTGATGCTATGTAGCTAAAGAAAAGCTACACTAGTCTTAAACAATTATTTTAGCTCCAGGAAAAGCATATAACATGTAAGACAAGGATTATCATTCTGGCTAATGCTGCAGTGTACATGAGTATTTTTTCTAACAATGGCTTCAGGATCCCATGTTTAGGGGTTAACTTTAGAGAGCAACTGAAGAAGCTGCTATTTAGTTTGCTCTGCTCTAGTAAAACAGGAAGGAGGGGCCACATCTCCTTGCACAGAGGATTTCACTTTGCGGCAATGTTCTGTCACTTCACAGCTTGATTTTACTTCTCACAATGAGAGTTTAATAGATGTATTTGAAGAAGGTTCTAGGTATCTCCTCTTCTTAAATTTGATCTCTCAGAAAATATTGAAAGCTTATAACCCAGTTCATTCTCTATCAGCAAATGGCAGAGAAGCCACTGCTATACTCACGTGTGACAGGCTTTTAACATAAGTCAACTGATCCTTACAGCCTCAGTGTGAGGCTGCCTGGAAAAACTTTATCCCTGTTACCTGCCTATGTTTGCTCTTGTCTTTGTGTAGCATTGACCATATCTGTGGGTTCTCTGTGCCGAGGTGTTCTAGAGGTCTTTTGCAGGAAGGAAAAAGGAGTCATTAACCAAATTTAAAACACATTCAAAAGCGAGCCAATGTCTTCCTTACACATAAGACATGAGTGGGCTTTCTCTGAGTTAGAAATGAGATTAGCTGTGGTACTTTAAAATGATTAATGATCACTGGCTAGTATTAAGTTGAACATCTAATCCTTGGCTGATTGGAGCATTTGAGAGAACAGCACTCAAAAAATACCGTCTTTTAGTAACAAAAATTTTGTCGTATTTTGATTATGATGCAGTTAGATGTTGCAGTGGCTTTAAAGTTTTACTTTGAGATTAAAGGGATGAAGCCTGAATAGAGAGTGAGTGTGATGCATACTTGTTACCTGAAAATTTTCTTTCACTGAAAATAAAGGACCTTATTTAGATTTACAAAGGACTGTTCAGTCTATAGTTCAATGCAAATTTTGAAGATTCACTTAAGCTTTGCAGTATCAAATTTTAATACATATCCTGAGTTAAATTCTGAAGTGAATTTGGTATTGGTCAATTGATGAATTAGGCAATTACCTTTGTTAAACTGTCTGGGTCTTCAGGTCCCATAACAACACCCTTTCAATAGGGTATTAGTCACAGTTTGCTAATTCCCTGTTAAGACAGGTTTTCTGATATTGTACTGAAATTGCTTTTGCATTTCTTTCTCGCTTCAGATATGAAGGAGTCTGTGTGTGTTATTTGTTTTGTAGGGTTTTCTGAAGGTTTTTTTTATGGTGTGGTTTTGTAGTATTTTGTCTTTTTTTTTTTTTTTCACAAGTCATATTACTGGTTTCAGAACTGGAAAGATCAATTCAAATTATCTGTGACTGAGCTATTCTGTGTATTCAGCAAGGTTTCACTTTTCCCATGCTCTTTCAGTAACTTGCTGCTTTGCACAAATACAGAAGCATTAATACCAAATATATCCAAAATATGACTTGGGAAGGGAGTGAGCAGTTCATTTGGCTTACTAACAGCTTAAATGATCATTCTGCAACTTGGGAAAGGGGAAATAATTATCCCACAAATATAAGGAGCTAGCTAAATACCTGCTGTAAAGCTCACATAAGTAGCAGGAGTTGTGGTAACAAAGCTGTCCTGGAGCATTTTAAGTATGCTTTTGAATGATAGAGTTCCAACTCTTTGTCTTCATCTGCTTTAAAATAGCAATATAAGATACTGACACAGTCTTGCAACTTCTAGTTCTTTTTAGAAGGAAAAGGCTGATTATAAAAACTTCAGATTAAAGAAAATCCTGCTTGTCTTTAGAGGAACATGCTTACTATTAGTTAAACTACTGTTACCTTATTTTCTGTCTAAGTTTTTCTAATTTTATATAGCAGAAACATGCAAAATCCAGCATTAAGAAGCTGAAAAATTCTCCTTTAATATTCATAGTACTCCTCATTTCCTCTCACCCCTCCATTTAAATATCTGTAGACAGTAAACCAGTGATCATTTATCCTCCTCCTTGACACGGGTTTCTCATTTCTAGCAAGTTTTCCAGATTTTGAATGCTTCTTGTAGCTGATTAAGCCTTCCTAGTTTGAATACTAGTATAGTCCATTAGTTGTTCCTGTGGGAATGCTCGGGGATCACAATTATAAACTAGAACCATGTCGTTACATGCTGTTTGAAACAGATTCTCTGTCTCAATATCAGTAGTGATTTATATAATCCTTTCCTATTGCTACTCCATGTTTCCTTCCTTGTATATCAAAAAATCTTTTTCACCACTCTAGCCAGGGTATCGCACTGTAGGCTAATATTAATTTGGTTATCCAATATCATCCATATGCCTCTTTCTAGCTTATTATAGTGTCTTTGTTTGGAATGTGTGCACTTAGTTATGAGATAGACAGCTTTGTGCTCAGCTGTGTTAAAACACGTCTTATTCAGGTGAGCCCAAGCTGCCATGCAATCTGTGGAACTGACAACTCCCCGGTATTTACCATTTTATTATCTTTTGTGTCATCTGCAAATTTTACTGGGAAGGATTTCATGTTTTCTTTCATATCACTGATTTATTCTCCTGCACAGGTACTCCGTGGGGAATAAAGGGCTCATGGAGTTCTTTCCCTGCGCGGAGTACTTGGGGTAGATCTAATCCATATATCAGAGCTGCTGGTCATAATGTCTGGGAGCAGATTAGGGCTGCCGGCACTGATGAGTTGCAACCAGGCAGGGGCAGTGAGTCATGAGCACACACTTTACTTGCAGCAGTACGAGATGGCTGCAGCCTTCTTTCAAGTGATGTGAGGCTCGTTTCGCATAGTGATGTTGTTGAAATACAGAGATAATTCTCCTGTGAAAATCTGTGTGTTTGTAGTGATGGCTACTAGTGAATTCCTTTTTTTTTTTTATTTTGAAAGCTGTTTCTGGAAACAAGCTAGATTATTTGCAAATGGTTAGCAAATGTAGTGACTGAGTTTATCTAAAAAGAAAAGCAAATAAGTGGGTTTTGGAAACCCCAAAATATTTCATATTCGTTTTCTTCCGTAATGAATTATTTTAAATTTATTTTCAAATTGGTGCTTTTATTTAGAACTACGTGTGTTTTTCAGATGACTAGAATATTAAGTGATGAAGTCAGCAAGCATAAGGCTTTATTGGAAAAAAAGTTCAGAGTTTACTCAATATGAACCTTTCGGTTAACATTTCGTTCCTCATTTTTCCTCCACCTCCCAAAATGGAGGAAACCTCAAAATCATGTTCTAAATATTGTTTTTCTTTATTTGGCTACTTAGAAGCCCTGCAAAGTGCTGTATCTTGCCTAATTTTAAAGTTTATGTTGTGTTATTTAGCAAGCAATGAATTCTTCTACCTAGCCATAGGGTTTTATTATGCAAAAGTGACACAGCTCTTGTTTCACATCCAGTTACAGCCATATTGCTAAACTTTGAACTTATTTATAAAGAAGCTGTTATCATAACATGCTAAAATTCCATTAGGATAGTGATATCTATAGTCAGTTTAAAGTAGTTATACTGATTTTCTTTCCCTTTGAGACAAATAGTGCTCCAGTTAAATCACGCAAATATTTAGCAAAGTCTGCATCATCTCAAACTGGTATGCAGAAGAAAAGACTTGCATTGCATTTTGTAAAATTTTACTTTTGTTGTTGTACAGCTATTTGTCAGGTGTTTGTGATCTTAAAAGTTCAATATTCATATTCACATGTACGTGTATGCACATACATAGTACACACACTTCTGAAAATAAAGAAAATTCAATAATTTTAAGGAAAGGTACAGTGAGGCATAAAGCATACTTCTACCTGAGTGCAATAGGAAGTTGACAATTTTTAATTGTTTTAGGCATGAAGGGATTCTGTATCATTGTTCCAAAAAACCTAACAAAAAAATCCCCAACCCAACCCCAAAACAACAAATAGCAAGAAAACCACTGTACCATATGAACTAAAAATTATATAATTAAGATTTCCCCTTAATTTCTGGTAAATATAGAATAAATTTCTAATGGATACCAAACAAAAAATTTGATAAACAAGGAGGAAAGATATAGTCTGTCACACTTCAAAGTTTCTGCTGCTTGAGCAACAGGAGACCCACGAAAGGAGATACCTTTGCCTCTTATAGTTACATTGAACTTTGTGTTACCGTTTCATAAGTGACATTGGGTCTGTGCCATCTTTGAGATTGCAGACTGAGATGCAGAGTAGTTTAAGATTCTGAATCATGTACTGTTTAATCAGGCTGCACTACTTAGAGTATGTGTTGTGTACTGGGAATAATTTGTGTGTAGTTTTTCCAGCTGCATCTATATAAAAGGTGAAATTCCCCTCCCTCCACACAAAAGTCAGCTAAATGGACTGTGGGGAATGGAGCAGCAGTTGCATGAATTAATTTCATGTAGCTGTCCGTAGCTAGCTGTGACACTGCAGTGTGTTTCCTCCACAGCTGACTCACAGCCAGGATCTGTACACATCTTTGTGCAGGTCTTGGGCTGCTGAATTTTCTATGCATTGATCAATTGTCTCCTTGCCTAGAAGTGTCCTGTATAGTTTTCCACCCTTTTGCTAAATTCCAGTGACTCATTTACATGCCTGGGGCAGTAGTCCTGCAAACCTTGTGACTGCACTGGACTTCATTAATTGTGGTTATTACCTTTGCTACCTCTAACGTCATTGCAGTGTCAGGAGAGGGAATGGTAGCACTGTCTCCTTCTGCATATCCTTTCATGTAAGAAACATGTACACTGTACATCCTGCTTCACAGGGCTGGAAGAGAGGGGCTGTTGTGCAGCTCCCCTTTCCCCTGTAGAAAATCTGCCATTTCTGGGAGTACTCTCCGCTGGCGATTCTCAGTGATGAACATATAGATGGTCCAGGCATAGGGAGGCAGCTCAAAGGTTTTCAAGCTGTAAAGGACTTTGTGTAATCAGTCACACTGCAGAGTGCAATGCGTTTGGTAGCCTGGTAGTCCTGGGGCTGTCTGGAAGCATCACAGGGTTGCAGACACACTCTGCACTGGGCTGTACACAGACTGTCACCTGTGTAATCAGTGACCAATACTGATCAATGGATTGGTTGTAACTTGCTTTGGTATAGCATGTACCATTGCTTTGTCTAGCAGTATTTTCTTTGCCTCAAGAATGCTGCTGTGCTCTACATTTTGAGCTAGATGTTATACTAAAAAGGGCATTTGCCACTTTGGCAGGTTGAATTGAATGGGTTTTGTTATTCAGTAGGTACAGAGGGAAATACTGAGCTAAGATTAAAAGCAGAATACAAGCCAAGTCTATAGTATATTTTGATATAGCTTGATCAATTGGAGCTATCTAAGTGATGTAGTATCCCACTTGGACAAAAATCCATCAGCAGAAACCACCTCTATAGCATATACTATTTTACTTGCAAAACTGTTCTTTTACTGATATTGCTTGTTTTGCTAATAAGTGATGACTTTCCTGTATGAGTCTAAAGCTGATCTTTGCTGATATAGCTGATTACATGCTTAGTGCTTTGCCACAGTGGTATACCAAGATTGCTCTATTGGCAAAATGCTCCTAATGCCGACCTCATCTGATTTTAGTAATTCACTATTCTTGATTTCAGAGCTCCACAAAATAAGACTCCTATTGTAGAATTTGAAGGGATATTAGTTGCTCCTCGACTCTATAGTGAATAATCATTGGGATAAAGAGAATCAAGAGCTGTACTGCATTTAAAAATCAATCCTATTTTTCATAATATAATTAAGTTTTTTGTCATTTCAGATATTCTTGTTGTAGACTTGCATTAAGGGTGAGAAACCTAATCTTCTGAGTTGCTTGACATACTTGACGTATTTTACTTATTTCGGTTTTGGTCTCCATAGAATCCTACTGATGGTGTGATTTGCCTGATTGTGACAGTGCTAAATCCCACATGGTTGATCTCCTTTGCCTTGAAATCAAATGATGTAAACAAAAACTTTCCAAAAGTATTCTGATCTTTTTCACCCCCTCAAAAATCTCTCAACCAGTATTGAAGTGAAAAGCCTGGCAATCATAATCTAGTCAGGCACAGTGCCTTGCTGTGTGCTTTGGGCAACACCTAGATCTTATGCGTAAGGGAGCATTTTATGGTTATCACAGCAGGAGGCCTTCTTGCTTCCAGGGGTAGCGGCTTTCAGAGCTGCTGCATTGCTGCTTGATTACTGGTGATGGTTGTGTTACGTGCTGGACCCAGTGTGACTGAGACAGTTCTGATTCATATCACTCTGGGGAGCATCAGGCATGTATCCAGACCATGCATCAGCATCAGTGGTGACTGTGGCATTGAAATTGCTGGAAAAGGCATGGAATCAGATAATCATCCATAAAGGAGTACTACTGAATGGCTGTGAAGTTCACAGCTGGTAGATTTGTATCTCATGGGATCATGGTACTGTGTAACAGGCAAAAGCTCTTAAGTTTACTAAACAGGTTAAGGCGACTTCATTATGTAGGGATTTTTCTGTTGTTGGTGTTGGCTTATTTTTACCTCACCTCCCCACTAAGTGCACTTGCAAGTTATAAACAGATTTTTTTGTGTGATGTCAAAAGAAGAGCTAATCAACCATTCCAGGTCTAGGTTGTATTTTGAAGGTCAAATTGAAATCTAATTATTGACGTTGTCACTAAATGGAATGAAATATGTTCCAAAACATAGAAAAGTACATTAACTTTTCTGAATTTCCTACCCTCTGAATTTTTCAGTTTCTCTTGCTTAGATATTTTGATGCAATCCTGCAGCAATGCCTATTTCACAAGAAAAAAACTAGTCCAAGCAATGAACTAGTCTTCCTTCCCCCTAGTTTACACCAGATACAATCTATTTTAGGTTGAAACCAAGAAATAGATTGTCTGCCATAGTTTGAAGGAGACTCTGCCATTAGAATCTAAGAATTCACAAGAAGGGGAATCAAATATCATGTTGTACAGATGTTTAGGTAATTTTTATATGGGAATTGGCTGACTCTTCAATGCATTGACTTTTATTAGAATAAGTCCTTTTCCTCAGGAACAGTTTAAGGAGGTGGCGACCTCCTCTGAGCTTCCAGGCTTGTAGAGCCTCCTGAGCTGAGTGCTTTTCAAAGGATAGTTAGCACTGGCCATACAGATCCTGCAAATATCTGTACAGGGACTTGGTGGCAGAGCAGCAATATGTTCATGGTTGCAAGTGGGAGTTTTGTTGTTTTCTTTTACTTGCTACTGGAGAACACCACAGTCCTGATATGTGTGGTCTCGCTTCTGGATGCCTGTGAACACTCTATCCGTGTGCTGTTAAGATGTTTGCAATAAGCTGGAGTGTAGCAGAAAATGCTGTTCAATGTCAGGCTCTGCAGAGGGGAAGTAGGGCTTTACAAGGGCTCCTCTTCTCTAAGAGTGTTCCAAGTGTACTTGCTGTAAAGGTAAGACTTACCTCTTTACAGATACATATTTCGTAAGATATTGGTGATTTGGTGAAATATATTAAAATAAATTTTGGTATGTAGCTTCTTCTAGATGAATATTTGTATATAATTTTAACTTTCCTCATGTTCTTAATCTAAGACTAGTTTGTAAATCTTGAATAAGTAAATGCTTACTGATGGTTATCATATGCCTCCTGTTTGTACCCACAATACAATATTTATGACTTTGTATTTTGACTCGCTTTGATGACATTTAAGCGTAGGTATTTTTGATTGACAAACAACTAAATTCAGTTTGGGTGACCAAATTCAGTGTATGCAAATATCAGCCCTTTATTGCTATGTTTAAGCAAAATTTTACATCTGCATTAGAATGAAAAACATAGTTTGAGTTGATACAGGTGTTGCATATTGCATGAAGGTAGCAAGATGACATTAAGAGCAGAAAGTTATTTTCTTTTAGGCCAAATGCAGTAGTAACTATAAACCAGAATTAACTATTTCTTTCCCCGCCCTTCATGCTTGTGTTTTGATACTGAAACTCTCCTGACCAGTATCCTATATTACCAAATATTCATTGCAATCCCCATAGCTTCCTCTACCATTGCTTGTGCTCACTGTTTCTTCACCTCTAGCCCCAGAAAGATGGCTACATTCTTTGTTGTGTCAGGGACACCAGCACTTTGTAGAGCTTTAGGGAGTGCTTGGATGGGTAGATCAGTGCCTGGTAGTGGTTTTAATGTACCCATCGCTTCCAACAAGGTTTCCCCTGGCTTGAGGCTTGTGTTTGGGAAACCACAGAATGCATTGCAGATGGCGCTGCAAACTGTCTCTGCCAGGCAAAAACAG
Organism: Eulacestoma nigropectus; assembly: GCA_013397775.1. Taxonomy (NCBI): domain Eukaryota; kingdom Metazoa; phylum Chordata; class Aves; order Passeriformes; genus Eulacestoma; species Eulacestoma nigropectus. Next base: position 95,413 of record VZTE01004413.1, read on the forward strand.
GTAAATATAATGAAGCAGGAAGTTAATTGGGGAACTGTGCAACGTAATTTGATTATGGTCTCAGATGCAAGGGACTCAAAAAATACTAGTTAAAACAGAAATACTGGTGTTACAATGTTTGTTATATGGTAGCGAACAGTCCTCTCAATAAACGTGAAAATTTAGGTCAGAGCTATAATTTGCCACACTGGTGGAAAAAAATATTGCATATTTGATATGCTATCATACTATTGCTTACAGATCTTTTTTGGCAAGCGGTTTTTCAATGGTGTATCTGAAAGCAGATTTAGAATGTGAAAATCATGCTGGTTTTTTTATCCTCATTCTAGTCAGATGAAAAATACCCCTTTGATTTGTATATGTATGACACAATTTTCTCAAAATGTGTTCTGCTGTGTGATATCAATTTTTGTAAGCGTGCAATGAGTGTTTTTCTCTGAGCCTTTTTTTAACCCCTTTCACCATATACCCACTATCTTTCGAGAACTGTTACGAAAAGTCTGAATACCTTGAATAATCTTTTTTCTTTTTTTTTTCTGTCATTTAAAGTCTTCTATGTCCTTAAACCCCAACAATCTGCTTTCTCTCTCACTAATATTTCTTGAAAACGAAAAGCGCTGTCACACTTATACTTTTTAGTTCCTACCAGAATAATTGGGTGACTTTTCCAGAAACTCCTTTTTCAAATTGTCAGAGAAAGATTGGATTTAATATAAATTCAATAAGATCTACCTTCCTTGAGATGAATAGGTCTTTATTAGATAGTTAAAGGTAATAGCAGCTACTATTTCAGTTGCCATAAGACTGGCCTCTTATTTGCCTTGTGTCTTTCATAGTCACTAATTCCTGGGTGCATAAAATCCTATCTAGTTGGAACAGTAGCATTTTACCTATTCTGCCTGCTCTCTCTTTCCATAGCTATTTGTCATAATACAGTTTAAATAAGGCTATATAAAACATCTATAGCATGTTAATCACAGAATACTTGTGATAGAAGGCAATTCACCGTTTGCAATTTAGAAATTCAGTGTAAATACCTAGGTACTTAGGATGAGTACCCTCTGGAAGCATCACCATTTGAATCTGTAGCTTGCACTGTGTAGCTAATTCTGTCTGCAGACATGTGTGAGTTTGGTTGTCACACTGGTGTGCATGTGTATATTTATTCAGGGACACACATACACGTACGACAGAAAAGTTAAATCATTCCAATTTGATTCAGAGCATGCCTATAGGAAGAGAGCTCAGAAGAGTAGAAGCAAGGGCATCTGTGAACTCCAAGTCTTTAAAACTGTAGAGCCAGAGACACTGGCTTGGACTTGAGAGGGATGAATGGGTAACACACTCACTGAGACAAATGAAACTCATGCAAGGTACAGGAGCAGGGTGCCTGGTTAACTGAAAGTCAGCTGAAGCAGAAGAAATGTGGCTGAAAAGAATAGCACAGGCAGTGGCTGACTTGCAGTGTTGAGGGGACAGAGGCAGGTGTGGGCAGTCCTGCGGTCCTCAAAGGATGCTGCTTGAAGCTCAAGAAATTTTCATGGGTAACGGGGAAGCTTAAGAACTGTATTGTCCACAGCTTCGTGTGCTAGGAAAGCAAAGGGTACTTTGGAACACATGGAAAAATCTGTATATCTTTTGCTTCAACTTCTGTGTGTACTGGAAAGGATGAGGTCAAAATTACAGGGGTTCATGCTCTTTGCTTCTGCTCCTGACAGCTAGAGAACAAGGCTGGCATTGTCTTACAGGAATAGAATAGTCTATTGTGGAGGGGGAACCAGGAAGGTCCATGCCTCGTCATTGTGCCAGTAAAATCACGAAAGACAATAATACAGTTTTCTCAGACTAGAGGAGGCTTAAAAGCTTGTGGATGTAGTGAAACCCAAACACAGTACCTAGATGAGTGGAAAGGAGTGTTCCATGGCTGCTACCGTGTTATGGATCAGGTGAAAGATACTTTGCATGCCAGCTTACTGTTAAGATTTTACAAATTGGTCAGATACACTGAAGATATGCTGACTACAGTTGTAACATTTCTGGAAAACAAAACAAGGCCTCTGAGTTCCATATCCATGTAGAAATCACTTATGGAGAGATTTAACTGCTCAATGCAAGTAGCTAATTGCATTCTCAGTTGCAGAGTCAATCAGGACACAGCAGAGGAGCACTTGGTTAAAACACTTCAGTGCCCTTTCCATAATAACAAGTGAAACACTCAATTTTGTGGCTTCTCTGAGTTTTTTGGATTTTTGCTGTGGGGTTTTCTGGAGATCTTTTGGGTTAAGAAAGGCTTCCTCATGTAGTGCAGTTTCTTTCTTCCTTGGACAGAAAAAATGTAAGTATTTTAATTGCAAAAATATTCAAATCTGACCCAAGACTAGTTATTAGTCAGTTTTAAACACTATGCTTTCCAATGTTTACTGATGAATGGTTGTGGCTGTTTTTTGATTCAGTATACCAGGATTTTGGTAAAACTTCATTGTCTGGTTAGTGGCTAAAATCAATTAATGATCTAAAACCAGAATATTTGACTGATTTAAAATTTGGAATATCAGAAACACAAAGGCAGGGAAATCATCTTTTTGTGACTTCAAAATTTGAGTCCTAGATATATACACTCCAGTATACTGGAAAATGTATAGAGTTGTCAGATCTAGACAGTGGGTTTACTTCTTCTTCATTCAAACATTTAGGAAAGGATGATGGAACCTTTTTCTGGTTTTTATTTATGGTGTCTTTGTAGATTTTAATTTTAATATTCTGCCTATTATTGTATCATTAGCGTTCTTTCATTGTTTTGTCTCAGAAACATGTCCTGAATGTGCTTTTATCTGTCCATATTATGCCAGAGGCCTCTGGCCAGCCATACCTGCTGACGGTAGATGTAGCTCTCCAGGTCACAGGTTGCCAGGCGTGTCTGATGCCTCTTCAGGAGGCTGGGACCGACAAACAGCTCTTTTGCAGAAGGTGTTTTGTGGGTGAGGAGCTCTGTTGCCAGCTGAAGGAACTACAGGAAAAAGTGAACAGGCTACATAGTACTTGAGCGAGCAAATGAGAGAGACTAATTCTTTTCAGAGCTGCTACAGTCTCAGGACTCTCAGGAGTCTTGATCCTCCACTGTAGTGGAGAAGCAGATGGACTTAGAACCCTGGAGGGTAATTAGTCACAGGACTGTTAGCCAAGGGACTGTAAAAGGCGAAGGCTGGAAGCAGGTCACCGCATGTACCAGGAAGAAGGTTCCTCCTCCTTCTCAGAATTTGACAAGTAGGACTGTAGCTTCTACAGCAGGTGTGAGGCTCTGGAACTAAAAGGCCAGACAGCTGATGAGGTGGGCAAAGGTCTTTTTGGGATAGGGGGGCCTCCTAAGACAACACCACCTGTACCCGGCAACAAGACTTCCTCTGTTAGCACGAAAAGAAGGGTAGTTGTCTCCTTTCTAAGGAGAATGGAAAGGAGACTCCTTTCTAAGGGGAATGGAGGGTCCAATATGCAGACCAGACCCAACTCCCAGGGAAGTATGCTGTCTCCCAGTGGCTCTGGTGAGGGATATTACTGGAAAACTCTCTAGTCTAGTAAGGCCCCCTGATTACTATCCACGATTGGTTGTTCCAACTGGCAGTGACAAAATAGCAAAGAAAAGTCTGAGGGCAATCAAAAGAGACTTCCAGGCCCTGGGACAATTGGTAGAGACAACAGGAACACAGGTAGTGATTTTATTGATTCTTCCAGTAACACTGACTAATATTGATAAGGAATAGACAGATCCATCAGGTCAATGCATGGCTCTCAGGCTGGTATCAGCAGAAAAATTTGGGTTTGTTGACCATGGGAGGATCTACTCAACACCTGGTCTACTGACACCTGATGGGATGCACCTATTCCGGAGGGAAAAAGGAATTCTCGCACAGGAGCTAGTGGGCCTCGTTTTAAACTAGTTTGGAAGAGGGAAAGGACAAAACCAGGCTCTCCAGTGATGAAGGATGGGATGGTGTGCCAAAACTGGAGGAAATGAGAACTAATGAGATCCCTCAATCTGCTTCACCAGGTGTTGGCTACAAAGTACCACACCTGAAACGTTTCTACATTAATGCCCATAGCGTGAGGAACAAACACAAGAGGAGCTGGGCACTGGAACAGGCTCTCCAGGAAAGTGGTCACAGCACCAAGCCTGACAGAGTTCAAAGAGTGTTTGAACAACACTCCTGAGCATATCGTGTGACACTTGTGGATGGTCCTGTGCAGGACTCCATGATCCTTGTGGGTCCCTTCCAACTCAGCACATTCTGTGATTCTGTGATTGTATTATTGTGTGAAAACCTTGTTCGACTTCAGTGCTGTGGCACAGCTAGGGCTCTTTTTCCTTGCTTAAGCCTACTGCAGTCTCTCTGGCCCCACCGTCAATCATCAGCTGGACGCTGAGACGAATTTTTTACAGCAGCTTCTGTCAGTAAATAGAAAATATTTTGAAAAATACAGTCTAAAAGCTAAATGTCAGCCTGCTGAGTGGCCTGGTTAAACAGGAGAATTGACTTTGCCAAGTTTTGGGTTTGTGTTTTTTTTTTTGGTTTTTTTTTTTTTTTCTTTTCTTTGTTTGCTTGTTAATTTTTAAAATTTTTTTTGATGTAGGTTTTTTCCTAATTAAAAAAAAAATTGATTTGGGGTCTAGCCCAAATAATAAACAAAATAAGACTTTCTTGGCAGACTCCTAATTGACTAGCTTACTAAAATTCTTAAGCATCCCCATGGCTGTTTCTGTCTTCACTTTTCTGGTCTCTGTAACATGGGAATTCTCAGTGCATTCTGGGAGTAGCAGAGAACTTAGGTACTTCAGTAGCTCTGTTGCATCCCCTGTAGTCCCCTGTTTTGTTTACATTTTCAGTGAAAGCTTTTTCTGAGGTTCAAAACCCTACAACAGTTACTACTCTGTCTCTGAAGGAGGTATTCCAAAAGAGATTTTGGATGTCCTAGCAATTGTATTTAGTCTTTGTCACCAGGGCAAAACACACTAAAAAGATTTAGATAGGCAAGAAGCCACATATTTTTTAAAACCACTTTGAAAAAGAATGGTGGAAGCACATGGCATAATGCACAGTAAATCTTGTATTAGAAAGCTGCAAACCCTTGTTGAGAAGTTGCATTTGTCTCCTGAGCCAGAGAATATTACTGTCCTACAGCAGTCCTACAGTACTGGAAACTGCATTGAGAAGTGCAGCCTACTTGTTAGTTGATAAATAGAGATTAGAATCACCTACTAGGCTATATTATAGTGCTTGTTAACAATTTTTACCTTCCTAAATTGATTCAGTATAATCCTTGTGATGGCTTTACTTCATTTCTGGAAGACATACAGATAATGTGGTACTTATATGAAGTCTTGCATGTCACTGAAAACCTGCTGTATTTCTGTAGTAGAATTGTGTGGCAGGATTATATTAACATAGATTTTGGAATATTTGAGCTCCCATAGGGTATGGTGTGTGGCTGATATGACATGACTTGCCTTCAACAGTTGTTTTAACAAGATATCCTTCATATAAAATATACCAAGCTGAAAGGCATAACTGAGTGAGTTAAGTAAGAAACACTGGTGGCAAAATTCTTCACTTTCATCTTTATCTGATTAATTCAAGGCTGAGTGTTACAGTGAAAGTCTTTTTAACCTAGCATAGTATTTGGTATGTTTATTTAAGGAAAACCAAATAAAACCAGAAAACATAAACCCCCACCCCAAAAAAGCCCTTTTGTATTATTTAGTACAAGATCCTTTTTATTAAATTGTTAAACTAGTTGCAAATATATGTGCATTTACTCTAGTCAAAACTCATAGTTCTTAAAATATCTTCTCACTCCTCCTAAAAACTGCTTTAATAATACATTAATTAACACTTCTGAAGTACTTGGCATATTTAACACAAGATAATTTACAGTTCCTAATATTTTAAACTGTGTATTAAAATGTCTAGCATTAGCGAATAGAAAATACACTGTATGTGAATATAGCATTAAGTGCTAAACATGTAATTTACATGTAGCTCAGTCTTTATTTTATTAAAAATAAATATACTTTAATGTCTTGATAATAATGCTGATGTTGTTTGAATCACTTTTAACATTTTCAAATTCCTGCTGGTGGTTTATTTTTTTTAACAGGACCATGCAGACCCTTAATATTTGTTAATAACAATAATTAAATTTAGGGCTATATAAACAGTTAATTTCAGACTTTATGGCATGATATTGTATTTTGATTTTTATCTGTTTTCTCCTTTCACAGCTTTTAGCATTGACTGAAAAATATTCAGCCAATTTAATACCTGAAATACTGTACTTGCATCAAAAGGCTTTGACTGACCATGTACTTGAGAACAGATTTCAGATATAGACAGCTTTTTACTGTCTCTTGACTTCATGTTGCAGGAAAAGCTTACTACATGAGGATACTAAATGGCTTGAGGGTTTGGTAATGGGATGTGGAGACCTTCACCTTAGGTCACTAGTTTGAATGCAGCCCAGGAGGGTGGAAACTATAAACCCATTATCACCTGATGGCTCCTGGATGGCCTGTGGGAAATGAGCTGGTGGTCCCAGGCAACTTCCTAGGAGAAAGACAACAGTATTGCAGAGTCAGCATCTTAGTGCTTGCAAATTGGGACCCTTGCTGGAACTCTGCAGAAAAAACAGTGGCTGGAGTGAGCTTGGGTGCTGAATTGCCTTCTGCACCTCAAGTGGTTTGTGTAGGTCAGACAAGAAGCATAATTGAGTAACAGAATGTAGAAACCATTGGCATTCATTAGGTCAACTCTGGCTTGTAAATACTCTTCCAGAACTGTTTAGCTATGTTTTGCTCTCAGTATCATTGCTTACAAGGTACTTCAGAGAAATGCTGCATATTCTTTATTTTTAACTAGAAGGTCTGGGCAAAAAAACTCCAAACAAAACCACCAGAAAATGTTTTACTTTAGTTAGCCTCTCCACACTTTGTTTTATAATCCTGGTTTAATTTTTTCTGCCTGTAATTTTGCCACCAGTCTCCAGTTGTTTTACTGATCCTTGTACTAGAAGAGGAGAGTACTATATGCTATATTATTGTCAGAGGCAGTGAAAGACTCCTAATTGTAATCACTGTATGAAATCAGTGCTCAAAATTTAATTGTTGGGAGAAATGGCCAAGCATGTACTTTTTTCCAATCCTTCTTACAGCTCCTATGCATAGTGGCTCGTGTCTGTCTTGCACATAGTCCTGATTAGCTAATGAAGCTCATGTGGCTGGTTAAATGCAGCCTTGTCAGGTGCTCTCTGCTCTTTTTTTGCTCAGGAAATGGGGGAGCTTTCCTTCTGTCCCTAGAGCCTTCTGAGCAGCCAGCTTGTGGCATTACTGGTCCCCATTACTACCATCTCTGCCAAACAAAAAGCAAATGTTATCTTTTATGCACGGGCCAAGGGGCCACGCCATTAGTGAGAAAGACCATGTATCCATCAGGTCATAGATACCTTCAATCACACTCACATTTGCTGGATATAACAGCATCAGTCAGAGATGGTTTTTCATCCCAGAAAAGTCATGGGAGCAGAGTGGCTAGGGTATTTCACCAGTTATACTGAAATCCACTTTGCTTCCTGCAATTTTCAATGTTTCAGGATTATGGCAAGATGGTGGTGTTTCAATTCCTCAAACTGGATCTGGGTACTAGTGCAACTGGTGCTTGAGTGAAGCACTTTAGAACAGAGATAGATGCATGTGTCATGATTCTCATAGATTTCAAGCAAACATTTATTTATCCTTAAAATACAGCAGCCCCTTCTCAGAAAAGTTGGACAGTGAATTAACTAATATTAAGATGCTGGGTAACTTTCTACTGGAAGTCTTAAATTTTGTTTACATACAACTATAAAGGGTTTATAGTTGGTATCCCAAGAGCCTATATAATGTAGCATATTCTGTATGCATCCTCCATAACAAATTAATCAGATGCATAACATTAAGCTGCCTGAATATCCTCACTTGCTCAAATATTCATTGAGAATGTACGAATATTCACTTATTTAACTTTTCTCTATTTGTTAAGATAGTAACACATTCTTCTTTGAAGAGAACATTGTTTAGAAAGTTGCTGAAGGATGTTTTTTCCCTTGAGAATAGTTAACAAAATAAAAAGTTCTAAATGGAGTGTATGTTGTTGTTTTAAGAGAAAATTTGCCTATAATGGGCGAATAATAATAATAATAATAATAATAGTTATTATACCTGCATCTATTCTGAGATCAATAAGTATCACAGTTTTAATAAAAGCATCCACGAAGTTCATGTAGTGTGCAATATAAGTTGCTAGACTATTTGGATGTTCTGCTAAAACATTGTGATATTAACAAAATTACAGAAAGCTTGAAATGAATATCAACTTTTCAACGCTTACAGGTAAAAAAATTGGATTAGCTTGTTTTATAGCAAACTTTAGCAAAATTTCTAAAAAATGGCATATATCTAGCTTGGTAGATAGTCATAGGGTTTTTTGTTAGTTTTTTGATGAAATAAAACCAGTTACATCTGATAAAAGGAACTCTGACAGTTTTCAAAATTATCTATTAATTCTAAATTAAATGCTTGTGCGTATTTACCACTGTGGCCTTGAGATTTGGCATGGCTAGTTCCCACTTGTAGTTTATAGAAATCTTTCTGTCAATTTGCTTTTTCCTACCATGTCTTTTCAAAACAGCTAAGCCTAGTTCTGTAACTGTGGATGATGATCTAGGGACTGCAGGAGTTGTACAAGTCATAGCAGAGGTTTGTAACTTCTTTTAATTTGCTAATCCATGCATGGAACAACATTTCCAGCATTACCCAGAGATTAAGCCCCAGGGCCAAGGGCAGGGCCTCAATTTTAGTTTGCTAGTGATAGGCATACTGTGGTTAGAACTGGGTCTCTGCTGTGGACAATACAAAGCCTTTTCAATTTAAATTTCAATAACGATAGCAAAATATTAAACATGGAGAACATGAATTAGAAAAAACCCCAGCACTGTGTCTTTGCATTCAGTCATTTCCCTGGATAAAGTATATGCTGTAATATTAGAGACCAAAAAATTGTTACTTTCGTCAGAAGTGAAAAGAAATATAGATGTATTATGTTAATTTTATGCAAAATATTTATGTCTGAGAGTGTGATTATTAATGAGTAAAGAACAAAAAGATGATTTTTGTGTAGATGATTGCAGTAATATTTAGCAGTGTAATAACTACTGCACTTCAATACAATTTTTTGATAGATTTTTGTTTACTCTGATGATTAACTGGTAATTCGTTCACATTAAGTTGCTGGATTTTAATGTAGGTCAGAAGTAGCAATCACTTTATTTGTTGATAGTAAATTTCAGAGAGTAGAAAGATTTTTGGAGTTGTAGATTCAAAATATAGCAGTGTTCTATATAACAAGTAGATATTAGTTTATTGCAATACATCATAAAACCTCTTAAAATCAGAGAAAACTGATTTGGTACCATTAAGGTGTTGTTTTGTTGTTGTTTTGTTTGGTTTTTTTAAATTGTCATCTATTTTAACTATTTTATTTGTTCATTTGTTTTTGAAGGAATATATATATATGTGTGCATAGATTTTTCTGAATTCATAACTTTCAGATTGGACTCATGCATTAATTCCCATGAGCTGTAAGCAGTACAAAGCTCAGACTAAATGCGAAAGGAAGAGCCCTCTTTAATCACTGCTTTTAGTATTTATTGGAATAACATGTTACGTGGTCATCTGTTACTACTGTGTGTATTATGAATATATTTGTGCAGTTAATTTCCCCTCAATTCCAGTTTTTAAAAAGGTAGTAAAAACATTGCAATGTACTTAACCAAAAGGAAGCTGCAGTAGTATCTATGTCTGGGTAGATGGTGCAGGGGTAGTGAGTCTTCAGAAGCTTAACTAATAGGAAAGGCAAATCGAAGACCAGACTAATGCACCCGAGACGTCTTGAACTCTCAGTGTCTGGAGAAATGCTGCATCTCAGGAGAGAAGAGACAAAGGAGGAACACACTATTTGCCTTACTGAAGTGAAGCTTTTCCTTAAGATGGAGGTCCTAGTCCTGCAGATTTTATATACCCATGACTCCCGTTACCTTTGCTGTGAGTTCTGTACATAGAAAGCTTGCAGAGTCTGACAGGGTGTAGACTTTGACTCCTCCAGCGAGGCAGAGGTAGGTATGACATACTTTTGCTATTGATGGGTTTTTCCCCCTTTGTTTAGGCTGTCCTGTTACACTCACATCCTAAGAAATTTAGTACATTAGGTGCATCTGTGAACTTGGTTTATTTCCTGTCCTTTTTGTTTGGGAACAATGATTGCAGGTTTTTTGTGTACGTCTTTAACTTCATTGAGATTGTTATGCTTATTAGGTACTGAACTGGTAGAGGCTCATGGCAAATGGTACATATCTCCCAACTACATCATATTGCTGCTTACCTGTCAGTACATTGAGGAATGGCCATTCAGAAAGGGTGTCTTGGTAGCTGTAAGTCTCAATCCTTTGTCCACTCAGATACTTTCTTAGAGAACGTAGGTTCCTAAGATCGTTAAAAATATTCCTATATCATATAAAATAACAATTTTATTAAGCATAGTGTAAAAAGATGTTTTTCATCATCTTTTTGAATAATCAGTCGGATTTATCATTTCAAATAGAAATCAATCTTTATCAGGCCTCTGATTTTGAGGCAAGTGTTGTCTTAGAAAATACCAGGTAATGAAACCTTGTTTGTTTTTAGTCCCTGGCATGCTATTGCATGCTGCAGTTGTCATCTCTAAATCTATTTTTAAAGAGCCTAGAGTAAATACTTCAAGTTCAAAAAACCCTTAGTGTTTACAGATATTAGATTTTCCCTATGCCTGTCTCAGTATTTTGAGAATAGAATAGCATTAAACAAACCTCTAGAGTGGAGATCTATTTAAATAGCTTCTCATGCCAGCTAAAGAGAGTTCCTTGTTGGCTTGTTGCATGAGTTGGGTGTCAAAACCTCTCTGACCACTTCATAATGATTATGAAGTCATACCTGTAATAAATAAGTTTTAGGTCAGACTCAGCTGAGACAATAATAAAAGTTGTTTCTTTGCTTTTAATGTTTGAAAGGTAGTTGTGCAGCATGTGTGTGGTCTGAGTTTTTTGCAGACGTGATCTGCATTTAATCTGGGAAAATTAATTCCCTAAGCTGCTGGCAGGCAGCATGTACTTGTTAATTATTCAGGTGGATGACAAATGCAGAGCAGAGGTTCTCGCAAAGACAAAGTTTGTATGATGCATGTTTAGTAACTGATAGGCTTGACATTCTGTGGTGTCTTACTCAGTGCTAATCCTAATAAGCTGCCTGATGAGATGAACGCCTATCCTCCTGTCCTTTAGAGAGAGAAAACAGAGATTTGAAAGAACTTCATTATAGCAATAAATCCCATACTTTCTGTTATTCCCAGTGAAAAGAGATCTTGTCCAGATGAATAACGCACACAAAGAGAAAAAAGTCAGAATAGTAGTGTAATACGGAGTAGTGAAATGAATAGAAAACTATTGTGAATGCCTGCACTGTAAAAGCAGCTGCAGTTTAACTTTATTGATAGGCCAAGTTTATGCAGGTTAATGCTCTTCAAAATCTTCAGCATTGTTCTACAAGTGATACAGTCCTGTGGATGTACGATTTCACAAAGATTTGCAAGTCGCCAGGGAAGTAGACGGAAAATATTGCATTTTTTGTGGTTGTTTTCTATGTTGTGAGTATTCCATCAGTCAGCTGCACCAGACAAGGGCAAGGTCCAAAAGTATTCATGGGCACTGGAAGCATTAATAACAAAGGGGCTGCCAGTGCAAATGGGTTCTGGATTTTTCCAAATGCTTCTATTCTATGTTAATTCTCATGGCTTGTTTGACTCCTTCTATATTTTTTTATTAGAATGGGAAGAATGATAACAGATCTAATTCACCCACTGCGTTGCAGAGCATCCAGCACCAATCCTGAGTGATGCTTCTTAAGTTATTCTAGGGCACGATGACCAAAGGCACATCTTTTCTCTGTTCACAGCTCTCTTCCATATGTCAGCTTTTCCTTGTGCCTAACTGAAAGACTAAAAAATGGGCTTTACTAGCATTTTTCTTTAAATTATAGGTACATGGTTTCAAATACCGCAAATTTTATATAAAAAGAAAATTTTCTACTGTATCTTTTTTTTTAAAAAAGCATGTGGGGTAGAAGATGCTGATGGAAGATTCCTGTATTCTATACTTCCGTGAAGCTTATGCCTGTTTGTCTTATCAACTGCATTTAAACATATCCTCTAGCTCAGCTGAATATGAGGCTGGGGGAGAAGAGTCACTAGATTTATATAAAGGTGGCAGTGCTTAACTTCTCTCACATCCTCCCCCTTCTGTGTGTGTTCATATGGTGGGGGGAGAGAGGGGTACTGTAGGTCCAGGTTCTGTCTGGTACATTGACAGAGACCTCTGATAAAAAGAGTTTTTCCTGCTTTCCAGACTCCCCTGAAGTATGGTGGATGCCTTATAGCAATCAGAGAACAATATTTAAATATTTTGAGAGGAATACTTTGTGGCTCATGAAGGTTAAAGTATTAAAGTAACATAAGGCACTTGTTTATCTTTGTAAAACACGTGGTGCATTGAATCCTAGCTCTGAGCAATCCTCCTGTCTTGAGGTGAAGGAAAATGTTAACTTAATTTACAAGCTAGCAGAGTCCTGGACATCTTCAGATTAGGGGCTTTTAATCAAATGAAATTGTAGCTAATAATTGAAACTAGTTTTCTGATGCTAACTGTGAAATTCAGGTGAAATCACCAAACTCATTTCCACGAGGGTTTAAGAGCTGGTTGAAATTAGAGTGTAGCAGAAAGGGCTTTCGTTTGTTCCACCAATTTGTGTATGCTCTTTTCTTTTTCTCTTGCACAAATTGCTGGCTATGGTGATTTCAGTTCTGAGACCACTAAATTTACTTCTGCTAAGATTTAAGTTTTGGCTGAAATCAGAGCATAAGGCTTTAGTTTGTTCCATTAATTTATGTATCCTCTTTCCATTTTTCTTGTGCAAATTGTTGGGCATGGTGGTTTCATTGCTGAGACTTAATTTTACCTAGCAGAAAAATGCATTATGTACTGTGTAAGTAATTGGTGTCTACAGAGTAATTTCATAAGGTACTTGATTCATGATAGCGTATACTGAGCTACTCTTAAATGAAAGAAGTTATTTTAGACACTTTAGCCCCTATGGTTAAGCTCACATTTCAAAGGACAGCCTTTCCTCTTTGTGTCGTTATCTCCCTCCTTTATATTTGCAAATGAAAACAACATTGCATGGATTTAAATAAATAGAAGAAATTGTAAGAAAAATATTAAACATTAGTGTGCATTTTAGTGAGCACGTGCAGAAACTGTGATTTGTTCTGTGAACAAAATGCAAAACCCTGGTCAAAATTCATTAATGTAAAGAATTCCTACTATACTCAAGCAAACTTTAAAAATACTGACTATTGGGACAACCTCATTAAAATGTCACATACACGCTTCAATAAATCTTACAAAATATAATATTTTAAGAATTCCCCATTAAACTGTCATGTATTTTTCGTGCATTTCCTTTGCTATTATTGCCTGATTACCAAGATATTTGTATGCTAATTGAAGCTTTTTTCTTCGTCTAATTGTCCTTATTCCCTCATTCATTTTGGGCAGAATCTGAGATGTGTGTGAGAAGCAAAGATTTATCTTGGTTTCTCTGAGGAAACTGTTTTTATCTGTGACCTTCCAGAAGAGAATTTGCAGTACCTCTGAACAACATATGCATCAGATATAGTATTTCCAGAGAGACACGAATTTTACCCACAGGAAATGTTTTTTTTTCCTCTGATAGATGCACAAATCTGTGAATTCATCCCATTTGTAGCTTGGCACCAGGATCAGATACAGTGGTGGTGGAATGCTCCATACCCTGTCATTCCCTCCTTATTTTGTCTGCACTCATAGCTTATTGTCAAATCAAAATTTTGGCAGCATTTTTACAAGGGCTATTCTAACATCTCAAGCTTTTTTTTAGACCAGCATCCTGGGACAGTGTTTTATCCAGTTTCTGGTTGCATGGTAAAATTGTTTGACTTTAGGAGGCTAATTCTTTGTCTCAACTTCCTTTTGCAAGGGCATAATTATCTTCCTCCTCCTCTAAATTTTTTTTTTTTTTTTTTTGGTGGAGAAAAAATTAGTGTGGGAAAAGACAAGAGAGGTATGGGGAAAGATCAGTCTTCCTGCCATTGTGATGTTTCAGCTGGAAGCTCAGCTACCTCTGTACAGAGTATAGTTTTTTGCAGAGCATTCTGAATAGAAACATACCTGAAACATTACCATTTTTTTCTGACAGGAGGGGAATGAAACAGAACAGAATTGGAGCTGGTGTTGCTGCTTTGAATCCTTGTTTCTTAATCCAGAACAAAAATAGTTTGAAGAAAACAGCATTTCTCAACCTACAAATGAAAAGAAAGTAGAGCCCCATGTAAAGAAACACCCTACCTATTGCTCCACCAGCCCTGTCTTTGACTGCAGAACTGAGCCACTTCTCTACCTCTTCTGTTTTTCAAGCTGTGCCTCCGGCCAAATCTAGGGAATGCAACTGGTGCCTACAAACATATTTAGTAGTGAGGCCAGATTTGTGGGACAGCTATCCCAAAAGGGCAAACATTAATAGATACATGAGATGAACATACATTTTCCTCATGCCTTCCTGAAATGCAGCTATAGTGATAATCTTCAGTGCCTGTTACCCACTTCCTCTCAGTGGAGTGCAGAGTAAAAGATCAGAATCGAGAAGAATGGACCATAAATGTGAGTTGAACTTGTAGGGCATGCAGCTGTACATGTATGTAATTCCCAAAGAGTTCCTACTTCTTTTGCACAGGAATGCTAGCAGACTAAACCAGAGCTAGAAAGCAGCCAAGTCAGCAGTTAAAAAAAAAAGGAAGATGCAGGAGCAAATCAACCCTAAACTAAAACCTGACCTAAGTGTTAAGCTAGCCTAAGTGTTAACCATGCTTAAGATAATGCTTGCATATACCAGAATATCTCTATGCCAATAGGTTTACATCTCCCCAGACTGCTTGAAGGGCAGCAATAGAAAGATAGCCTTTTGTTGCTTTCAAGTAATGGAGGAAATACCCAGCTGTTGTCACAAAATACTGCTGTGGCTTATCATGACTTAAAGACTGAATTTTCTTTTCTAGTTGCCACTGCAGACTCCTCATGCCTAGGTCATCACTCCCAGCTTAAGGAATTGTTGGAAAAGAATCCTGGAAAGAAATCCTAGAAAGAAATAGGGAGATGATAAAGAACTTCTTAGCCATTTTCTAATTTTATTTGTGCTAAACTTTCACTTGAAGTTTATAAAGCCAGAAATTCCTCACCATGTAGCTCCAGCCTCTGTCACTAATTAGGTTAAACATCTTTCCTGCCTGGGAACCAGCATTTTTTTTCTGAGAGAGACCTTCACTCAACAGAATTGTCTTTTCACTTTTCTGGTCTTTACCACCTTCCCGGGTTAGGTAAACAGGAATGCAGCCACTTTGCTCCTTTTATGAGGTCCCTGAAAACAGTAAAGTAACAAGAAAACTCAAAGACTGATTATCATTCTAACAGCCCCTGCTTGTTTTTCAAAAACTTCTCACCAACACCGGCTCCTGCCAGGCTACACACTTCATGAGCTTTCTCATGGGAAAAATGGAAGGAATCAAGATTCAAATCCATTTCAAGCAAGGAAAGCAAGTCCTGAAATTGGATGCTCGGATCAATTCTGAGCTATTGCAGTCATATATTAAAAATATTTTAATGGTAAATTCAGATCACATAGAAAGGAATAAAAATTAGGTGGTGCACTCAAATAGGTCATGAAGTGAGGGAAATTAAGTCTTTGCATGCGTTGGACAGAATAAGGGAATTAAACACTCCTTTTGCATCAAACGTCTTTGGGTATGTCAGCCATTCTTTCTAGGCTAGCAGAGTGAAAAGATTTCAACACAGAAACACGGAGTTATCAGTAGCTTTGAGTCATTGAGACGGACAGACTTTTTCTAGGTCTTCTACTTTATTAACATGGAAAAGAATTTCAAAAATAACTCCTGATTTCAGCTACCCTATATGTCCATGTACAAAATTAGGATTAATACAGCTTAACCTATTCTTACTGTGAAGGAGACTGGAGGTGAGCAGAGCGGGAGGTGAGCCACTGCCTGTGGCTTCAAAATAAGCTTAGAAAAAAGCTTGTCTTCAGAAGAATATAATTTACCATCTTCAAATAATTTTTAAATTTTTTATGTGGATGGGACTCCTTTTCTTTAGCTGACTTGGATCATAAGTATTCTTTAATACTTCTATGATACGTCTTTCAGATTATGATAGCAGTAATAGTTTTGGGAAACAAGGAAATCCACTTATCTCTTTCTAGCTAATATTTTTGATCAAGGTTCTATACAAATTGAAAGTCTATACAAACACAGAATAGTTTTTTGGAATCACATAGACAACAACTATATGGTGCTAAAATAACCCAACAATAATAGAGGAGTTACACATAATATCACCGTGAAGAAGGTCTTGTCTAAGATCACGTTTAATATTGTTTGGGAAGAGCAGAAGGATAAGCAGTGTCAGAGAAGCAAGAAAACCCACCTTCCTTTCTTGGGGGGCCTGTTCTGAGGAAGTCTTATTCCACACATCCATTTATGATGAAGTTGTCATGAAACAGATACCCAGTAATTTTATCTTATCTTTCCTTACAGTGCCCAGTCTCACTGATGATCTAGGTATAACAGCATATGAAGTGATTCTGCTCCATGTATAACAAATGAAGTAAATCAGGGGTGTTCTTTAATTGTGTATTTCAGCCCTTTTCCATTCTGAAGATTTCTCCCTCTCCCCAGATTAATATGAAGATGGCAGACACAAGGGTTGTGGTTGTGATTCACTTTTATCTCTGAGATCTTGTCTAATTGTTAGGAGACCTGTGTTGGCTATGACAGGCAAATATGTGTTGTATTTCACAGTAACTGGCAAGGGTAGGATTGGTCCATCTTAGGAAGTTCTTCTGTATTGGTAAAAGGGATCTTCCAATTTAAGTACACCCAGGCTGTACTTAGAGGGTACCCAATGTACCCAGGATGAGGGGAAAAAGGTACAAAGATTAATAGGGCTGAAGTTTGTTTCGCATAACGTCTGCAGTGCTCACAAGTATCTCATTCATTTGAAATAAAACTGTGCAGTGAAAAAGGACTATAAAATGTTTCTCCCAAAATTTCCCCTTACTGATATATGTCATCTTTCAGAAGATTTCCTTTGTCATATTCATATGCATACTCCCAAATACTCCCAGTTTGTCCAGTTTTGATTGCTTCATCTGCCAAAAGAAAGCCTATGTATCCTCAGCATTACTGTGTCCCTAGCATTAAAATTCTTTCTTTACTTGTCGTATTATTTTTTTAAAATTTATATTCCTAACCTATGTGCAGATAAAGTCAGTCAATTTTTAATGTGGCTGTACAGATTCTCTAATGCAGCCTGGGATACCATCTGCCTTTTTTACTGCAATTGCATATTGCTGGCTCATGTTCAACTTAGTGTCCACTCGGATTCCTAGGTCCTTTTCTGCCAAGCTGCTTTCCAGCTGGGTGACTCCCAGTATCATATTGGTGCAGGAGTTTGCACTTCTCCTTGCTCAACTTAATGAGCTTCCTGTCAGGCTGTCAAGGTTCCTCTGGATGTGACCCTCTGGTGTATCAGCCACACCTCCCAGTTGTGGGAAGTGTCATCAGTCTCTGCTATCAGCACACTTGCTGAGGGTACACCCTGCCCCATCATCCAGATCATTAATGAAGATGTGAATTGTCTTAAGTTCCTTGCCTTTTTTTAGTGGTCACATGTCCTTTCTCTTTGAGTTTCTTTCTTTCTAATCTCATTTTTCAGTTCAATCAAGTTCAAACTTTTCACCTCTGTCTTTAAGGATCATTCTAGTTCTTTGTCCCTTTGTGTATCTACTCTCATGGCAGTGCTGCCTTTCCTCTTGTTGCTAGCTCAAGCTGAGAACACTTCCTTGTCTCCTCACACAAACACCTCTATGAGGTGAAATGAGAAATTCAGTTCAACAAGTAAGTGCCAAGAAGAGCTGGCATACAGCTGGGACACAGTGATTTACTAACGTCTTGGAAAATTGTTGCTGTCATGGGTAATAGACTGGTGTTGTTTATAACAGTCAAACATGCCTGATAGGTTTTCCATAATAATTGGAAAGAGCATGATTAACCTGACCAGAGAAATTATGCTGTAGTAAGCAAAATATCCTGTCTCTGAGCTGACTTTAGCTAGAAGTGACCACCAGAGACAGCATTCTTCTTGAAGCAATCTGAAAAACCTCTTGAAAATTATCCTCAGTTCTTTTTTGGTACCAACAGACATTAAGTATGTTAACCATGAAACCTGCAGCTATTTAGGCCTCCCAAGAATTGTGTGAGTTAATTTTTCTAACTGTCTGATATCAATCCTTTTGCTTTATTTCCACTCTGTGCCTTGCCCCTCAGACTTGTGGCCAGGTATTCTCAGAACATAGGCATTCCTGCTTCAGTACCCTTATCCCAGACTTGTGCTCGCTTGATGATAGAAACAATACCAACTGCAGCTTGTGCGTCAGCAGGATCAATATGGATGTACTACATGGATGCACTACAGTTCAATGCATTGGGGCAGAAGAGGGTTTCAGAGGTGAAATGCTACTGTTAAGGGAGTATTAATGTCATTTAGCTGAATGGAAGCACCAGGACTACCTGTGGAGTGAAGTTTTGGGTTTGGATCTTTTTTTGTGTGTGTCTTTGGTGGGGGGGGGGAAGCCATTCAAACCACCTGCAGCATTAGTTCTTCTGGGAAGAATTGCCAGAGTGAAGGCAGGCATGAAAATAAACCTATCAGTGCTGCTAAATTCTGATGACTCCCATTGTAATTAATTTAGAAGGGAACAGAGCCTTGTCTTGACTTCTATCTTTTTTATTTGGGATTCTATTTTCTAAAGGATGCTACTTCACACACACTGTTTATTTCTGCATGTCAAAGAAATTATGATTAGAATTCTGAATGCTCACAAATACAAAAATTTTCACCACATAAACATTCAACTGTGTTGGGGAAAATGTTACTTGTTTGGTGGGTGTTTTATAAAGAAGTTCTTTGCTTTCAGAAGAAACTTCAAGGACAGCCAGGGACAAAATGTGACTGGGCAAAGGAAATTTTTTCCCACAGCAATAACAAAACATCAGTGAGAAAGTATGACATAGGTTAGTGATTTCTTTTTTTTTTTTTTNGTTAAAGAGGGTTGGGTTTTTTTTTTTTTTTTTTTTTTTTTTTGTAAATGAGGGGTATTAATGGCTTTCATGTAACAGTCTTATAACAGCATGAGCTGGGCAGCCTGTGGTGGTAGGGCAAAGCTGCAGGCAGTACAGAAGGATGCAGGACTTGCCAAGACTCTGATAGTGGCGTGGTAGTGTTGTGGCAGTATGAATTAACACGCAACATGGCACTGGTATGGTAAAAGTAGGCTTTGAGATTGTTGTTTGGGGTTTTTTTTTTGGTGATAAACTAGGGATGTCTTCAAGTTTCACCAAAAAGTGTAAATGAGAGGCATGTAGATGAGGACACATATCAACCAGGAGTGGAAATGCTAAAGAAAAAACTGGTAGCAAAGTAAGGGGATATGTAAAACCTCAAGGAAAAATTGTATTTAAGCAGTATTCAGTGCTTATGAGATCCAGTCTGAATTGTTTTAAGGTTATGAGATTATTTAAGAAACATTTCCTGAAAATCTCCTGTTTTCTGAGTAAATGGTATTTGTGTACAAGACAAGTTTTTGTCAGCTATTGTACTGCCAATTGGGACAGTGACTTTTAAATCGAAAGGAGGTAGTTCCAACAAAGAGGATCTCGAATGAATAGTAAAAAGCAGCTGTTCTTTGCTCAGCAGGAAAAGGTGAAACCTCTGTGTAGAGAAATACCTTTTTCCCACTGACTTACATTCTCATTCCTCTGTGTCGTAAGGTGTTCAAAATCAAAGTTTCAAGACTGACCTTCAATCAGAAGGAGTCTTTTGTGAGCCTGCAGCGTATATTCCCTCTCCAGGCTGGTCAGAGCAGATACCGTGATTCAGACGTGCAGGTCCCACCCTGCCAACCAGACACCTCCACGTTCTCAAGCCAGCCTTGGAGGCGATCAGATCTCAATCACAATGCTTAGATTCTTTGCTAAACAGCCTATCTTTTGCTTCTCTTACAGTAGCTAGTTCTGTCCTACAGGCAACTCATCTGAAGGATATATTTAACTTTGTGCCTGCTTCTGGAAACCTACTTCATTTTGGTTCTAGAATGTCGTAAAAGCAAAGTGCTTCCAGGTGGCATCCAAACATAACTCTGAGTGCAGTGAGGGGTCTTAGTGGTCTGAAGATTCTCATCTGCCCAGCCATGTTTTAGCATGCATACTTCCAATTTTACCACAATGGAATATCTTCCAGCTGGTGTTCGAAAATATTTGCTTCACCTTTTATAAACCACATTTGCTATGTCAAACAGTTGTGTTTGATTTTTCTCTTGTCACTGATGTTGGGATATATATTCAGCAAATGGATGGAGAAAAGAATGTACCATATTGCAAAAATTTTTTTTGTCTTCCACATTTTCTTATCTCTGTCTCTTTGAGACTTCTAGCAGCAAAAATAATTTTATTTGAT
The DNA here is from genome assembly GCA_013397775.1 of Eulacestoma nigropectus. Lineage (NCBI taxonomy): Eukaryota > Metazoa > Chordata > Aves > Passeriformes > Eulacestoma > Eulacestoma nigropectus. The sequence continues at coordinate 116,203 of VZTE01004413.1, forward strand.
GTAGGGAATGTCCTACATTGTTTCTTTGAGATTAGTTGCTTTGGGTTTTTTTAAACCAGCATTTATTTCATGTTAAGCTGTTCCTTCCATTTCTGCGCAGGATGCATCGGTTTGGATGTTTACTGAATGAGATGCTAAATCATAGATCTGACTATAAATTCATTCTGAAAAAAATATTTTTTTGAATAACTGAAAGACTTATGTAGTTAAAAAATTGTCTTAGCTAAGACATAAAAATAAGAAGTAACCTTATTGTCTCCCAGCTTTGTTATATTTGTGCTAATTTTGAGACCAAGTCATCAAGGAGTTCAAAAGAGTGTGATATATTTAATTTCCTTTTGACTTGAACAGAAAGTACACAAGCAATCTTTTGATTCTTTTCTAAAACTTCTACAATACCGCAAAACAGAGCTGTTGCTTTTACAGTCTGAGTGCTAAATAGTAACTGGGTACATTACCAGACTTGGCGAGAGCTAATTATCATTAGCTTTCAGTTATTAGACAAGTTGTAACTTGCTACCATTGACAAAATGCCAATAATGTAGTCATATATCAGGCATCCTTTGTTTAGAGGAATGTCAATCAGAACCCACTCTGGAAATTACAAACTGGATGAGAGAGGCTGCTTTTGAATATAATTTGATAAAAATATGACATAGTAATAAGTATTGATTACCTAATCTAATTTATATACATTAAAACCTTTTAAAATATTTTATTAAAGAGTCAGATTGTTCTTTTGTGTAGAAATCCTTGATTGGGGTAAGAACCTTCCTAAAGAATCTTTCAGAGATTTTTTGCAGTTTGTACTATGAACCTTTCAAATCATTCCACACCCTTTTCTTCACCTTATCCACCCAAGCTTCGCTTCTTGTTGACAGAGATTTGTAGCACTCATTCTGCTTCTTAGATGACTGATACGTTCTCAAATTCCCTGGCAGCAAACCCTGTAGAAGGCCAGGCTGGCAGTGTGTTACTGGCTTTGCAGTCCTGCCGGTTCAATCAGTGTTTCTCTCAAGCTGTTTAAGCAAAGAGGAAAAGGTGTGTGTACCGAGTGCATCCGCAGGAAATGCCCAAGGATGTGACTATCAACAGAGATATGCTTAATTGGTTTTTAGGACATATAGTGCTGGATGTTTGTGTTCTCAGTTCAGTCACATGAACTTCAAGCAAATATAAATATCAGAAGAGAAATATATCTGGTATTTTCCCTGTTTCACAATGATGTGCTTTTTATTTAGGTTTTTTTCTTGACTGCATAGTTTGGTTCACAATGTAGGAGACTTGATCTTTCAGTGGAGTTTGGTGACCAAAACATTTAAGTGGATAATTTAGTAAATTTGACCCCTTTTCTAGTTGTCTTAATAAAGCATTGACTAGGGAAAATTAGCTGCATGATTATGGTTTAACAGGAATTAATATTTAAAATCAGGGAATTTAATTTCACTTTGATGTATGGTACCATGACCTCTAGAGACTCAGTCATTTTAAAAGGTCACAATTTTGCTCCTTGCTCAGAAAACCCTTCCTGTAGAACAAAGTGTTTTGGACCACTGCTCCCAGAGAGGGCTCCTGCCACACCATACACCAAAATGGTCACAGAACTGTAAAATAACCCTGGTCATCGTCTTAAAATGCTATGTCTGCATGTTCAATAGCCTCTCACACATTTTGTACTCTCATGTTTTGAAATTATGAACGTTTAAACCAGCATGTCAGTTACTTCTGTTCTTTTTTGGGGGTTGATGAAGGGGGTTGATTTCTCTCTGTGTGACAACTATTTAATCTACATCTTTAGTTACTTGAAGTGTTTTAATCTATTTGCCCTTTGTTAAGTGTTTTTTTAAATAACGCACAACCAGTGTGCTTCAGACACTTTGCATTTGCTTATGGCTTATAACTAAAACTACTTTGCATGCTACCTGCAAATCAAGTATTCTTACCTCAGTGAAAGAGTGAAATTCATCCTGCATACTCATGGTTTTCCAAAAGCCTGCATATCTTTAAAATTCTGCTTATGCCCTCAAATAAACTTTAAGTATGTTTTTTTAGTAAAACACAGGCATAAACTGTGTACTACACCTCTCGACATGGTTATTTTAACCTAGACATATACTGGCTTGATGCTATCCTCATTGAAGCCGGAGGCTGAAATTTTTATTAGTTTCTGTAGATCAGATTCAATCCATGAATGACTCTTGCCAGACACAGAATAATTAGAAATGTTTCTGAGCTTGACTTGCAGGTCACTGTTGATGTTGGTGTTATGTGCACAACTTCAGTGTAGTTCACTGAGCCTGAACTTAAACTAGGTTTTAGACTGATGTACCAGGGAAATCCATGTAACAGTGTAGTTAGGGAAACAGTGCTGGCCAGAGGAAGGAGGTAGATCAGGTAATGAGGATCAGGAAAAGCTCTTTCTATTTTATTTTATTTGCTGCTCTGAGCAAAATAAATCTTTTTCCCAATTAATTTTTATAGCTACTCAGACCCACCCATCAGAAGGGCTGGATGGAAAGAAAATTTACAAGTGGGCTTGATTCCTTTCTAATTGAGTCTAGTTTGGTTTTGATGCTGATCATTCACCCTGATACAAGAGCCAAGTAACCAAAATAGAGATCCAAGTGTTAATCCTCTACAGCTATAACTAAAGCTTAGCTTCCAGGTGAATGGCCTGTATGGTTTTTTTCCAGGTAGGGAATGTTGAAGGTGTGGTCCCCTTTCATAAGGGTCGGGTAGAGCATGGTCACTGAATGCTACCCCGTTCTTAAAAGCTTGAAGTGAGATGAGTGTTGGTAGGAAGCAAACTACATATTTTCTCTGAAAAGTTTTTCAAGCCCTTGATTTGTTATCTTTCTCACTATGTTTTCCAGTAGCAGGTCATGGGGCATAATTGGCTATTGCTTCCCTTGTGAGCTTCACAGGCAGTTGTGCTGACAGCTCTCAAGTTGCCTCTGGGTCTGTCATAGAGTTAAGCTGCTGATGGGCTTTCTGCATTGCTTACCAAGCTACTGTGGATTTAACTGTGCCTCCTCCTGAGCTGTGATATATGATTGAATTCCGTTATTTAAGTGAAGCACACCGAGATCTTGTGACTTCTGTACATCTATCGCATCAGTGATACAAGAGAAAAGATACTGCTATACTAAGTGCCATTTATGAGCTGGACTCAATGATCCTTGTGGGTCCCTTCCAACTCAGAATATTCTGTGATTCTGTAATTCTGTGATCACTTTACTTACAGCATTTTGTAACAGTAGGGATTTAAGAGAAAGAAGTGGTTGGAATTAATAGTGAGCAGGTAAATGGCAAGCCTAACTCTTGAATTTTTTACAATATTAGTATGACTAGTAAAACACCAGAGCTGAAGATGTCTTAAAAGCAAGATAGTAAAATGTTGATTACTGTGAAGACGAGGGAAAAATAAAGAAGAAAATAAATACTGCTGTTGAATTTCATTGTGCAGAGAGAGCATCAAGTTAAATGGAAGGAAAAGAAGTTAAGTGATTTCTAAATACAACCATTTTTCTGGCAGTAAAAAATTCTTAAGAGAATTTTGTTATGTGCAAGGCTGTATGAGTCTTAAAAAATCAGAGTTTCAAAATAGCTATTAACATGTTTACAGTCCCATATTGGTAGATTTTTTATTTATTTGTTTAAAAAGAGTTTCCAACTTTATCAAATCTGCAACAAAGTGAATCACCAAATGTAGCCTCTGACTATTTTTTTCAGGAGAAGGTAAATTTAAAAAATGCTCTGACAAATCAATATACAACTGTATGCGAAACTACAAGTACAAATAGAATGTTGTTCTTGACTGGTTTGCTTATATTGAAACGATATTATTTTATGTGAAGTATGCGTAATAGAGCATTAGATTTGGAAACTCTGTGTTGAATATTATTTTTGACAGCCTTTTTTAGGGTCACTAAAATTCCAATAATTCAGTACAGAATTGAAGTTGATTCCAGAGAAAAATTTAATATAGTCTGCTTGCCTGCCAGCTTCAACATAGTTTCTGAGTATTGAAATGGTTTGACACATTGAAATATAAAGTGCATTTGTCATATCTATTGGTGAAGTATTTTGTGTAATCGCTTCTAAAAAAACTCAAGTCAGAGTAATACTTAATGTTAGTCTTCTATTTTTACCCTTTTTTTTCTAAAAAGAACAAAAAATCATTAGGGCATATAAACTATTATAAGTAATAAAAATGCATATTCTTATCTAGTAATGTCGTGTTGATCCTTAACTCGTTTCTGTTGTCTGTGTCTGGCAAGATATGCAAATACTTTATGACTATCCTGAAGAGAGATTAATTTGTGACCACTGCAACAGAAGTTCACGAAAATTAATATTGTTTTTCTTCTCTTTGTTAAAACATTGGACTTACTGATTACCTGCTCAAACAAGAGCAAGGAGAATAAAAAACAATGGGAATGTATGCTATCCTATTACTTAGCAAAATGTCTTCATGCTAGCGCAAGGCTTGATTTAACTTCTGTGGACTTTGTTTCAAGCTCATGGTTCACATGGAGCTGAAGCAAGATAGTTAGCCTAAGGTGGGGATGTAAATGAACAACTCTGGAGAGATGAGCACAAGTAGTAAGACAGCAGGAAGCCCATGTTGATGGCTTGTCCATCTCTTGCATGGAGGTTTTGGAAGTATAACACGAAGATGTTTCATAAGTGTAGGTGCCCAAATTCATGGTGCTGTTGCTGCGTGATGCTGACCATGGGCTTAGCGATGAGCTAGATTTACAAACTGCCTAAAAAGTGTGTATGGGGTGTGCTGCCATGCTAAAATGCATGTTCTTATCAGGCAAGCTCTGCTGCCTCTTTAAAGTGTCACTGGGTTTTTCCAGGGAGGAGAATGAAGCAAAGCAGTTTTCTTTCTGGGACTTATACCTAGGGATATTCTTGATTGTTAAATACAGTTTTTTAAAGTTTTTTTAGTCAATCTCCAAGAGGCAAAATTGACAAGGAAAACACTGTAGACATTGTGCGCTTTCACACATACTCTGGTCCTTTAATAACTTGTTGGCATTATTTGCATTAGGTTTGTCTATTGGTTGCCAGGTGATTGTCTTTTTTCTACTACTTCAGTGGTCTTCTGTCATTCCCAGTAAAATATTCCAACTTAAAGCATTTCCAAGCATTGCTTCTCTATTAGCAATGTATTCTAGCAAAAATGGTTGTTTTGGTTTTTTCCTGCGTATGAAGGCAAGTCTTTTGGACCAATAATACATTTGTTGTTTAGAAAGATACTATGTGAGTGATCTGGCCCAAATATTTTTCCTTATAATATTAAAACAGGAATACTTTTTTATTTTGGTAGAGTTTAAAAACTACACACACTTTAATAGTGCGCCTCAGTACAATTGGACATACACAAAACTTTAAATGAATTTGAAAGTTTTGCATTGCTTGCCCTCTTTGTGTGGACGATTTAGATTAAAAAATCACAATCAGAAATACCCTTACTTATTGTTAAACAACTCCATTGCAATATAGGAAGTATATTGAAGAGTGAGCTATGTATTTTGGAGTGACTGGGACCATGACAAGGAAGCTTCAAATGGAACTTGGTGGACCTTTTTGCTGTAGATTTGGAAATAAGTCCAGAAGGCTGAGCTTAATAGAACATGTGGCAGGTGGCCTGCATTTGCCTGGAGAATTCCTCTAGGGCAAGACAGCTCAGCAAACACATAAATCCTTTTTTCTCTGTTATCTAGTAGCACACTTAGTTGCCATGGGAATTATATTTATGCAGCAGATCCTCTGCAGTTCAGTTTGTGCCTAAAGTTTAACTGTACAGCTGTTACTGTAAGTACTACATGGCAATATTTTCAAAACACAGCACCTTTGAACAAAAAGAACGTCTTCTATTATTGATTTTTTTACGTTATGAAAATACCATTTTGATTACACTAGGATCGTGTTTCCCCAAAAGCTTCATAAGTTGATTTAAACGGTACCTCCTGTAAAGCTCTTCCTAATATTTATTTATTTATTTATTTATTTATTTAGAAAAATAAAATGCTAGATTTACCTGAAGAGTATATTACAGCCAGTGAAATTTGGTAACTTACAGGACAGAACTTCATACGAATACAAAGTGCATATACAGTTTTCTGCTTACTTTCAGCCTGTTGGGTTTCCTTATTAGCTGTATGTAATAAAATATTAGTGTAGATTTTATTTTAGATGTTTTTTTGTTTATTTGTAGCTCTGCTATGCTCACCAGAGACATGTGAAGAGTTTTAAATTCATTGACTCTGGTCTGATTATTAGAAACAATTTTGTTTTAATCCTTTTTTGTGCAACAACATATAACTCACCAAAGTTTTTGAGCAAAACCGGCATGGGTTTACGAAAACTAGAATTTGTGCTTTTTTAGGAATGAATGGATTATTCAACATAGTCTGTATCCTGACCCAGTCTCTGTAATCTGTAGATTAACTAGTGGAATTAAACATAAATAAAGTTATAGTGCTGAAATTCAGCAGTATCTTGATATTAATTGGAAATTTTCTGCTTTATATAAGCGGAATATTTAATCTTTCCAAAAAACTGTGGACAAAGTATTCTGCAGTATTGATTTACATAAATAGAACTGTGATTAAACCACAAAATTAAGGCTTCCACACAAAATTTTTATGTTAGATTTTAAGAGAGGTTTTTTTGGCACAAATCTTACTGGTTTAATGTCAAATCGTGTTCCTGCAGTAATAGTTATTAAGCAAGATTCCTGGTATGTGCACGCAACTTCCAGGTATTTACACTTTCACTATAAACTGTCTGAATATTCAGAAAATAGATTTCAGGACGATTAATAGAATAAATTAAATGCTTTAGCAGCAGTTTTGAGATGATGAGTTTGCTGTTCCAGTGGTGTTTTGTGTTTCTTGAGTTTGTTTGCTATTAATCCTGATGCTGGAGAAAAAATACCTCTACCTGCCCAAATTTCTCTTGAAACTTATTCTGTGTTAAGCCAGGCTGAGTGGCAAACACCTGTAACATAACAGAACACTTCTATTCCCTCTTCACCAGCAGTCATTTAAAAGTAGATGAGAGGAAAGAAAAGCTTATATTTGCTAGCAGTGTTACTCACTGCCTGTGAGAAAAGGAGTTTATCATCTGACTGACTGATGGTTGCTGGGTGGACAAAGCCTGGTCAGGAAATTTTCCTGGCCCGGATTTGAGACCAGCTCAGTTTTTCTTTCCCCACAGTACTATTGATTGCTAGATATCTGGTATGGAGGAGTAGATCCGCAGTCTTAGAGGACTGGAGCTGCATCTTAGATATCATTCTCTTAGTGTTTTACTGGACTTAATGTGTTTAAGAAAATTTTGCCTGTTTAGGAGTTCACTAAGTCAATATGCAAACACATACAGCCACACTATCTGTAGCAGACAGGAATCTTACTTTCTGCTGTGACAACTGAGATCATATGGAGTATGAGGATAGGCTCTTCCTGCTTTGATACTGACAGAGAAGTCAACTGTGACCTTGCTCACATCTGAGGTGTTTCTTGGATCTGTCTATCCAAGAATAAGCTTGAATATTGCTCGGGAGAAGTGGATTGGAAAATGAAAGATAATGAGCATCTAAACTTAAAAGATTCACACACAAGAAGTGTGTTGGTTGGTCCTGTCTTTTCATGGCATTAAGACTTCTCTAAAAAGGTCCTTTCCTCTTTTTCTGATGAGGGAGGTTGACAAAATTTTCTGACTTCAGGGAAAGCTATTTATATGACGTAACTTATTCAAAGAAGATTGAAACATTAGTTGCTTCGTACTGCAAGACTACCTTCATAGGGCAAAAATCTGGGGTGCTGCTGTTGCTATTAGAGAATAGGCAATGATAACAGGAGCTTCTGTCTGGTAGCTGAAACCTGATGTGTTCAACAGAGAAATGTGGCACTTCTGGGGAATTACTCTGAGAAAGAGCTGGGCTTGACATCTGTTGATGTCTTCAGATTTAGATTAGCTAATTTTCTATAGGATGCACGTTAACCAGCAGAGTCAGTGGTTTCAAGAGAGAAGTTCAGAAGCTATCAGCTGAAACTCAATGATTGATTATGTAAGAGGCCAAAAGCAGATAACATAAAACGTCTTTCTTATTTCAGATTTCATTATCAATGACCCTCTAGGGGATAAATGATATTGTTTTTTCTTGCATGGTTGTAGTTTCTATGAAATGTGATCTGAACACAGAAAAGAGGAAACTTCTTCCTTTTCATGCTGCAGAGGGAGCCTACTAAATTTCCGGTAATTCCTATACTGAATCCTCTGAATTCCTGTCTCTGATAAGTGTTTCCATGAAATTTCCAGACCAAAGCAAGAGGTGTATGTATTGCTTTCTCTACAGTGAAAAGGACAGTTTTTTTCATAAGTAACATGGAATTTTTTGTCTGATACTTTTGGAAATTTCTTTGACAGAATTCACAGTTTTAACTGGACATTCAGGATTTAGATGTCATTAGATATCCAATTAGACTGCTCAGAGTCCAGAAATACTTAGATGTATGTTAATGAAATACTGTTATTGCCAGACAACTTAGTGCTTTCTATCTAGGGTTTTTTAATCATAGAATTAGAATATAATTTGAGTTGAAAGGGACACTTAAAGGTCATAAAGGTCCTGCAATTTAGTTTTTTATTTTAGTGGTTTATGTTGCTTTTAGAAGAGACGGTGAGACAAAAAGTGAAAAATAATTGAAATATCTATAGGCAGTACTGGACTGGAGCCTGCACGAAAGATGAAGTACTATTTACATGAGCATATAGTGGCAGGAAAAGGGAGAATGGCTTTAAACTGCAAGATGGTAGGTTAGGATTAGATTTTAGGAAAAAATTCTTTGCTGTCGGGGTGGTGAGGCACTGGAACAGATTGCCCAGAGAAGTTGTGGCTGCCCCATCCCTGGAAGTGTTCAAAACCAGGTTGCATGGAGCTCTGAGCAGCCTGTTCTAGTGGAAGGTGTCCCTGCCCATGGTGGGGGGTTGGAACTAGATGATTTTTAAGATCCCTTTGAACCCAGCGACCTTATGACAAATCATAAGATTCTATTTGGAGATATTTATGCTTCACCTCACTCATGTCTTAAAACTTGCTTTCCTCATGGCATGTAGCTTCATATCTAAAATTAAGGGATTTCAAACTATGTTTACTCTTTATGGAATGCCACATCTTTTTTCTCTTCAGGTATTTGTAGTTGATGGACTGCAGATATGTTATGCTAGATTAGTGAGAGAGAATGTTAAATTAGCAAAATTAGGATCAGTTTCCCCTGAGCAACAGAAAGTTTCACACCATTTTGCTCTAGCAGACCCAAAGAATCAGTGATAAACCCCAAGGGTAATGCTGGCTGGAAATATTAATAGCTTCTACACATAAACTCTAAAAGGAGATACCGAGAGGAAAAAACTGTGATGAGAGAGTAGGTTTGGATTCTGGATCCTGTAAGCCATCCTGTAACAGAAGTGAAGAAAATCACACTAGCAGGCTTGCACCTCTCCTGCCTTTTCTGAGCTCAGCAAGAACCTGTGGCGTTGACTACACATGAATGCACATATTGATGTCTCCATTACAAGTTCCTGTACTGGTCTAGATGCCAGTTATTGCTTTTTTAGTGCTAGTAGCTGACAGAAGACACCAAATTTGGAAGGATTTTCCCTTTTTATATGAATGGGTTTGATAATCATGGTTCTTGAAATAAGAAAAATATATGGAGAAACGTGCTAGTCAGTGGCATGCATGGGAAATAGGAAAGGGAATGCAGGTGGATGGGATGAAACTATCAAAACATTGTGTCAGTCCTCTCCCTCAAAAGCTGTGTAGTCTATTTATTTATTTATTTTCATATATATCTCCCCCACCCCACTTTTTTTCTCTCTCTTACTAGAGCTCTGTGTCAAACTTAACTGCATGTTTTACAAAAACAAAGGTTAGTGTGGGGCAATGAGAATGGGGGACAAATGATCAAAGCTTTTATTCTTGCAGCTCTTGATCACTTTAAGCACTGATGATAACCTGCTCTTCAGTCAGAAGAGGTGGAAAGATCCCTTGAGGATTAGACTGTGTGAAAATTTTAAGGCATGTCCTTATTTGACCAGAAGCTGCTGGTTGTTGCTGGAGGTGTGTTTGGTGTCGATAGTTCAAGTGCAGCTGCTCTCTCTTTAGAACTGAGTTTTCTCCCCTTGTGTTTCATAGTTTTACTTCATTGAGTAATCATCTTTCCTTGTTCTCCAGAACCTGAAGCTCAGTCTTCTCATTTTTTCTCTTCACCAAATTGTTTAAGGAAACCAACTAGTATTCTGCCTAGTGGCATTTCAAAGGGCATTTATTCCACTAATTTGTTGCCCAGAGAGGCTCAGAACAATTATTTTCCAGCTTTACTCATCACCACTTTGGTGATAGAAAGGAAGACAAATACTTTGAAACCTACTCTTACCACTATAAACCGTCTTTGAAAGGCTCAAGTATACTTTTTATATTAAAAAAAAAAAAAATCAAGTATAATAGAATTTTGCCCATTGTCTTATCTTGGAAATATCTAAATTTTATTTATCTTTTAGTAAGGTAAAATGTTGCTTTAATAAATTTTCTGATTTTTGTCTTTCAGTAAGGTAAAAGGGAAATGCTGAATATGTACATCAGAAAGTTTTCATATGTTTTGCATTTCAAACTTTTGATCTACTAGTATCATTTCATGCTTACCTTGGCCTTGTGTGTCTTACGATCTGTCGAATACTGTTTAACTGAAAATTGTACTAATCATCATCAGTTTCATCCTTTTTTGAATAATGGTTATTTTTCATAAAGTTTCTTATATACAGTTGGCAAATTTGTTGGTTTGGATTTTTTCTTCTTTTTTCTTGATTAGTTTTGTATTCTTGAACTCTTTGCTTTTAACAGCACACTCAAGCAGCTTGACTGAGAAGCCAGTTTGGCTTTGAGGCTGTGGCACCTAAGACATGAAACTTGTGCATTATTTGAAGGCTGAGCACTGCAAGGAATGTGTAAGACTCTGCAGGGAACACCCTGAAACACCAAGGAGTCTACTCCCACAGGAGCACTGTTCTTCCTGGTGAAATCACTGGGAGATTCTGTGCCTATGTATGAGACTAACATACATGCAACGTTTCTTAGTTCCGTATATTAATTGACAAGAGATCAGCATGTACATTTTATAAATAAATACTGTTGTAATTATATAAATCATATAATGTTTAGAATGTTTCTCTTACTGGCAGCATTCCTACTATCAGATATCATGCTAAATAACAATGATATATCAGAAACAGAACAAAAAAAGACTTCTGTGTGATTTTTATCTGCCTTGTTCCCTCACTTGCTTAGTTGTACATAAAATGCCTTGAGGCTGTAGACTTGTGTTATTGATGTCTGTAGAAACTTACTGAGTCATTTGTGACAGAATTGTTTACAATTTATTCTGAAAATGCAAGAGTATTATCAACCATTTTTAGAAGAGAACTTGTTTGTTTTATGTTTTTATTTCTGTCCATAACTTAAGCTTGTTGGAGAAAGGGCAAGATTTGCTTTTTTTCAGCTTAACTTATCCACCAAGTCTCACATTTTCTTATGAGGAGAGTGTTTCTAGCTAACTGTGAAGGAGTCTGGGTGGCTTCAAAATTAGCACTTAAAATATCATTCAGGATATCCCCTACTGAGAGTTTCATCTTATATAATTATATTTTATTGTTGGTTGCATGGTTGATGGTGCACAACAGGATAGACTATGGAACAATATGTGGCCTTGTTACCACTTTGTAGACCTCAGTGGAGACTGAAGTTGCTGAGAGTTGAGGGCCCCATATCTGCACTGTATTCTCACTTGTACAGCTGTTGCTAGCTGTTTCCTTTTCATTTGGAAAAATGGTGTTTTAGAAATTTACATAATCTGATCTACAGTCTATACAAACAGAATTTCAGATGCTAATTTTCACTTTTTTGCTAATCAAAGGTTTTGAAAAGGCAATGTTATTGTATTACTAATAACTTTAAAGTACATCCTGTTTATGAGGTAACAACCTTCTGTCATGGGCTGAACTGACTTTGAGTTTAATTAGCTCAGAATTTGTTTTAATACTGAGTTAATCAACCTTACAGTTGCTGTGGAGAAGTTTTGGGTTTGTATTTTTTTTGACCAAGCTAAGCTTCAAAAGTACAAACTAGCAAATTATGGATATGCCATAAGAAAATAAATATATGTAATATATTTTTGAAAACCCTCAACCTATACAATCAAAATTCACTGTACAATCAAAATTCACTATAAAATCAAAATTTTAAGATTATTTGCTTTTAAAAAATTTTTATTGTTTTCCAGTTTCACAGAACTTTATGGCTCAGAATAAGATCTGAGAAAGGAAAATAAGACAAGGAAGTGGCAATATATAGACACATATGTAGGAGTCAGTATGTCCATAGACCTATAATGTTCATTTGATTTGAACTACTATAAAGGGTAACTTAATACATTTGTAATAGTGATGTGTAACAAAATACTTCTGTGTTATTTGAAACTGGAGTGGATGTTATACAATGCAAAGAGTATAACCATGTCTGTTTAGTATCTATTTGCATAATAACTAGCCCAAGTGGTAGTGATTTAATGCATGGAAGTTTGTTACATAAATTTGAACTAATAATAGTATTTTAATATCAATTTTTGAAACAACTTCTGGCATTTAGCGATTCAAAAAGAAAAAAATTTTTATGTTTTGTATGTTTTGAAGAGAGCTGCTTTCTACGAAAACAACTGGATCTACCATCACTACTGTCAAATGAAAGAATGCTGCCAAAGTCTATTTTAAAAATTACTTTTAGGTGTGCTTTTTAACAACTCTTTTGTATTATTCAAAGCTGAGTATTCCAACTTCAGCAGACTCTTCTCAAGTCTGTAATCTCGTCATCTGGCTACTTTAGATGAAGTACCTTATGAAATCAAGGATGGTATCCTAGACTGGCTTATAAATACTGTAAAGTGCACAGGAATTTTTGGCAAGCTTCATAAGCTGTAAGAACAGGACACTTGATGATTGCAAACTTCTCTTTTTTTTTATGTAATTGAATATGAATTGCTTGAAATTATTTCAGCATGGACTAAATATGGCACTTCAGAAGTTCAAGCCTAACTATGGCAGTGAAGAAGCTCCACTAATCTTTTCCTAAAATGTTAATCTGGGAACAGATACATTCTAAACAGGTCTACAACAGAAAGGTGAAAGGGGAAAATAAGTAGTTTTGGACACCTGTGTGAATAAATCATGTTGAAGACATTTTTACAAAATCAAGCCTCTCTGTGTCATTGGTGTTTCAAGATACAAATGATTATAATTTTCTTGGTTTTAAAATGGATGATGAAATCATCAACTGTATTCCTCTTCTACTGTTTAAAAGCAGGAAACCAAAATACAAAATAGAAATGAAAGGTATTAGTCAGATAGACTAAATCATTTGGGTCTCCTCATTACTCCTTCCTGGTTTCTTCTGAAGTATTTAACTAAAGTTTATCTGCATTAAATTCTTGAAATCAGTTCTTAGGAAGACACAATGTCACAAGTCTTTAACAAACCTCTTAGAGACAAAATGCAAGACACCTACAAATATTTGAAAATATAAGTTATAGCATCTTGATTTGTGTGTTAGAATAAAATGTAAATTATAAATGGAATTAATTTCCTCTGGATGGAATTTCTTTTAGTGTCTGAAAGCAAAGAAGACCTGTTCATGTTCTGAGGAAGAAATAACGAAAATGTTTGCAAATTCTATGATTCTTTGTTGCAAAGAATCAAATCATGAGATGTTTTTTTAAATTTGGGCTTTGTATCTGTTAAAACATAACACTGTTATGTCACCCAAATGTAGTTTCTGGCTAAGGCTGTGTTATGTTACCTTCAAGAGTTGCATGGCTAAAGCAGCTTTCCTTGGACCTTGATGTCCTGGTAATCGATGTTCTCATCAGCAAATATTTTCATTGCCATGCCATAAGATCTGACCTACTGGCATCCAGATACAAACTTTAGACTGTGTATGTGCACACACAGCGATATCAGTCAGGCCAACATACAATATTATATTGAATACTTAAATAACCAGCTTAACTTATGCCTTGAGGAGATACCATCATGAAGGCAAACTAAAATCCTGGGACAAGGGAGAAGGGGAGAACTGAAATTAATTTCTTTTTTCAATTCTCATTGAATTTTTTTAGTATACTTTCCAGTGCTGTCAACTCTGTAGTCCTTCTAAGGTTACTAAAGGCATTTTCAACTTTCAAAGAGTATACATCTGAATAAACTTACACATACATACACAAATGTTTTGACTAAAGTCTCGTATTTAGTCCACATAGCCGAAATGCTTCTCTTCAGGCTTTCATTTCGCGGATGTTCTTCAGAATGCAGGAAGTATACTGGGCTTTTTGACAGGCAAAAGCTCTCAAACTGGTGTGAAGCTGATGTGTTCCTTGCACAGTGTTATATTTGAGGGACTGATTTCACATCTTCCAATACGATTGTGAAATGTGTGTTCACAGCCCAGAAAGCCAACCATATCCTGGGCTACATGAAAAGAAGCCTGATCAGCAGATATAAGGAGATGATTCTGCCCCTCTACTCTGATGAAACCCCATGTAGACTACTGCATCTAGCTCTTGAACCCTAAGCACAGGAAAGATAACGACCTATTGGAGCAGGTCCAGAGAAGGAACCATGAAGATGACTCAGGGGATGGTACACCACAAGGAAAGGAGACCTTATTGCGGCCTTTCAATGCTTATAATAGGGCTTATAAGAAAGATGGGATAGGACGAGGGCTAGACTAAAAGAGAGAAGATTCATATTAGATACAAGGATGAAAGTTTTTTACAATGAGGATGGTGAGGCAGTAGAAGTAGTTGCCTAGAGAGTTGGTGGATGCCTCATCCCTAGAAATATTCAAAGTCAGGCTGAATGGGTCTTTGAGCAACCTGATCTAGTTGAATATGTCACTCATCATCACAGGAAGAATTGGTCTAGATGGTCTTTAAAGGTCCCTTCCGAATCAAACTATTCCAAGGTTCCATGATAGTTGTGTCTGATGTTTTAGGGAGTTCTATTTTTGGCTTTTTAGAGTTAATGCTTTTATGCTGCCTTTGGGCCAGATGAATCATTGGGTTGATATCAAGTTTCATTTCTTTTCTGAGGACATGCTAATTCATTTGTCAGTTAAAGCAGCAAATCCAAACTGCGCTTTTATTGTCTGGATCAATTCCCTGAAAAATATTAAAATATAAGTTATGTTGATTTTTTGGAGTTAAGTAAAATGAAGGTTTTTCATTCTGTGGCTCTAGCTATAAGCTTAATGCCACCTCAGTTTTTGATGTAGCTTTTATGTCTATATATTATTTGCAGCACAGGATTACCACTTCAGCATCCATATTTCTGTTGGAATCTGAAGTGTCCTTTAAATATCACATTGGGCAGATTATTAAGACTTCCTACTGTCATTTGAAAAATGAAACCATACTTTGTCCGTATTTATCCTTCTCTGTTTATGAGAAGCTGGCTCAGGGTTTTATCTCCTCCGAGCGAGACAACTATAATACTTTGCTCACTGGCCTGCCAAGTGGTCTCATTACCAAGCTTGAGCAAAACTCTTTTGCCAGAGAAGTATATCTTGCAAAAAAAGACAGCATATCTCCCTAATCCTAGCATCGCTGTATTGGCTACTCAGAAACAAAGGATTGATTGTGAAGTTGACCTGTCATCCCCTTCATGGTCAAGGTCCTGAATATATCTCCAGATTTAATTTTGAGATATATTGCTTCCAGGCCTCTGTGCTCTTCAGTGCCCTCTTAGTGCAAGTTCCAATTACAAAACTACAAACCTTGCGTGATGGAGGATTTTACCATTATGCCCAAAAGCTAAGGAGTAAGCTGCCTTTCTCAGTTTAGGAAGCTCATGCTCTTTGCTTAAATCTCCTCTTCTGAAGATTTCCTTGTCTATCTTTTTCCTTTTTTATTGAGTAATATTTTATACACCATAATGCAAATCATTTGGGCACTGTAATACATTCTATGCTGCTATGCAGAATTAATTGGTAATTGTAGTTTTAAGCAGAGCTACTTAAGATTTTTTTCATTGGTTGGAAAACAACTTTTAAAAATAAATAATTTTTGCCAAAAGACAAAGGAGTTAATAGAAAAAGATTCTTAGATTTAGGAGAAAAAAGCAGAGGAGTGCCTCAAGATTACTGCACCCTCCACTATCTAATAACTGGTTGCTTATTTGGATTTGGAAAGCTCAGAGTCAAATTTAGCTATCTTCCCCTTACTGAAACATTTTAATTATCAAGCTGTCGGCAGCTCTGGAGTGAGACTTTCTAAGTCACTTCTATGATGAATATGTAGTTCATATAACTAAGATTAATTGATGCTTAGACCTGAAATTAGATCTGATACATCTTGCTATAGATAATATGCTGTTCTAGGGTAAATATCTGTATTTTACCTCCTTGTTTTTTTTATATTGCCAGAGAAAACAGAAAATAGTCTAGTTTTATTCTCATCATGGAAGCAACAAAAATTTCTAATTGCTTCTTGAAATGTATATTTACTTCCTTTTCATGTAAGGAGACTGATTTACCTTTATTAGCCAATGGTTCTTTCCAGAAAAAGTGTATTGTTTTAATGTTTAAATTAAACACTAGAAATTAAATTGTTAATATTAAAATATTTTAACTCCTTTAAAGCAGATAAATGTAATTGTCAAAACAAATTACCTTTGTAACAACCTTATAATAAATGGATAGAAAGTGGGTAAGTTGATCTTTCTTAAGAGACAGAGAAACAGTGACTGTAATATATAATATAGTAATATAGACAGAAAATGATGACAAACCTGGATGAGACTTTTAGCTTTTTGGATCTCAGAGATCTCATACAGAAAGAATGGGCAAGATTTAGGCATAAGCTGAATGTGACAGCTTGTAAAAAGGTGTGCTGAAGCAGCCATTAGAGAGGTGGAAGAAGAGTTAGGATGATGCAGTAATGGAAAAAGTGAGAGGGTGGAAATGGAGAGAAAGCTATGGAAAAAAAAATATGGTCTGTGTTGAAGAGAATGTAGGGTATGGAGATAGACTGCTGCCTGTGGAGGGATTTGACACTCTGGTGAGGAAAGCTAGAATGAATGCATTTGTGGAAGTCAAATGGACATTGTCTAGATGGGAGAGAAACTCAAATGGCTATTTTACATTACATATTCCACGCTTGGAGTGTTTGATGCATCACATAATAGACAAACTGGGAGTTCAACAGAAATGAGTAGGTCACTGATCAGTTTTGGTGGGAGAGATGGGAGATGACAGATAATTCTTCTCCCTCCTCCCAGTGGGTGCTGCTTGCTGTCTACATGCTAGGCCTTGTCAGGATATGAGTATTTGGCTCAGTTTGTTGTCATCAACAATGTTTTTATTTCAACAGCTTATTAATAGCCTTAGATGTACTTCATAGCAGCAACAGATTCTGTACAGCTACAGCTGCTACCAAAGTTAAGAGTTTAAAATTTTTATGTAGTGCCCAGGTGAGTGATGAGGATGTTTATGCAAAGACACAGACTAAGACACAGCTCCATGTTTCAGTAGACCTACAGGAGGGCTTTTGCAGTGTCTAAAATTTTTTGGCAGTGCTTATGTGGAGGCTAAAAGGGTTAAATTATTTATATTAGAAAATTATATAATATGTGCATATTTACATGTATATAGTTTTTTGATATGAAAAAGACATGTTTTTTCCACTGTGTCAGGAAAGAAAGAAAGGAGCGTAGGACTATGGGGAAGAAAAAGGGAGGCATTTTCAGTGATGTATCCACTTCTCTTAAACTTGGTTGGCTGATATTTATGTGGAATTTCCATAGTCATTTTATATGCTAATGTGAAATGAAATTTCATGCTAGATGGTAGAGATTGGTTAATATTTTTTTCTACAAATTAGTAATTATTTGTAAAATAAATAGCAGTTGTTGTCCTTTCGCTAGAGAAGGCAAGAGAGAGAGGAGGAAATTAGATATTGTTAAATGGAAATGTATGTGATTCTTCAAAATAACTGAATATATTACCTTCAAAGAATTTACCTGAATGCTAATTGTACTTTAGTATATATAAGCACTATTAGTGCATACAAATATGATTTAAAGTAAGAAGTTTTACCATCATAGTATTTTCCTTTCACCTGAGCTTCTAACAGGTTAATTTCTTTTCCTTTGTGGATTACAAAGAAAATATCATAACATAGGAGGTATTAGTAGCCTTTTGTCAGCCAAATAAATGCAAAGTTTCTGCCAATTAAAACAACATGTATAGTTCATATAAACGCATTCATTTCAATTTATAGGTATTTAAGGTGGAATTGAAATGTCAAAATTTTACAGGAAGCTTTCTGTAGTAGTTCTATAAAATGAAGCTGTTCTCTGTTTAGTTTTGCAATATGTGGCCATTTGGGGAAACCAGGTAGTATTAAAACTTTTTTTAAACAAAAAAAATGACACTGTTTCTTTTGTTGCTGGACTGTTCAAAGTTTAACCATAATGAAAACAAGCATTCTGATATTTTAAAGGAATGGTTGTAAAGAAAGAGGTTGATCTTATTGTCAGTTCTGTTGTATGAGATGTTGGAGAACTGACCTTTCACAGCTTGTTCACAAGGTTTCATCATCTCTTCTGAAATGACTTTTTGTGGTGGATTTCTTTAGCTTTACTGCCTTTACACACATAGTGATTCATAAAGTGCTTTTTTTTTTTTTAATGTATCGAAAACTTCAATCCAGCCATTTCGCTACAGGTTTTCCATCTCTCTACTCCTTCTCCATTATTTCCATATCCATAAAATATATACATTTTCAGGATTATATTCACCATTCAGTTTAAAAACCAACCAAACAAAACACCAACCTGAACACATAGCCCATATAATGTCTTGGATAAAATATCTTCACAACTCTTCATGCCTTTATTTGTTCTTTAACCACGTACTTCATGGTTTTCATTCATTGTAATATCATTGGACAGCAATATATTGCTGTCACAAATAAATGAGGCCTATCAGAGCTGAAGTGCATATTTAAATTAAAGGAAAGCAGTTAAGTTTTTAGATGCTAATACTTTGCTCAGATGTGAGCAAATGACTTACACACATGTAGGCAGCAACAAAGAAGAACAGTATATGCTTTTTGGTAATATGTGATCTGGGCAGCAGAAAAAAGAGAGGAAGCTTGGAAAGTGCTCAGTTGTGTTTTTGGCAATATTTTGCTCCACGAATTGCTGCCAGAGCAAGAACAGTAGCGGACATTGTCTAAAGCAGCTCTGACCATCATCTGAACTCTTGGACCACCCTACGGTTGGATGGATGGTTGCCGGGACATTTCTTTCAGGAGAAGAGTTTCTTCCTTTGCTGTTCCATTTTGGCTGTCTTGTCCTTAACCAGTATGTTTCTTTTTGAGGTGCTAATCTCTTTGCTTCTCCCACAAATGTCATTTGCTCTGTAGGCAGTCGCTGAAGTCCTCTCTGTCCTTCAGGATGTAACTTCCACTTCAGATTTCAGTCTAATTTTTACTTGGCTTACAAAAATGAGTCTGAATATAATTCATAAATCCAGGAAACCTGAGCAGTCTTGCAGGCACCAAGCACTCAGCAGGAATTAAAGCTTTTCTCTTTCCTGATAGTGTAGTCTTTTTAATTTCCTGGTTTATAGAAGCAGAGGAATGAGGAGGAGGACCAGGGAAGCCTAGCACAGCACTGGACAAAAGTAATAAAGAGAGAGCAAGACACCTTAAAAGCTGTTAAAAGCAGCTGCTTTTTGAAACTGATAAAGGAAATAAGCTATTGACTAAGGCCAAATGCAGCCTGAAATTCCAGAAGTGACCTGCTGTAAACCCACTCGGCAAGTGAGTGATCTCTTAGTATTTAATGCTGACATGCTCTGGGGTAGATGGAGAAAAGCCAAGCACGATGGCTCTATGCTAAGGAAATAAGCAAGTTCTTATATGTTTTCCCACTGTTTTGTGTGTCACTGGAGTATGGTCATTGCAGTAAAGAATGTGACTACGCACTGCTGAAACTTTAGTTGTATAACTGCTGGCGCTCATAGCAACTCGCTATTTCTAGGAGTAAGGATGTGAATCAGTTGGTTAAAATTATTTAGATTTTTTTTAACAGATCATAAAATGCTTCATGTAATGCTAACATCTGCTTTCATTGGCTGATGTTGCATACTCTTGAGGCCTTTGCCTTCATATAATCACTTCTGGTATGTCAACAATAGCTGAGAAGTGTTCCTGTTTTATAAATGGTCTGCAAAATTTTTCCTTCTTACACAAAGTAGCAGACAAGTGGTGGCTTTCTCATATCTCTAATCACAACTGCATGCATCTAAGCCCAGTCCATTGGTATTCTATCTGACAATTATAAGCTCCAATGCATGGGGTCTACTTTAAATATATAATATCCAGGATATTTTGTAAACATTTTTTTTTTTAGATGAATAGAAAATAACACTAAATTTTTTTTTTTTCTAATAGATGAAAGTAATGCAAGCAAAAATATTTGCTTTGTAGGTTCTCAATAAAATACAGTCATGATTCTTATGTAGATGTGGTGTGATATGGACCTTTTAGCATACTTTGCTTTTTCAGCTAAGGTAGAGGGAGTACTTTCGCAGATGTAGTTTGTTGGTGCTGCAGAAAAGTAAGGATTTCATTCTGTCTTCTTTATATCCTGAGTGAATTAAACTTGTGAGAAAGAAGGGGGCACATAATAGGACTCTCTTCGGCTGAGCTTGGCAGGAAGGTATAGTGGCCTTTGAAACTTAAGGAGGTATTCTTTGATTCCTTCAAACTTCAGTTGTGTGGTAGTTTAAAAAAAATGTTATGTAATACAGTGACTTAAATAAGCTTGTTTGGTTTTAGTCTCTGAATAAATAATACATTCCCAGTCTTACATTTCCTGTAACAAAGTGAAATGTGAATAGCAATATAAAGTCCCAAACATTTTGATCCCTTTATATTTTTTCTTGCCTTTCTTAGTGCTTACTCTGTGCTCAGAGACTAATACCTAGTGGAACTGAACACCTGCAGCCCTCACTTTAAGTTATGCTGTATATTGCAGATGAAAGGAACTGCAGGTGCTCTATACTTCCCAGAACTTATCCCATGTGCCACTGCAAATCTAGAAGGACTTACTGTTCAAGCAATCTCAAGATGATTTTTTATTGCTGGATATACTTTGAGTAAATGACAATTTATGCCGATTCTGTGTTTATTCCCCCCAATGATATGTTCATTTCTCTAATGTTTGAGGGTTTGGGAATGGTTTAAAATTATTTGTATAAGAAGATCTCATATGGGTATGTTCTGGAACTTCTTTGCAGGGAATGATGAATGCAGCTAGCCATCAGCTATATCTTCTCTGTATCACCTGTTATCTCCAATCATCTGATTACTTATTGCTCTTGTCCATGGTTCTAGACAACTACATGAAAAACTGGCATCTTTTTCAGGATGAGGAGATAATGTTGTCCATGCAAGGAATTGATTTTGCATTTGATTTTGGTTCTTGGAGAACAGTGATACCAACAGTCCTATTAATAACAAACAGCAGAGAGTAAAAAGGACTCTGCTTAATATTCTATGAATCTGAGTAGTATCTTAGGTTAGAGAACTTCTTCATCTTTTCCTGGAACTATTTCCCTCTTAGGTTCACTTAAGCCAGACATTCCTTCTAAGCTTTTCAGCTTCAAGGAGAAAATTAGCTACTTTTGCCATTTAAGAATTCTGGCCTCTCACTGCAACCTTTGCCTGGATATGGGCCTGAAGTATATTATTTCAGCCATACGGAGTAAATGCAGGGCTACCATATGTTAATATAAGAGCAGAAACAGGGCACAGGGGGTTTGAGGAATAGTTTAAGATACATGTATTATTGCTAAAAAACAAATTGCATGATCTTGCACATGTTGCGCAAGGAATGAGTTCCAACATCTGAAGTGATCTGTGCTTCAAAAATCACCATGTAAGAAATGACAGATAAATTATGTGGTAAGGGAAAGTAGGAAATGATACAAATATTAAATTTAAAGGGTAATGTAATGAAGTTAAACATTATGAACAAATAAAAAGTCTTCTGTGCAGCTCAGAGGAGTATGTAGCCCTACGTGATTGTCACAACTCAGAAAATAAAGAATGCATTTTGCAGGCTGTGCTGGTAGCTGTTGAGAGAGGGGGAGAAGATGGGACAATCCTCTTAGCTCTGCCATTGCTGGAACCAGTAAAGCTACTTGTATTACTGTTTAAACAAAACAAACCACCTCCAAAGCACTTAGCACCTAAAACTCTTTGCAAACAATTAATTAATTTCCAGATTACTCTTTTTGAGAATTTAATTCTAAAAATGTTTTTAAAATAAGGTGAAAAACCACATAGAAATACAGGCCTTAGTTTTGACTCCAGAGCCTAAACATTTTCCCACATCTGTGGTAATGCCCATATTACCTCGTTGCATTTGATCTTTATTCCCGTGTATATTAGAAATAGCTCACAGGAGTCAGAGGAGTACACATTTGTACAACCAGTAAATGTCATTAGCCTGAGAATCGTCTGGACATCACAGACTCTATTGCAAATGTGTAGGTTTAACTAAGGGTACACAGGAATGTTTCATACTTAAGATTCAATGTCTTTGGTTTTGATATTGCTGGAAAGTCATCTATCACATTTGTCTCACAGGGCCTTTTTTATGTGTTTTATAACTCATTAGACCAGAATGTAAATCAGCTTTAGTTGATTTGCACTGAATATATTTAAATCGGTTGGAATTAGTTGGATTTTTTTTAATTTCTCCTTATACCACATCATTATGAAAACCAGTCAGAAAACCATAGACCATATGTAGTATGTATCATTTCAGATAAATACAGATTGGCAATATACGATATAGTCACATACTGCATTTTCTTGGTAGCCTTTTAAAAATCCTCTTAATTATTTACAACAAGATAAATCATTTAACATTTTAAATTTTAATTATTGGCAGAAATCAGCATTTAGTATTCTATGCCAAAGTTTTAAACTCTGTATAGATTCTGAATTTCCTCTAAATAGATTTCAATTAAGCTTCTTGCCTTTTTAAATTTTTTTTTTCTGGAGTATAATTGAAAATATAAAAGACCCATTTAAATCACTACCCTCTTCTCCAAAAAGAGGCAAGATTACATACCCAGCAGCCTTTGAATACTTGAAATGCCTTCAGACATTTTCAGATACTTGTTTTAATAATTGTTAAGAGTTTATTATGATGCATTAATTGTGTTCTCTGTAAGTTATTAAATAGTAAGTTCAACATATTAATCTTTCATGTTATTGTTGTCAATGCTATATTTAGGAATGAAGCATTAATTAAAATTCTCCTTTAACATTTTTTTCTAAAAGAAAGCAGTATGTGTACTTATCAAAATACATATTTGATCTTTGGGGAAATGATGGCGAGCAAACTTTTGATACAGCATATGCTGAACTTGAATTAAAAAGATTTTGGTTATGTAGAGTTCAAATTACCTTTGACATATTTTTGCAGGTTAGTTACAAATTCTCAACTAAACATAGAACTCTTCTTTATCGTAGAGCCTAACATCAGATTTTAATCATATTTTGTACCCACAGGGTTTTAGGTTTCCAACAGGCCACCTGTCTTAGACATTAAAAAAATCACAGGACAGATGGGAAGGTGAAAGTAGTTGTCCTTGGATAAAGAAATTCTTACACTGCAGGAACAGTCACAGTCAAGGCTGGCCAATATATCAGACATATTACCTCTTTCTTCTAGCATTGCTGTATCATGATTGCAAATTTCGGTTTAGCAGTATAAATATAGAATTCATCACTTATCCTTTTTCAATAGCGCGATTCGCAAAACCTCTCTCTTTTCCATGTGATCTATGAACCACTGAGGGATAACATGACATGCACAGTACTTCAGCAAATATAGTGTGTCTTGTACACATACCAGAGCTCCTAGAATTCCTATGTTGCTTATTAATGACACAAGGGTATGACTACTTATTTGTGCAGACCTCTGGCACTGGTTTAATAGGTGTGATGTATTTTAATATTTCAAATTTACCAACCTCAAGAAAATGGGTTATTGGAAAAAATATGTAAAATGGTGATGCTTCTTCCCATGTATTGTCATTGTTTCCCACAGGGATAATAGCTTTTGTACATCACTGGCCAGTATGATGTGGACTAGCTCTCCATATTACATAGGAAACATTCAGCAACACTTTAAAGTGCAAGGGGCAAATTCTGACCTCAGGTCTATGTATCCAGTTTTTATTGACCTGGGTATTTAAGAGCCAACAACTCATTTGGAATGATCAATTTGTGAGGAATGAGAGAGCGGGCCAACAATAGACTCTCCTGCATTTGTCTTACGTGAAGATCCTATTCTACTTTGAGATCTTTCTACTCTTCGTGAGACTAAGAAGAAAAATCTTAATGGCAGTATATACTGTTCGACAGCTGTTAAGCGTGCAGAGGTTCGATAACAAGCGTTAAGCCTGTAAGGTTTCACCTGACCTGCACAGAGGGGTGTGACTAGGTGGCCTAGAGAAAGGTCTGTGCAAATAACCCAATACTGCTGTCTAGCCTGTGGCACTGAAGAATCTGGGTTTCCCTTCCTAGAAATTCATATTTTTGGATACAATTTTTAAAGTCCAAGAGAATGCATATTCAGGGGAGAAAAAAAAATCTTAGTAGAGTTTGTAAATTCACAGTATAGCTTGCTTTCTTGGTGTATCCTTTGTTGTATGCCATCTTTTAATATAATCATTAACTAGGGTGAAATCAGAGTTCCCCTCCCTGATTAACAGTGCCCATCCCTCTGAAAGGAGTGATGCTGACAGTCAGTGCGAGCCCTTAGAGTTTGATCCTTAGGCAGGGGAGGAAATTGAAACCGCTATCTATTTTTTATGCTTGTTCTAACCACTGTGCAAATAGAAGCACATGTGATTTTCTTCTAGATTCTAGTTTTGAATAAAGTCATAACTGCAGCAATATTTTGTGCAAAACCTACCCACAGAGGCATCATTTAGGCAGGACCTGAGGACACAGCAGATCAGGGTGTTATTGGATATAGTTATCGGATAGGTGCATAATTATTGTGCCCTTTCCATGCTTGGGTGAGACCAAGGATGTTTCACTTCATGAACAGAAGTGGAACTGTAGAGGTTGCAGGAGCCTGTGGGAACCGAACAGTCTCTGTTGTTTAGAAACTCTCAAGATTTTCATGAGGCTGAAGAAATGCAGCTCTGATCCTAGGCACCCTCCAAATTTCCAGATTTTTATTCCTCAGTTCAGTGGCACATATTTTTTAATGAATTAATGCTTGCAAAGAGTTTTAAGTGGAAATTCCTCTGGTTATTTTGTTTAAACAGGTATATAGGTAGTTCTACTTGTCCCAGTAATGATCTATCTTGGTCTAGATCCTCGTTGTAGAAACATGGATCCTCTTCAAAGTGTTTACATCTCTATATGAATCTAAGAAATAGGATTGGAAGGACTTGAGTTGGAGCTGGGAGTAGCAGGGGAAAAAATCAGCAAAGGGTATGTATTTCTGAGTGCAGATCTTTGCTATCAGACGCAATAGTAATCTTTCTTATAAACTTGCTTGGTTCCCTCTTCAGATCATGGAGAATATTTGACTCTGTCTCTACTGATTTCTGGCCCAAATTGCTACTCTCTTGGTAGGTAAAAGACCAACACAGGAAGATGGATGGCAAGGTGCTGGCCCTCTTGATAAATGTGAGAGTTCCTTTTATAGTCACTGTGGTGCTGGTGAGGGGGTTTGTGGGAAACATCTGAGTCATTAACAAGCATGACTTGTTCATTCTTTACCTATCGATATCCCTGAAAGTTTTCTCTCAGAAGGTTTTAAATCCTCTATGAGCAGGGCTCACTGGGAGCTATCCTCTGCTCTGAAATCTTTTAAAGTCTATTCTGACAAATAATTTCAGCTCCATGGACTATAATAAATTTGTTTGCTCTTGTATTGTGGTGCATATTTGCATAGAATGTAATCTCTCTCTTTTTCTCCTTCATTCTAACACCCCCCCACCCTCCTGCTTTGTCCTTAATAAATACGTTTGTATAGAAATAAGGATGTGGAAAGACAAGCATGCCTAATATTGAAGGACAGTATGCTTGTGCCTAATACATTAGAGCAATTGTTCAAGAATAATTCATGTTACGTGAAGATTACCCCTGTAAGGCTGCCAAGGTCACAGGGACTTTATCAGCTCCACAAATGCTGCTTGTGTGCTTTAAACGGATAGCCTTAACATTTCATTAAATTTAGTTGAAGCAATTTTATTTATTTATTTCTTAAATTTTGTTTTCTCTATTCAACTATTTGATACTTCTTTTTCTTTCCTTTTTTTTTTCACCTCATCTTTTTGTAATTTATATAAATGAGATAGAATTACTTCTAGATTAGTTCTATTTCGCTCTAGAGCAGCAGCTCCCAAATGTGATGTGCTGAGCCCAGAGGTGGGTTGTGAATGAAACTTTGGA
This sequence comes from Eulacestoma nigropectus, assembly GCA_013397775.1. Lineage (NCBI taxonomy): Eukaryota > Metazoa > Chordata > Aves > Passeriformes > Eulacestoma > Eulacestoma nigropectus. The sequence goes on from VZTE01004413.1 coordinate 142,827, forward strand.
AATGCTGCTTTGCATTATTTAGGCTTTTCCATGAGATATAATTCAATTAGCTTCGTACAGAAAACATGAGTGGTGAGGGAAGGTGTGACCAACTGCCGGAGCCCTCTTTTAATTCAGTGTTAAAAGAAGTCACTGTCACACATTTAAAGTAGAGGAGGCTTAAGTAAGTGTAACGATTCAGACAATTCAAAGATATGGCAAGAATTTCAACCAGAATATGAAAGGTTCTGATTAATTGTGCCCTACACCTCTTTTAGTGAATGTAACTCCCTAAAGATAAAGGGCAAATATAAAAAGATAAAGGCCAAGACCACGGTTTTCTGTAAATCTAGGAAAGTCTATTTAGTTTCTAGAGGTAAGGTACTATACACTAGCTAAGAACTGGCCTATAAATCCTCTAAATATATTCCCACTTTCTTCCTTTCAAGCTATTTCTTCTCTATGGAATGCCTAGTACCTGCGTTTTTTTTATAACAAGCTTTGCATTTAGCATGAATTAAATGAATTTGCTTTGTATTAGAAAACAAATCTGCTGTGGACTGCCTGTGACCTACTGGTCTCCTTAGTCTCTCCAACTAGTTTTAAACTCCTTGACAGTATTAAAAGAGGCTTTGCAAACTAATTTAAATATTTTACACTAGTACTTCTATGGATAATAAAGCTGTAGTTTTAACAGGGATTTATGTGGTTGTGAACTGGGAATGAGATGGCCTGCAGCATCATATTTAAGAGGGAGAATATCTGCTCAAGGCTGTCAGCTAGAATGTTAGTTTGCATTTGGAAGATGTTTTGGAAACCCTTGCCAGCATTAAAGAATGTGAAATCCTACATTATAGCTATTGTGGGAAAATCCTATGTCTATTTTGTCAGTATAAACCCATCAGTGAAAAGTTTGTACATGATATTTGTTAATGAGTTAATGAATTGATGCCAGTTTTCTAGAGTTTTGCTACACACAGTGTTGTCAAAATCTTGATGTGTTCATTCTTTGCAAAACTGGAAAATGACCATTCAATGAACTCCTGACATGGTTATGTAGGTTACTTCAATTACCTTGCACAAGGAAGGAGAGCAGTGAGTTTCTAACATCACCACCAAAAAGAACAGTCCACTAAGATAGATACTGTTGACAAAGACACACTGGCCCCATGACACCAGCATGAAATCATGAAAGCGTCTCAATTCATGAACAACTTGCACTTAAAAAATCGTGTAGAATTAGTTTGGTTAGAAAACCTCTGCACCGTTCATTTATTATTTAATCTTATTTTACTTTGTACAGACAAGCTATCTGGCCTAGTGTGAGGCTTCACACAGCCAATTACTTCAAGGTGTTTAGTTCATATATTATTTAAAGCATAAATCTTGTACAGGCCGTCCATTGATGACCCTGTGAGAAGCCTATAGTAAAAGCCTTTCATCATTGCTGACTGACTCGTGTGCACAGACCTCCCTGCTGAGCTAAACAGGCCTGGAGAACTGATGCATTTGTAAGATATTGGATTTAATAGCCTTTTTTTTTACATGCTTAAGTGATGGAAGTTAGTACATATAGTTGAAGCCCAGTGTTAGGATTTGAGAAGTGAGATTTTATAAAGTGTCATGAATTGTATTTGTTTCTGCTATTTGAAAACAGTGCACAATTAATTTTCTGTGCTTTGTACCTTAGAACATGCTTTTAAAGGCATCACTGGTTTATTTGAATAAGTAAAATGTTGCCATAGGAAGCTACCTAATGTATTCAATAGAATATTCATACCAATTCCCTTTTTAAGACAGATTCAGTGGTTATGCTTGTTCTCCCCCTCCTTCCTCAAATCATCCCTTTCAGGCTGATTTTTAAGTCTAGTGCAGTGATACCAGCAAGGTGCTCTCTGAATAGCTTGGAAAGAGACTTGCTCAAGGAATGCAGCAATTGCATCTGATGGGTTTATGTGCCATTAACAGTGTCTGTCCCACACTGAATGTGCCAGGTATTTAACTGGGGACTGGTACTAATTTCAGAGCTAATACTAAGCCGTTCCACATCAATGCTTACAGCAGGTGGTTTGAATTGACAGTGTAAAGGGAGAAAAAAAAAGTGTGAGAAAATTACCATTGTACTATAGAATTTCTCTGATTGAATTGACTGATTATACTGTCAAAAGAGCATTGGGAAACTGGCAGTGCTTATGAGGAGGAAAGAAATGACAGGATTCTTTTAGAAAGAAGTTCTCTGACTTTGCACAGTCAAATAGTTCAAAATGATGATAGGATTTTGTTAAAGGTTTTAATCTAGCACTTAAGAAATCTGTGTGTTCTTCAATTTATGAGTTCTCAAGCTAGTATCCTGTGTAAACTGATCCTGCTGTTTTTTCACTCTATACTGGCCCTCTTTCAATACTCACAGGAGATTCAACGTGAATCAGCATACATGATTCAGCATAGTGAGTCCCAACTTTCTGTACTATCTTTGGGTTTAATTAAAAAAAAAAAAAAAACAAAACAAAACTCAAACCAAAAAAACAAAACCCCACCCCAACCTGTGACCTTCTAAAGACAACAGCACCGTTGTACTTGAAGAACAAGTTGTGTAAGACAGATGGAGAATGTATATGAAGGCATACTCAGTGGCTTGTAGTGTTGCAACATCGTCAAATACATGCATAAAGACTGTCTTCAGCGAATCGTCTTAACTGCATTAATACCTAATTCCAGTCACTGTCAAATTATTCTTTTCCCACTCAAGTTCAATGAAACAAGACCAGACACAAGTCAGAGAAATAGTCTGAATATTTTTTTTAGTAATGTAAGTTAAATTGTTCAGTATAGCCCAGTTATGCTGTTAATTTTAAATTATTAACTGTGCCCTGTGATAGCACTGGGATTTTTTTCTTTAAATTCATGTTTGATGGAACAAATATTTTCTTGATCGTATAATCCCACCGATTTCACTTGGGGAAATTTGGTACTTAAGGTCTGTTCTACTGTTGTGCACCTCTTTGCTGATAGCACCAGTGACCAGAGCTTTCTCTCTACATAGGCTTCAAGATTGGATAACAAAAACAGCTTTAAAAAAGCTTCCAATCTGTCCTTGCATGGGTGGCATGGAATTTCATGAATGTAAATAAAGTAAATATGGCTCAATTCTTTCTGACATTACAAAACAGTGTTGACATAAGAATTTTTTCTCTAGTTTGTCAAAAAATAAAGTTGGCTTGTGATGAGTAAGAACTAAATAGAAACAAAAGTTGATTTCTCTATCAGGTACATCTTATAAATCAATCCAGAGACTTATTAACCTTTCGGGTTTTGAAATCATGACAGCTAACCTTATTAGTGAAATTTTGTTCAATCTGTGAAGAGAGGACATAGTATAGGCTGCCAGAATAAATACTCTCTCATATTTCTTGTACAAATATGAATGTGTTTTACCTCATGAGATTTGTGGTTTATAAAATTGGGGTACCATTGGAAGGTAGGCTAAAATGGAAACTGGGAAGGGGTGTGTGGAAATTGAGACCAATCTGCTAATCTTCAGTCGTAGGAGAGAATGTTATATATAATCTAGTTTATGTATGATGACATAAAATATCATTACATTTATATGCAATACATAGGAAACTTAATTCTTTAAGGAAAAGAAAAATTTTCTATTTTAAAGTGTATTAGAAGCTGTGCTGTGTTTTTGATGCACTGTTTATAGTGTTGAAGGCTGTGGCTACCTTATCGTTATTCCAAAACAGCAGGAAACTGCATTCCATAGGATTTCTATGGTGACTACAGAGTATTTGTTCAGTTGCTTCCAGAGCAACCAGCTCTAGCTTATAGTAGTGTTAGGACTAATACTTGGAGCTAAACAGTTCTACTTGCTTTTGAACTGTATCAGTGCAACATAAATACAACAGGCAATATATTTTATAATCTGCAGACTTTATCAGACCATTTCTAATTTGGCAAATATAGCAGTAGCATCTGGAAAAATGCAATATCTTTGAGTTTTCTTATGCCAATGAAATTGTACAATTGTTTCTTCTCTTTCCATTTGGAAGAAACCAAATCCTTGCATCTTTCTTCTTTTACTAGTTGTAAATGTTGATATTACAAGGGCAAAAGAAGCATGTTTGCTTCAAGTTGGCATTCAGGCTCTTTGCCAATTTGAAAGGGAAAAACTGTATAAAAAAATGACTAGTCTTACTGCTGGATTCATAAATTTAACTTCCCTTTGTGTATGGAATGAAGAGATATTTCTTCCTATTTCACAGCTGACAGCATGAATGGTGTAGATTTTCATATTTATAATGTAGGTGAAAAAAGTTAATACCATGTAGCATGTAAAACAAAAATAAAATGGCCGGTGCATTGTATACAAGGAAAAGAGGTTAAACTGTTTACTATTCATTGCTTCGAACATATTGCTAGGTGGAGATTAAGGATCAATTCTTCTTTTACTAACTGTCAGTCTCCTTACCTAGGATGAAGTTTTGGCACAACTCACATTGAAGATCTCAATAAATTTATTTGGCTGTTAATTTAACTTGATGCAAGTTGGTGAAAGTTAAGTCCAGTTCTACAAAAGGAAAATCAGTAGTGTGTATTAATTTTCATTGAAAAGTTTACTCGTGACTTCGTTCTTTTCCTCAGGAACCTTTTATATGTCATTATTTATCTAACATGCACATTTTTTCCTGTTCCCACTCTTTAAGTTTAAAATTCTTTTTGTATGTGTCATGGATTCTCATTATTCCAGCTCATGGTCTCACAAGTAGGAGTATTTGATAGAAGGGAAGAGTGAATTACATGTCTCTGGAAGCAGAGTAGTATCTCTGGAAGCAGTAGTATCTTACATTTTTTGAGTGAAAAGTAAAAACTTTCCATACAAGAGAAAATGAATTACGAACAAATGGAAACTTTTTACCATGCACAATGTGCATAGTGTAGCTCTATGTGGTGGATGGGCAAAGGAGGTGAAAAATAGAAAGTAGGCATATTTTCTCCGTTTCTATGAAGACAGAAATGAAATTATGACCCATGGACAGTGCTTTGGATGTATGGAAACCACTGTCTCAAATTATATTCAAAAAGTGTTTGTGAACTGCAAAATCTTAAAAAGCTCTGCTGAATTTTTTTTGACCTATCTCTAAAAATCAGTTAAAAACTGTCCTCGTAGCAATTTGGAAATGACATTCAGAACATAGTTTACTTTGGAAAGGTTGGAAACTTTGTTTTTCAGTATTTTGGGAGTTCTGTAGCCCTCTGGTGGAATGTAAGGAGAATCTACAACTAAAATATTTGATAATCAGTTATTATTCAATCATGCTTTACCAGGTAGCTGAGTAATATATTCTTTCCCCAGTTATTTATACAGAAGTGGTGCAATTGGTCATAAAGCCTAAGTATCCAAGAATTGCATGAAAAGCCAATATCTTCCTTTTTGTTCAAGTTTTGCAACTTGCAACTGTGCAGGATGCAAAAAGTAAAAAGTCTTAAATAACTTGACTGGTTGGGGAGAGGCTTCTTGATGAGAAGGGCAGCAAGAAGTTTTCATGTCTTGACCAGAAATGTTCAGCTTTTCCGATCAGAGATGTTCAGGGTATGTCCCTGAAAAGATATGAAGAATAACTGTCGTGTTTGGCCAGGAACTGCTACTTTGTTCTCACAAGAAGTGAGAGAGTTGAATGTTGAGTTACTGAGAGAGTGAATGAAAAGCAATATGTCTTCCAGAGGAAGACATGGTAACAGAAGAGGAATAAATAGTGGCATAGTAGTGTGGAATCATGCAATCTCAATAACAGGAAGTGGAAACCAGTTTCCTTTAATGTAGCAGGGGTAAAAGAAAAGAGCACAGCCACAGCAGGCCTTTTTGGCATGGAGGTAGGGAGACAGCAGTGGTCCTGCAAGAAGTGGTGAGGTGTTACAAACTTACTTTTCAGGTGGCATAACCTCATTGCAATTGATTTTTAGTGAAGACATTGGGGCATGACTCCTATTGATGTATGTGGAAGCGGTCATGTCAGAGTGAGTAGAAAGGCAAGAGAAAATAAAATCATGACAGGAAGGAATAAAATCTGGAGTTTTGGGAATGGGGAGATCTGCTGAATATCTGTAAGAGAATGAAAGGAAGACAAAGTAGTCGATTCTGGTGGGAAGAAACACATGATTCCTCTGGGAGTGGGCAGTGAGCTCTGTTTTTACAAGAGCTGTGTCTGGAAAGGAAAAAACATGAGTGCTTTCTGGGAAAAGGAGATTCCAAAAGAGGGTCCTGAAAAGTGCTCTACTCTTGCTGTATGGCCCAGCTGGTAGAATAAAAACCGCCAAACCAATAGCTTGTGAATCTGAATTTTCTAAGAACTGGCAGTGAGACATAGAATCATAGAATCAATTTGGTTAGAAAAGGTCTTTGAGATCAAGTCCAGCCTGTGACCTAATACCACCTTGTCAACTAGACCATGACACTAAGTGCCACATTCAGTCTTTTCTTGAACACCTCCAGGGATAGTGAATCCATCATCACCTCCCCAGACAGCCCATTCCAACGCCACATAGCCCTTTCTGTGAAGAACTTCCTGATGTCCAGCCTAAACTTTCCTTTGAAGCAGCTTAAGACTGTGCTCTCTCATCCTGTCACCAGTTTCCTGGGAGAAGAGACCAACCCTCAACTGGCTACAACCTCCTGTCAGATGCTTGCAGAGAGTGATAAGGTCTCCCCTGAGCCTCTTCTTCTCCAGGCTGAACAATCCCAGCTCATAGAATCTCAAATTCTACAGCATGGGACTTTGCAGTGGCCAGGGAAATAAAAAAATGGCAATTCGAAGTAGTCCAACCCTTCTCATTGCGGACCTGATAAATTTTAATAATTTTAGTGCTCAGCTGAAAACAATTTTTATGATGCCTCTACAGACATACAGGATATTTACCTGTGTTCCCGATCTCATAAATAAATTATTTTTGTAAAACAGTAGAAGCAAATTCTGTGCTGTGGCAGGAAGAGAAGGAAACTGTATCTTCAAACTGGAAAGATAGTAGACCAGCACTACTGTGCAGGGTTTTCCATGAGTTTCAGAGCAGCATAAAGATCTTGAAAGGGTTGTCAGGATTTCTGTTTGGATATTAGCTGTGTGGCATAGTAATTCTGTATGACTTCAGTTTAATTAAGATAAACCAATCAGAACTGAGAGGTCAGTGAAGTTGCAAATAAAACAGGACCATTTAAATGGAAGCTTATCCTGATATTGTCATGTGGCAAGACTGCTATTAGGTTAGTTTTGGAAATGCTTCTTTCTGATATATGAAGTTATGTGCAAAATGTATGCTCATTGAGTTTCCAGGTGCTGCAGATGTTGCTGAGATGCTCTGCCATATTTGTTAGATTGTTTGAAATATACACAGCTGATCTGCTTACAAGGATAAGTAGTTAGTCTCTAGAGTCTCCAACTCACCAGCACTTTCATCTCTTGCAGGACATTCTTTTGCCTTTATTTATTTCAGCACAAAACAAGTTCTAAGATCTGCCAGAAGAACTTCGTATCTTAAAACCCTGAACACATTTCTTTCTCTTCTGCAGAATTTCAAGACTAAATCCTTTGTTAGCTTTTTGAGAAAGAAATTTAATTGCTCCCAAGCCAGGATGCTTTGTGCCAGGTTTCAGCCTGTAGCCACTTCTTACTGCCAAGTTCTGAACCCCTGAAAATAAGGGCTTATAGAACTGCTGACACAACCTTAACTATAATAATGCGAATGACACCACCATAACACTAATGATAAATGGCACACATTTTAAAACATTTAAAATGATCATAGCCTTAAAGTCAAACACATCTGGGATATATTAATGGTATATGAACTGCCCTGTGTGGATCTGAATTATGAACAGCACAGAGATGGAAAGAGATAAATTGCATAATAAATCACTTTGCTTACTGTATTGTTTACTTTAAAAAAACCGTATATACTTTCTGTTTATGCAGCATGTCAGATGTTTGAGAAAAGATGAATAGTTCTAAATTCATATTTATTCCAAAGAATGAATATTTAGCACTCTGTTGTGTCACACTGACTTCAGAGAAATAATTACAGGATATGGTTTTACCAACAATGATGCTCAGAGGCCGTTGAGTTTGTCTATATTTAGTGTAGTTTTATCCTCTGATCAGTTTGTTCTTTTTCATTTCATGAAGTTATGGAAGTCAGGTGTTTTTCAACCCTCATTTTTATTTGGCAGAGATGGCATACGCATCATCTCTGATGGTGCTAAATGGATAACGGAAGTAAATGTTTCACAGTGTTTCATAATTTAATGTATTATAGCACCCTAATTCTCAAAACTTGTGTAATAGTTCTAGATTTTATTTCTTTCAAATGTCACTTTGCCAAACTGATTAAGCCCAAGGGATTCCAAGAGCTTTCCCAATCTTTCCTATCTACAGGAACATTGGTTCTGTGCAAATAAGTCAGATGGACTTATTTTAAAATGCTTCACTCGGTACTGAAGAAATAATAATTTATGAGCAAAATTCAGATGTGCATCTGAGAGAGGATGATTTTTCAAGGGGGCTGTCTATGGGTCAAAACCCCCACAATTCAGCTTAGACTCATCATGATAAAGTCACAAACATCTATCCCATTCTGATTCACAGTGGTGCACTGATTCTTATCTTTATCCTTCTCTTTTTTATCTTCTCCCTTCCAGGTTTTTTTGGGTTTTTGTTGTTGTTGTTGTTGTTGTTGTTGTTTTTTTCCACTTGATCTTTCCCCATGCCTGGGCCTTCAGGAGTGCTCTCATTGCTTTGCTTCAGGTGTTGAGGAGCCCAAACCTGAAGCTTTCCTTTTCTAGAACAGATTTAAAGGTGACATGCAACCTGAAACCTTTCAATCATCATTTTTGGACAACTAGTGTTATTGTATACAGGGAGGAGTGACACTGAACATTCAGTGCTGAGCAGTATTTAATACATTCAACACATTAATTGAGTTTTTTCCCTCTTGAAAGCATGGACTTTACTGTTTGCGCTTGTTTTTGATTTTGTCTACTTCTTGTTTTCCTTTTGTCCACCGCCCAGGCACACTTTGCTGTTTCACTTCCTGAGATGTTTCTCTCAGAACTGATGTTTTTTCCTCTGTTCTTTTCTGTCCCATTTTTGTTTTCAATTGGTTGGCAACATTTACTTCTACCCCTGCTGACAGCTCAGCTCTGGAAATTTTGTTTCCAACATGTCACCTATTAAATCTGCAATATTGAAGAGCTAAGCAGGTTCCTCCCCTTTGCTTCCTGCTGTCATTAGAAACTGCTTCATTTCTTACGGGCAATTATATTCCCGGTCACTATTTTTCATGTAGTCTTAGAACAATAACAGAATAGCAAGACATGTAAGAAAAATCAAAGTTAATAAATACCGTAAGGCTATGAGTTTAAAATGTGCTATTTTCTAACAATATTTCTTTCCCTCCTTATTTTTGTTTAAGGGTGTTTTTTGAAAAAAGTAATGAAATATAGAGCAAGTTTTCTCTTTCTCTGCATTTACTAGACTGTAAAGTGTAAGGAAAAGTATTTCCTTTTGCCTAAGTATAATCTGGAGGTAATAATTTTATTTTCAAATGAAACTTAACTGGAGAAAATTTTTGCTTCAGTACAGAAAAGGCACAAATGAAAGTTCCACAGAAAGATGATAACAGAGTTCTAAAAATATACAGGTTTTAATGTAACTTATAAATCTGAGACTTTCAATTGTATATTATACTAAATATAAATAATAATCATTGTTTCTTTATAGTTTATCATGCAGCAAATTAAAGAAGGCAAGTGAGGTTTTAGAGTCTTCAGAAAAGCAAAAATATTGTGTAAAAGGAAAACTATTTTGAAAGGGGTTTTTTATTACTGATTAGATGTTAATATCTGAAGGCCAGGTTCTGCGAAATGCAGCTTGCCGAGAATAAAAAAATAGCCCTGTTTAATCACACATTTTGAGTTGAAAGAGCCAAATCCTTAATATGCAAGATTTCAAATGAAAGTAGCAAGTTTAGCACTTCTGAAAGATGAAATGTCTCCTTTCTTTAAAAGAAATGGGAGAGGGGTTTTATTTTAGTGTTGCTAGTAGTTATGTATAACCTGGAAGTTATTTTTGATATTATATCTTGAAACATTTGTGGTTTAGATTGATTTTATATATATACATTGTCAAATCTCATTGTAATAATTTTGAGAGATTAATTTGGAGATTGTCCATAGCATTTTAAGACCTTAGGTTTCTCTTCTTTTTAGGGAATTTTTACCTGATTATTCTTTCCTTAATCTCTTTCAAAAATACTCACCAAAATAGGAGTTTGAGTCTCGAAGAGATCTACGAACATATACACCTTGAATTATGCTGGATGTAATACTTAAAGGCACTGAAATACTGAGCTCGTGCTCCAGGTTCTCTACCATTTCCTTTATATTCTATAAAGATTATTGTACACTGACAACCCATTATGTGTCTGAAACGTAAAGCTCCTGCACGGAATCCCTGTAAGTCTCAGAGTACATTTATTCATTAAGAGCTATCTATCAAAGCCGGCAGAACCTTGATGTGATTCACAGTATCCCTTAGGATGGTGTCATCTATTTTATTAAACTATTCGCTATATTTTTGTATAAAACGGAAGTTAATATGGGCTGTGGTCCAGAAAAGCACTTTAGGCATGTACATAATGTTGAACATAAATAGTTTCACTGACCTTGGTGATGCTATTCATTAACTTATAATTATTTATATATTTATTTCTATATTTAAACATCCTATGGAATCAAGCCCACAGGCAAACCATCGACTCAAGGGAGTCAGAATGGAGGGTAGAAGCCCACAAATTTAATTTTTTAAGCTTTATAATTTTACTTATACCCCAACATTATTTTTGACATTTATTACAGTAAATGGAAAGGAACTATTGGTTGGTACTGACCAATGTGTTATAAAAGACCCACTTCTTTTTTTTTATTTAAGAAACATTAATACAGATCTAATCTGTACAGTGTTCTGTGACTCAGAACTTTTACGTTCTAGTACTCTTAAAATCCTTTAGGAGAACTTTTTCTTCTTTTTCTAGGCAAATAGTAAAAAAACCCCATTGTGATTAATTGTGTCTTAAAGTTTGCAGTTGCACAAGCTGTAGCATTCAAAAGATTAGTCCATCAGATTTATTTTGAGATGAATTTGCAGAGACCCTGATGATTATTTTCAAAAACTATGGTTATGGTTTGGGGAGGGAGGTGTTAGGTGCACATAGGTGCCACTGAGTTGTGTGTGTTTGTGGCACTTACGTGTACGCGTTGTTTGTGTAGTATTTTTTTCTCTAGACAGCTGGTAGAGATCATATCCTCTCAACCCTGTTGTGGACTTTAATCAAGCCTAATGAGATAAGGGGAAAAACTAGTCTTTGAATTCTTGGCATAAATCATTCAAGCACTGAATGATATAAATACGTTTTGACACCTAAAGATTCTATAATCTGAGCATCTGGTAGTGATAAAAATGGCTGTGGGCAGGTGATGTCACCATCACTTTCTCCATTTGAGTTGCTTTGTAAGACACTCATGTATGATGTGTGCATCGTCATTTTTCAAATGACGTGCAGCAAGTGAGGATCGAAAGTGGTCCCTAAGACTTCTCTGCAAAACTAAATAATCCAGTGTGGGTTTTTTCCTTTCTAAATTGGAAGCAAAGAAACCTTTTACATGTGTGTACATGTAGAAAAGTGTGCATGTATATGTGTATGCATATGTAAATATGCACACAGGCACGTGTGAGTATTTTGCCAGTAAATGGTTGCCTAAAGGAATAAACTATTTCCTAGCCCTTTGTCACAGGTGACTTGTACTCTGCTGTTACAGGTGTGACTGTAGCATCCATAGGCATGCTCAGAGTAGCTTCAACCAAAAGTAGTCAGGCTGTAGCAACATGGATTTCAGTGCATGCTAAGTGCCCAAATATGCAAATAGGCTGCTGGCTGCCTCTCTGCAGCGCGCCTGGGGACCAGTAATACAGAGCTTTACCATCATTCATACCACATCCAGCTTTGGTCTGCCTGCACTCGCACATTCACACCTCTGCTTGCTGTGGAGACAAAGCCCTGGTGGATTATTTGGAAGGCAGTGTCTTGTTACAATTTTCTGTAAATGTGAGAACGGTCTTTTTCTAACACTTTTCTAAAGGGAAGAAACTTCGTAAGACTGCATTGTGGACTCTAGTGTAGTTTCTGTTCAGCTTCTAATGTTGAGCAAAGCACAGGAACTGCGTGGATTAATTGAATATGGGTCAAAGAACTGTATCCAAAGAGTCTACCTGTGCTCCTTCTTCTGTCATTTCTGATGCCTGAAAAGCTGTTGCCTCCACATGTTCTGCTTCAGGTGCCAATGCATGCTCCAGGGAAAAGGACACACTTTGCATCTATGCATATCAAGATGAGAATAATCAATCAGTTTTTCTTCCACCCAAATAAAAAATCTTTGAACAATTGAAGTTTCAATTCTTTTGCAAATGAATTATTTTGCTTTATTTTCTCAGGAGCCTTGTTTTACAAAATAATAGCAAAGAATCAAAGGGAGAATAAGATCCTATATTTTTCATTCCTATGAAAATGGAAATAGGATATGGTATAATTTAATGCAATTAGATTTTCTGTTTAGTTAGAATCCAGCTCACTGAAATAATTCAGAATCAAAGAGGTGCCTTCTCAGTTAAGGGGGAGAAAAACAAGCCCAGTTGTGTTAAAAATGTGAATAGTCAAGAATCCGAACATGCAATTTTTTATAGCAATGGTAAAATGTACCCTCTAGTTGTAAATGTTTAAACTTCAGCAGTTCTTATGCAGATTAGGTAATTGTTTGCCTAAATGCCAGCTGTGAATTCAACTGCTGGTTAACTAGCCAAAAATGTGGATTTGCAGGTGAATAGAAATACTTACACGTTTTAGTAATGGTGGCAACTGCACAGAATTGAGATTTTAACTTGACGAATATTTTTTTAAAATTCACACTACTGAGTACTTTGCACACATTTTTCCCTGTCTTTTCATATTTCATCAAGAAGTAGTTACAAATGCATGCTTTGGCGATCTGTAGAAGTGAATGATTTTAGAAACTCACTGTATTTTTCAGATAATAAAATATTACATATGCATAGCTTATAATATTCTAAATTAGTGTTTGATATTTATCTATGATTATTGCTATTGATTTTGTGACCATTTTACTAAATGATACTTTTATATTTGAGGAAAAAAGTTATTACTTTGAAATGAAACAAGGGGAATGAAGTGTTGTCAGACATTTGGCTGGACACACTTTAAGCAACCAAAATTTACTGGTGTATCTGCTGCTGAAATAAGTGTATGTACTAGAAGTGTGGAAAAAATCCCAAACAAACCAATCACCGCCCTTGCTAATACTTATATGGCAGCAAAACTGGGCAGAAAATGGAAGAGGACCAGAACAAAGGTCTAGTAGCTTATTCTGTTTCGGGAACAAATGTAATGTAATTTTTACCAGTGTAGGCTAAGTTACACTTACCCAGGGTATTGGGGCAGGGAGGGAAAAGAACCCTATCAGAGACCTAATGATAAAATGATTTAAACTCTTTAAGTATATCCACTCTTAGGTTCTTATGTTGTAGTTTTGGTAGTGGGTGGGGAGGGCTTGGTTTGTTTGTTTGGGTTTTTTTGCGAAGTGCTGGTTTGGGGATGTCTATAGAATAAATTAAAGAACATCTGTTAAATGTGGTCAAAGTGACCATGTTAGAATGCAGGTTGGACTGAATACAGAAACTTTATTTTTTCCCTTTAATTTTTCTTTTAAACCTATTCTTATTTTTTCATTGAAGTAGTGAGAAACTGAGCTGTAAAAAAGACTACAAATTCTTTCAATTTTTTCATATGGTCTCTAGTCTTTCACATGTTTTGTGCATCTTCTTTTCCCATTTTGCATTATCTCCAATTAAATAACATTTTCAGTACAATGTATTTTGAATATTCTGTATGTTCTCAGTTTTTCTAGAAATAAGCTTATACATTGTGACATAAAACAAAAGCAGAAAAGACACAAGAACGCAGCTGTTTATTACTAGCTGATGAAGAATTAAATAACTTTTTTGGACCATCTGCAAAGCTTACTCATATGGCCTCTGCTTTTTACTGTCGTAAAATGTAGCTTTTGAATTAGTGGGGAATTGGAGCTCTGAAATTATCACTACTAATCATGTATTGTGAAAGAATGGAAAATATACTATTCACAAAATCACTAACTATTGCTTGATTTTATAGTTACTGTATTCGTTTTTTTATGACAATGGCATATTCTAACATGTCTTATCTCTTGCCTTATCTCTTCTTAATTTAAAGTGCTAGTAATGAGGGAAGGGTATGCCCCTAATCCAAGGTTAGGAGGTATGAAGGATTAATCTAAACAGGGTCACAAGATTTTCACCTCTCCCTTTGTTGTAGACTTACAGCAGACAGCCCTTCACAGGGTAAGGGAGAGTCGTGCGAATCACAGAGCCTTTGGAAGCAGTGGCAAGGTGGAGCAGGGATGCATATTGGCTCTTTTTCCTGAATGCTACTGTTCTCAAGCCGAGAAACATATTACAGGGAGCCATGGTTAAATTTTGCCTCTGTGTAGGATTGCACAACAACCGTATGCTTTGGGTTGGAAGGGACATTCAAAGATTGTCTATTCCAACCCCCTGGATAACAGTAAAGAGGCAAAAGCATCTGTCTGATTATGCAGCTGCCCACCTGCAAAGGTCACTTCAGTATCTCAGAATTGTGGGAGAATCAATTCAACTGTCAAACCCGTAGGGCAGGAAGTGAAGGACATGGGGGATACCTCTATTGGTGCTCTCCCAATTTGGTATTTTTTAGGAACTTGCTGAGAATGCACCTCATCCTATCCTCCAGGTCTTTAAAGAAGACATTAATAGGTATTGGCTTCAATATTAATCTCTGAAGGACACCAGAGTAATTTAGTTGCTGATTAAACTTTCTACCATTGATCACAACCTTTTGAGTCTGATGGTTCGTACAGCTTTCCACCCACCTTACTGTGCACTCTTCAAGTATATATCTCACTAGTTTGGCTAAAAGGACCGACTGAAAGACTATTGATGTTTGTAAAGTCAAGGTAAACAATATCATTGACCTGCCTGTACCCATCTTAAACAACCATCTCATAAGAGTCAGCTGAGTTGGTCAGGCATTATTTGCCCTTGCTAATTCATGCTTACTACTCCTTGTCACATCTATTCTTTCATCTGCTTGAAAGTGTCTTTGAGAAGGATTTACTCCATGACCTTATAAATGAATACGAGGGCTGTGATTATGAAGCTTCCCTGAACTCTCTAAAACAAGCTTCATCTACTTCCTTTTCTTGATCTGCTGGTCTGTAGAGGATGCCTCCCATGACATCGTGCATGTTGCATCTGTGCCTATAACCTCTCAAATGACTTGGGTCTACTGTCCTCTTTTCTCCATCTAACGTCTGAGCTTCCCTCTGTGCTGTCCAGGAGCATGAAGGGCTGGAGTGTACCAGGCTGCTCAAGGCAACAATCAAATGGAGAAAAGACATGCAGGGCAAAAACGGTAGATACGCCCTTGTTGAGGCAGAGAGGTGAATCTTTATTGAGATCTCTGAGCTTACTTCTCCTCCCAACTGACCTTAATCTCCACCCCTTGCTGCCAAAGATAGTCAAGTCCTTTTCATGAGATTTCTCTCCATTCACCCTGTTTGAAAGTCTTAGAAGGCCTGATAGCCCACCTCATTATCCAAAGGCCAGCAGGGAAAATGAGAAAAGAAAAGCAGGATATATCCACAGAAACACCCAAATATATGTAACTCAAACTTTATGGGAACCCAAAATACAAGAGAGCAAAGCCAAATCTGTGTGCATGATCGAGGGTGTGTAGCACTCTGCAGAAAATGTAGATGCTGTCTATGAACACAGGATGTCTGGGAGCAATGCACCTTCCCACCCAGACTGGAGACTGACGTTAACATCAGAGGTCACAGAAGAGCAGGATGTGAATGGAGAGGGTGAGATCCATTCCATGAAGATGAAATCAGCCAAGACAGTTAGCGAGTGCTCTTAGAAAGGCACTCTGACTGCAGCCAGCTACCCTGAAAATGAACATTTGTAATGAAGAATATATCTTGCACAGAATGCTTTCGTTTTGAGGGAAAGGGAGTAAAAGACACTGAAAGGAGGATAGTGAAGAATATTCCTTGTCTGCTGAGTGAACTTGTGTCTCCTGAGTGTTGGAGTACTCGATGATCCATAGGAAGGGATTCTCCTATTATGTGTGAGGGCTGCTAAACATATAGGGGAGATGCTTACCAACACCTTGATACATAACTCTGACAGAGGGAGGGGATCTACATGTGTCAGTAGAGAGCTAAATAACAGAGGTTAATTACACCTTTCTTTCCTCAAGTCCAAAGAGCTGTGGCTTTTTCTGCTTGTATTTTCAATATCTGGGCTGGGTGGTTAAAATAAGATGCTTGCTTTGGTTTGTATGCAAAAGACACTACTGGCCCTCCCCTAATCACCTCTGCCCCAGGAAAAAAAAAAAGGGAAAAGAACAAAGAAAAAGGTGGTACAAAGGCTGACATTGTTCTCTGGCAAATCCCTTTTAGTCAGATGTAACTGTGTAATTCGGACAGAAAAAGAAAAATTTCTGATTTCAGTAAGTTTGAGGAGAGATGGGAGAGGGGTGAGGAACAATTCCTTTGTATATTTTCTTGTGAACTAAGC
Source organism: Eulacestoma nigropectus (assembly GCA_013397775.1). NCBI lineage: Eukaryota > Metazoa > Chordata > Aves > Passeriformes > Eulacestoma > Eulacestoma nigropectus. The sequence continues at coordinate 159,581 of VZTE01004413.1, forward strand.
TTTTGAAATAATCTTGGTTGTAGAGTTCCATGCTTTAAAGGGAAAATCGCTATTTCTGAATGTGCTTTACTCAGAGGTTTGCACACTTAGAAGAAATTGAGTACTGCAGGGAACCAGATGTTCTGACAATCCCCAGCTGTGTTTTTGGCACCTAATGGCAATAGTCACCTGGTGTGAGCAGAGCAGAACATGCCAAGAGACAAGCTCTGCACAGGGGAGTTGATGCTGAACTTTCATCATTTGTGCTTAAGTTTTACTTAAGTTGCATAGAGATGGATTCTAACATAACTCTGGCAAGACAGAATAGTATGTGTGAAGTTAGTGGAGTCACTAAATTGTGAAGAAGTATAGGAAATCATAACTGCACCTGCTATTATAAAATAGATAGCACTCATTATAAAATATTATTAAATGTTAAAATGAAGTTTATTATATTCTAGCACATAATAAAAAATGCACTTGAATGCATGGATTAAAATAATGCTTTTATTAATTTAAGCCTCTACAATTCTCCTAGTAGGTTACAGAGTCACAAAATGTGATAAAAAGCTGGTTTTACTATCAGGACCTCTGATGGCTTAAGGATATGTAAACAGTTCATAAGACCAGGCAGATCCCAGTTGGCTACACATCTGAACAGCCTCATATGAAAATGTTATTTCAGGTAGAATCTCACTGGTTTTAACCAAGATTTGCTATTAGTCAAACTTTAGTTTAATTCAAAGACTTTGCTATGTATTTTAAGAAACAAAAGCAAGGGTTTCGAGCTAGAAAAGCTAGACTAGCAGGTTATGAAAAAAGCTTTTAGAGCAACAAACTGGTTTTGAACCTGGAAAACAGAATAAATTAATGAGTTCCGCTCTATTTTTACAAACCACTATGAAGAGAAAGAAATCAAATGAACAGAGGCCCTGAGGAATCTGGCATAGATTTGTTGTAAGATCCCATTAGAATGCAGTTCAGGAAGTTGGCTGACGTATTTGCCGTGGTTATCACTGGCACGCTGTGTATTATTTATTTCTATCAGCTACTGAATAGAGATATAGAAACATATGCTGTCAATTATATTGAAATCTATTTTCTTCTGTGTCTGTGGTTTCATTACATGGTTGAGTTCCACCAAAGTCCAAAACAAACCACTGCCCCCACACAGCCTTAGGTTGCTGATGATGCCGAGAGAGAATTTAAGATATTGACTAGCTGTGTTTATTAATGTTTAGCACTTTTCATACTCCTAAGTAAGCATTTCTAAAGGAATGGCCAGATTCCAAGTGGGCAGTTTCATTCTGGCAACCCTTATTGTTCTGACAGCTTCAGCTGAGTATGTAGTCTTGCTCCTATCATCGCCTTTCCTTCATGAATATGGTAAGCTGGTAGTGCTTAGAGATGTGTGCCCAGTCATTCTGTGCCACCCCGCTTATATGGGCACTTATACATCCATGTGATAAACTGATTTAAGGAACCTGTAAACTAATCCAGTAAAAATCTTGTAGTAATTTTAACCTTATCTATTCCCAGGGCAGGTGATGGTGCAGAGTGAGAGTACCAGTACCAGTGTTGAGAGGAAAGTGATTTATTTAGGGTATCATGCTAGTCAATGCCAGTTTAATGTGTTTGTGTACCTAGGATCTTCTTATTTATTCTAGTGCACAGCTCCCAAATATAACATATTTTTGACAGTATATGAAATAATATCTATATTCACGGGTGTCCAGCTGTTTCAGGTGAAAGGCCAAACATGTTTCAGAGAAGTCAAGGGGGTGCAGTCTGTTCTTTGAAACAGGTTCCTACATCTGTTAAATTTGCTTTTGTTCCTTTCCAGGAGTAAAAAAAAATTATATACACACCCCCCAAGCGTTGTATGGAGAGATCACCAGCTAATATAAGTAGAGCTAGCTTCTACACCTCATCCCTAATGCATGTGTTTCAGTGTGTCCTGGATTCTGAGACTGATGGGAGTTCACTATGCACCAGCAACTCCCAGTTGGCTTATGGTGATGTGGATACCAGGGCTAACCCCTCACCTGTCTTTCTAACAGGAAAGCTAAACACACTTTCTTTTCTCAGATTTTCCTTCTTTTTTTTTTCTTCTCTTTTTTTTTCTTTCTTTTTATTTTTCCCCTTCTCTTTTCTTTGGCTATTTTAACCTTGCTGGGGGAAAGAGAACATCCTTGAGAAAGTGCTCCCTAAGACCAGGTCAACTCAGATTTCCTTAGATTTACTGAGAGCCAAACTGAACAGCAACTGTTTTCTGTGTCATGACAGGGTATGATGTGCTGTGATACAGGGCCAGTTAGAAAGCTGATACGCATTTGTAGCAAAGAAAGGGAAGCAGCTTTTTGGAATGTTCCCAGCTCATATGAGCATTGCTCTGGCAGCTGCACTAAAAGCAGTGGGAGGCAGCATCCCATAGCAATGAGGCTGATTCAAATATTTAGGTTTTAAAAGTGTTTGGTACAGGGATTACATCTTCAATTCAACATCAATTCAACAAGTACACAGTATTTTTATAGCTATAAAAATAGTTTTCAGAACTGCAGTTTAGATACACCAGATTTCAGTGTCACCTAACCCACAAGCAGGACTTGCCTACATGAGCCTGAATCATAAATTCTGATTTATTTACGAGATCCTTGTATAATCTCATTGAATTTAATGGATTACTTTTATGACTAAACTTTTTGGTTGGTTTGGTATCTGTGAGGATTTGAAAATGTATTGCATAAACTAAATATGACAAGTTTTTCTGGCAGGTTAATATTGTGAGTCTACCAGTCAAGTTAGTGCTTGGCTCTTGGTTATATTAGAAATAAGTGGTAGGGCTGAAATTAGAAGATTAGAACACCAGAAACAGCTTTTCCTATTGGCATTATTTGCATAATTTAAATATAAAACTGTGTTCAGCGTTCCCCAAAAGCATCTGCCAAAATATGTAATACAGACTATATCATCTATGCAAAAGAATGAAAGAATACTAGTATCTCATATTTTATACTCAGAGGCTGATATTAACTGCTCAAACAAGAACCACGTTCCAATATTACAAGATAGAGTGCAGATCCAAGGACAAAATTTGGCTCTAAAGGACTGAATAGAAATTATTCTTAGAAAGGCTTCAATTATCTCCACAGTAAAACTACTAGAATCCTCATTTTCGTCACTGCAGACACTTGATGAAAGTAGCAGATGGCCACACAAAGCATCCATGCTATTTTGTTTGAGATTTTAATGTAAACTGAAATCATAAAATAATTTAAATAAGACTTTTAAAGTTGGCACAAAAATTCTTAGTTTTCAAAGGCTCTAAGTCTAAACAAATCTTGAAGCAACCAGAAAATCAAACTTCTACCCGGGTTTATCTCATTCTGTTACTGTCATATAGTCATCACTTTTTACTGCTCAAATGTTCTCCTAACATTTATTCTTCTTGTATATCAGGCTAATGCCTTCTTTTATACTGGTCATTAATAAAACACTTTAAAACTGTTTAGTGGTTTTGGCATTTCAGTTAAAAGCTACTTGGTAGAAAGAGTTTCGTATATTCAGCCAGATTTCTGGCACTGGTTTTGGTGTGTTTGTGGCTGTCACTTTTCAAGGATGCTGGAGGCAATTATGAGACTCTTGTTCTCTGATTTCTCTACAGGGGACAGTCGCAACTGTGGGGATCAGTACACGTGGGCGTATCTTTACCAGCCCTTGCCACAGGTCATATAACCACAATAGTCAAGATCTCATTTTGTCGTGTCAGTAGTATCTGTCAGCAGGCTAGCAGTGTGGGAATTAGCATTTGCACCTTATTAAAGCTGTAGTAAACCCTGTTGCTCAGTGGAGTCTTCAAGTGCCTGGAAGGCATTAGACATCACACAGATACATTGACTCCCTCTGCGTTACGGGGAACACTTCAGCTGCTTTTTCTGCCTTGCTCTTAAGAGTATGATTTTTCCTGTCTTGTGATTTTGAAGCAGGCATTCCTAAGAATACAAATAATGGCTGTATAAGCTGAAATCACAGCAACTGCTGTTGACAACAGTCATGATTTAATTATAAAGATTGACTCTGTGTATCTCTTCATCCCTAAGAAGACATGAAAGGATATTGTGAAGTACGCTATAACCATTTTACAAAGGAGTTTAGAGAAGAAGGCAAATTTGAAAACCCTGATTTGAAAAGACTACTAAATAGTCAAATTCTCTGAGTGAAAACAAAGTGTCTCATAGAGGTTAATTCAACATAAGTTTAGTAAAGTAAAATTGAATGTGTTTCATCTTTCTGTGTTTTGTTCTCCATTCATTTTTCCATTTAGTCACGTTGTTGAGATGAGCATATATCCCAATCAAACAGTTATAGGATTATTAGAACATGATTCCCACTTGACAGCATAAGGTTGGAGATTTAATTTGTTCAGCTGCTGTGAGCTTCCTGAAACAACTGTGTACCAAAAGAAGGATTCTACATTTTTTTCTCATTCTGTTTTTCAAATATTTACTCTTACGAAATCGCTTAGCACTAAGGGTCCATGTTGTCCTTTGAAATCAATGAAGTTGGGCAGGCACATCTGGTGACAGAATTAGACTCCTTCTTTTTTTCCTCTTTATTCTTCAATAGCAGGAATTGCCAGACGTAGTATTTAAGAAAAACAAAAACCCTGTTGTATTTGAATTTAAATGAATCATTTTGACTTAGATTTTTTTCATATTACAATATTACAGTTGCTTATCTGTCTTCCTTTTTTTTTTTTTTTGTTTTTGTTGTAATAGCAACAACTTTAACTGATGCCAAATTATGTATTTATATCATGGATCAGGCTGCAAATTCATTCTTTTCCAGAGAGGCAGAAAGATCATGTAAAACTGGTGACCACATGTTGACAAGCTACATGATTTAACAAAACCAGAGGCAATCATTTAAAAGAAAAATGTTTTATTTTCTGCCAGCAGAGTATAATGGAGAGAAATTGGTTGGTATTATTTTTAAAAATTGCTCAAATCACTGTAGTTAGTATAAAATTGTCTCTGGAACTATTTCCTGTAAGTTAACCAGACATATGATTGTATCCTTTCTCTTTTGAATACTGAAGCTCACATTTCATCTGTCTTGTGTAGAGTCTGTCAGGTATAATAGCTCTTTGTGATGGTTTCTTTTCTTCATTCTTTTCTATAGCTGAACCCCCACCCACAAACCTTAAGCAATTGCTGGTTTTAAGCATCACTCAGTAGCTATTACTAGCAGTCTAGCAGTCATTGCACCCCTTTCCTCTTCCGATGAGCCTATAGATCTATCAACAGGTAAGATCCAAGATTAACTTGCAGTGTTTATGGGTGTAAATTTCCTCTTGACTCCAAAGTATTTCTAGTCTACCTGACTGACATTATCCCAGTGAGGACAGGTTTTTAAATACAGCAAGGTGGCATTTTCAAACACAACACTTGGTGCATCTTTTCACTAGGATCAGGGTTTGCCAGAATTGTGTGGTTCTGAAAATCATACCTTAATTGTCTTGAACACCTCTGTGAATAATGACGTTTGGGAATTACCTAAGAAATCATAATTTTGCAGAATGTTTCTTCTTGTTTCTGAGCTCAGCCATTTTAACCTGACTCAGCCATTTTACACCAAAAATTCTGAGGTGGTTTAAAAGAAATTCTTGCCCGCTTGTTTAAAAGAAATTCTTGCCTTTATCCCTCAGAAATAAAATACAGAAATGATTGTAGAAGGTCAGGCTAGACTCGACTGAAAAAATTCTACGTGCCTGAGAGAAAATATGTTGGTTTCTCACATTAATGAATTAGTACTTTTCTCTCATTTTACATGCTCTATAGCTTACAGAACTTATAAGCCCTGTTTCCATTTCTGCAACATTAAAACCATGACTGGCCAAGAATAAGACAGGGAGAAATGCATAACTGGCATTGTAGTTCAAAGCTGTGTCTCGGTGTCTCTTTCTTCTGTGAACCCCAAATTGAAAGATTTAAGTTTTCTTATGAGTAGTAGCAGAACACTATAGCCCAGTATAATGCTGTTTCAGATATGGAGTAAAATAATCTTCAAATGTATCAGTTGAAGTACTGAACATGGAAATGATGATTGATGCTTCTGCATTCAGTGTTGAAATCTTTTAGTTGTTCTTATGTTAAAAAAAAAAAAGAGATTTCTAAAATGAACACTGGAAAACGTACAATGACTGAGTTTGTTTATTCGATTGAGTATCTTGTCAAAGGGAAGGTTAAGAGGGTGACTTGATTGTGGACCATAATTACCCAGGCAGGAAGAAGATAGCAGATATTTGGAGTTTCTTTTGTTTACTGGACAAAAGAATTGCAAGATTCAGTGACTGAAAGCTGAGCTCAGCAAAGTTGAAATTGGAAAAAAAGCCACAAAATGTTGATGGTGAGGCTAATTTAAACAGTGCAGCTGCTTAGCAATAGAAATTCCTTACATCTTGGAGTTTCCAGATTAGGACTGATACTTTTGCAAAAGAAACCAGAATTACAGGGTAATGCTGTATGGCTTGCCTCATGTTGAAGATAGTTCCTAGATAAATCATGATATTCCTCTCTGATCTAGACTGTAAGACTTCGCAGGTAGGCGCTTTATCTGCTGAGTAATTAGGAGGTCACTCAAGGCAAGGAGCTTTTCAGGAGAGGCCTTTGCCTCTGCATCGTGCTTTGTTTTGGGGTTTGATGTCACTCACATTTCTCATCTCTGTGACTGGTTGACCCTTTTCGAGGAATTGTTTTAGCAAGGACTTTTACTACTAGGTTGAGGGGTAGCCATGGCAGCTGCTGGACAGTATTTCAGGGCCCTGATAATTTTAATGCCTTTGATGCAGTCTGATAGATTGAGGATATTTTTCATCTTCAGGGTAGTTGAATATTGTTAAAGAAGATAGGTATTACTTAGAGCATGAGATTTATGTCAACTGTTAAAACTCTGAGGCTTTTGTCTAAGTGTTATTTTTCACAGTTCCAGGATTGTAACTGATGATGAGTGTGTTTTAAGGAAAGGTTTTGGCATATCACTACTTTGGTCAAAAAAATGCATGTGGCATCAGGTCTACTCTGACTAATTGAAGGGGTTTCTGAGGAGAATTGGTTTTTGCTGGACCATATCTGAAAACTTTATGTAAAAATTAAATCTTTGGTCTGCTGCAAGTGCCTGAGAATTAACATACATAGGGACATACCTCCAGCACAGCAGTTACCACTGCATGAGGCATCCCCTGGGTTGAGTGCATAACCTTTGACAGCAGACTCTTCTTGGCACTTCAGGAAACAGTTAAGCCAAATAATGTGTGTGGCCAGTACTGGTATCTGTAAAGGGAGCAAGGAGGACGTTCTTCTGCAAGCAATGTGGGTTTCATTTTGATCCCAATGTATCGATACTGCTGAAAAACTAACAATATCTTTTTTCATATGACTTTCTGCCCTTCACCAGTGTATGTGGCACTTAGGGTTGTTCCATGTCCCAGAGCATTAAACAGAAAGTAAATCTAGTCCCTCTGCAAGGCTAGTCAGTGGAGGCTGTAGCCTGTCCTGGAATATGTAAGCAGGAATAAAAGTTAATTCACTGATAGTATAGGTAAAAGAAATGCCTGCTTGTGAAAATCTTGCTGTCTTGTGCTCTACTGACACTAATTTACACTAAATTGCTCAGGGTTCAAGCAAGGGGGGTAAAAGTGAAAGGCCTTGAAGCTCATTCATACTCTACTGAGTCAATGGTTCAGCAGCTAACTCTGCACCTTGGAGAGTGGGTCTCGTGCTTCTGGGAAAACGAGCTTGAATAAATCCACCAGTGAGCTTCTGGAGGCACCAGCATCTTCCTAAGACTGCAGAATATAATTTTGCGTGCACTGTTTGGTTTTGAGCATTCAACGAAGGTAGCTATACCACCGTCCAGGCCTGTTGTTGCATGTGTTTAGATATATATTTTTTTTTTAAGATGTGCTTGGAGATGTTTTAAAACTAGGCAGCTTAAGTATCAATGACAGTGTGTTCTCTGTCAGTACATGTTTCATCACAGGCAGCAAAAAACATGCAGGGATCAAGGCTGACAGTGGTCCTGTAGCTCATTGTCTGTCCTGTTGAAGTTGTATTTTTTTAGCTTTAAGATAGCTCAGCTGTGACTCTGAACTGGAATAGCTCCTTTGGACTGCAGTGCCAGTGTATTCTATATCCCTTCAACCCTTCTTCACGTAAAGCCTTGTAAAGACTCCCATGAGGAAGGTTCAAAACTACAACTTGTGTGCATTGTGCATAGACATATCAGTGTACACATAACTTTTAGATGGGAAGGAGAGAATTAGGAGATGATAAGAATGATAATTGTTAGAGCGGCTAAGGAGATAAAGAATGTTATTTTCTTTAGAAAGGGTCTTAGTATTGTAGTAATTGAGAACACACCACTAAGAGATTATTTATGTGGCAGCAGTGAAAGAGAGAGGTTGGAATTCTTGCCTTTTTTTCCTGGCTCTGGGAACTAAATTGATGCAGATAGTTACAGAGAGCACAGCCAACTCTAACAAAATCCCTATTTAGGTCATCTCTAAAGAGCAAACTTGAGTTGTCTGAAGGCAACATTGTGCTCTTAGGCCTTTCGGCAGCAGTAAAACTTAACAGTACAGATAAACTACCTGGTGCAAACACAACTTTTATGAAAATAAAAAACTAAAAATGTTTTCACCTGTGCAGCTGTTTATTTCAGAGCTACCACTGGTAAAATAATGCTATGGAAAATGATGGCCATAGCTGATATAAATGTTCCAGCAAAAATTTCTGCAATAGCTCTAACACAGGTGAGGAAAATAACAGCTATTAATTCAGAACCAGATAAAAAACTCCTAACCTGAAGTGGTCCTTCTTAAAGACAGTACTCACTAAAGGAGTATAATCAGAAATTTGGATAGCTTTTGTTCACTTCAGAGAGATTTATTTATATAGTAGCTTATAGTTAGGCCAAAATGTAAAGCTCCTATTTAAAGTGCATGATGCTATATAGCATTTCTAGTGTGGCATATGAAATAGCTTATGTGGAGAACCTGGACTGAGGCTACCTGGCTTTGCAGTTGAAAGTATTATGTTTACTTCAAGCAGGCAGATGTGGCACACAGTGACATTGTGTCTCTCTTGCCCTCTTGTTTTCCCCATATCACTCAATGGGTGCAGTTTTTCACGCGTTAATGTGATTGCCATTTCTGCCATCATTCAGGGCTACAGTCACAATCTGGCAGAAGTGTTACCTGTGCTCGCTCTTTGGTTACCCATAGAAATACTGTAATAAAATTGCACTTTTCATCTTAATGCTGAATAAATTGCTTCTTTACATATGCAGTAATATATTCTCCTGTCACATAAGTCTTGTTGTTGTTAATTGGAATTGCTTATGCTCATTGAGGGAGGAATACTTCTCATCCTGTTTTGAACGAAAATCTGTAATCTTGAATTTGTTTCCAAACTTCAGTCATGAGGAGAGCAGTGCAGGAAATTGCTGCTGTTCCACCAAATTAGCTTCTCAGATATCCTTTTAATTGGAGACCATAACTCAGATTCTAAGTATTTTAGGAAGCTGAATAGTACGAATTGAAATACAGATTTTTCCACTAAGAGCTCAGTTCAAAAAAGCTTTTATACACAGATGAGTCTGCTAACAAATAGCATGTCATATGATAATGAGACCATGTTTTCTTACGCAGTTTCACATTTCCTAACTGCACTCCTGTGAAATAAGTGGAGTGTTTATCTACTCTTTCTTAAACTGACAAATCTCTGCTAGGGATAAGTGTGCCCACTATAGACAGAACATAGGTATTCAAAAAAAAGTCTAAACTCTCCATCAGAAATACATCATTTCCAAATGCAATATATCACAGTAGTTCAGAACATTCATTTCTGCCAAAGTATTCTGTTTTTAATGTAAAGACTTCAATTTATGTTTAAGAACAAGCAAACTATAGTACTTTGACAGCCGTTCACACTTAATTTCTTTGCATTAAACCAACAGCATTCTTTTCCACAAACATCCATTGTTAGGACAATGCTCTCAGACGGAATTTATGAGAAATGGAATTATGTTACCAAGGAGATAGCATTTACTATAATGAAGAGTAGATCCTAGAAAATGGCCCCTTTTACAGCAGCTCAGAACAGAGCCACAAAAGCAATTGATTGGTCTTGGCATTTAGTCTTATATCAGCTGTGTCATCCATAGCTTCAGGAGTGAGAACACTAATCTGAAGTGACATTTCTGTTCTGGCGGGCTTTTCTGCCCTGATGAAAGCAATTACTTCATTCCTAAATGATAATTTGCAGGAGTTTGAACCACTTTAATTGATAATTTTTTGTTCTGAGAAGTTCAATTGTGAAGTGATTAGCTGATTTGGTAAATAGAAATTTAAGGTGTGAAATGTACAAGTTGCTCCAAGGTAAAGTGCTGTTTACTGGGTGCTGCAAAATTGCTTGATAAAACTGCAGTTTCTCTATTATCAGGAGGCTGGCAATTGCTTAGTTCAACATAGGAAGAAAAAAAAATCAAAACACTAGTGTTCTAGTTGTAGAATTTGGATTTGAACTAGTGTTTCACAGCTCACTTAATGGTTTCTGTATCAGGGTATACATCAGTTTTAAAGGGTTTTGCAGGATGGCAAGTTTGTAATCCTTAAAAAACTTGCCATGTTCCTTTTATTATGTTTTAATGACTCACTTTGAAAGCAAATCCTGTTATTTAAATGGTTCAACAAATGTGCTTATTGGTGATAAAACATTCAGTTTAATGATTAGTTCAAGCATACACAAACCTTTTCCTTGAACCATGTGTACAAATCAAAAATAAAAGGATCCTCTTCTGTGAAACCACAACCCCTAAAAACCAACCTCAAGTCTTATTGATATAATAAAAAGCTTGGCTTAATAGGTATTGGTTTTTATAAGTTTTGCAATAATTGCTAAGGCACTTTTGGCAAAATGTATTTTTTCTTTCTACAAGGAAAACAAAGGTTTTAGTAGAAATCAGTTCTGTGATATTTTCCTATACGGTGAAAAAATAATGGTCATTTCATGTGTTAAATGAGAAATATAAAGCAAAAATGAAGGTCAAACTGATTTAGCACATCAAACAGTCTTTTTCAGCCAAGCTTAATATATCCTGAGTTTGTGGAACAAATGAAATTTTGCTGCTATGTTACACTTTGCTTCCAAACAACCATTACAACTGGTTTTATATATTGTGTGAGCATCAGACCATCAAACAGTGCATCTTTACTGACGTGTTGCTGCAGTGATGATCTACAGCAGCAATCTGCCATTTATATAAGGGCAAAATGTGCATCTATATTTAGTTGTGAAATTGGCCTATTATACTCTTGATGTTTACAGAGGCTAACATAAATTAATGATGACAGCTATGAGCAGTGCATTAGTTAAGCAGCAGAGTTTTTACCTTGAACTTGAAGGTTCCAGCTTTAACTTCCAGCATATACTGTACAGCTTTCTTCACACATTAAAGAAATTCTCAAAACATTATTTTTTCTTAGATGGCATTAAATGGCTTTAATTTGTGGACTAGGCCATTGATGATAATATCAGATAATGGTTAATTTACCTTTTTGGCAAATTCTTGCCTGTAAGAATGGTGATTTTTATGGTGGGGCAAAAATAAGCTCCCCTGAAAAGTGTTTGGTCATTGAAAGGGTCTGATTTTACTCACTTTGAACTTTGTCAGATGTTAGATATCTTTTGTCTGATGGAAAGAGCAGTTTGAGGAAGCAGTCGGCCTCACTTGGTTATGTACTGCACTTTCACCTGAAAGTCTCTTCACGCAGCTCGTGTCAGAGTGAGTATAGGCACTGTGGTAACTATGGATTCCAGTTAACTATGACCACAGATCTGACAAGTATGTAGGTGTTCAAAGGTTCACAAGTTAAAATGCTGAGGTCTTTGATGAATTTTTGATGGATGAATTTTTAATACAAGTCGACCTTTCTCCTTTGAGGCTGCATGCTAGATTAATTGATAAATAGTGAGACTGAGCAATGTTCAGATCTCCTAAGCAAACAAGTAGAGAAATCCATAAAAATCTGCCATCTGGCTTCTCAGATCTACTTAAAAAGAAAGAAGGTAAAATTTAATGTGGCTTTTGATTTTGGAGGTTTTCCCCTCACAAAAGTAGTGTCCTCTTTTAAACATTATAACTAATATTATTAGTCTTGAAGTTCTTGTATTCTCAGTTCAGAAACAGTCTTTGTGAAAAGAAAATCTATGAATGGGACAGCAGAAAGAAAAAAGGAAAAGCAAAGAAAGGGAGAAAATATCAAGTCAAAAAATTGTCTCAAAAGAAATCCCCAAAGACAGCAAAATGTAGTGTAGAAATTAGAGGTAAACATATTAACATACTTTCATTATCAGTTTTTCAGAACTAATTGAATTAGTCTTAGACGGTTGAGAGAGGATTTTTTCCTCTTTTAATTTATGTCTACAGGAGCATTAGCTCTCTTGCTTCATACTTTTGTATTTTGTATCTACTATACTGAAAAAATAACCAGTTTCATACATATTTGTGAACTCTCTAGAGGAAAACCTTTTGAAAAACAGAATAACAAAAAAAATTTATAATAACAAGCCTTAGGCTTATGCTACCACCAAAGGTGATGTTTGACTTCCAAAACTGGTCTTTTCAACTGCAAATGTGCAATTATGCAGTGCAGGTTAGTCTGCTTTACTTCCTTCATCTTTCCTACAGTCTAAATAATTTTTTTGGAGTCTAAAAATGTGCACTGCTGTTCAGATTAATATCTCCTTGGATTGAACACTATTTCTGAAATGCCACTATTAACTTTTGAAAAAAAATCACGAATAAATTCATATATAAGTAAAATCAATAAATATTCCAAATAATTGGGTCATTTAAATGTTGATGCTATTCTGTTCTTTGAAATTCTAATGAAGTTTAATTGTTCCACGACATCAGTGAAATGAAAAAAGATTTTTGTATGACAGAACAAGGCTTATGGGTGGTCACCTACAGGTGGAGCAGGACATTATCTTAATGAATTACCCGGGCATTAAGGGTCAGATTTTAAATGTACTTGTTTCAAATGGGCTTAACTGCCCTCGTTTTCATTGGTCAGCTTCAAGCCCCAGAAAAGATTCTGAAGGACGTGGCTTTGAGGGAACAGGTAATCAATCATTCCTGTAATAGATGAGAATGTATAAACATTTGTATTAGTCAAATTTTTATAATCATCCACTACCTTGTATTGTATAAATACATAAATGATGTAAGGAGGTCATTAATAAAATAGGAAGAGATTTCCTAAAGTTGATTTAAATACAAAAATGTCCAAAGTATGGTAATATTATATCACATCATATTAATGTGGAACAAAGTAAGAAAAATATAAGAGGATCTTTCTGGTATAACTCATATAGAATTGCACAAATGCACAATTATGGACTCAGGAGCAGCATAAATTTATTGCTTTATGTAATACTGTAACTATGCTCAATAGCAAGTAAGTCTGCTTGTGTTCTTTATATTAGGAAACACTGTACATAAATTACATATATAATTTAAAGTCTTTTTCAGAGGGCTGAGGGGGCTGGATCACTTATCTCCAATCCAAAATTTTTGTAGTAGATTCGTTGTATGCTCTAATGTTGCATATCCTTTCCTTATATCTTATTTCTTTTCTGTGAAATGGTTATAACATTCATCTGACTTTGTCCTTTAGAGAGTTGGATACTGTTTGTCGTGCACCTTTTGATCCGTGGCTTTAAAAGACTAGACTAATAGAAAAAATACACACAGAGACATATTGCTTCATTCTCTATAAAGATTGTTGTAAACATTATTAGATATTAAGTGTTATTTTTACACTATATCTGGAGTTGCTGCTACTAAGCTATATTGTTGTTAGGGGTTTAAGAAATTCATTAGTGCTCAGTAACAGCTGGGTTAACAAGTATGAAAATGTTTAGTAATGTAAGAAAAAGTGCTCTGTTCTGGTATACTTTTGCATTTATAGAGTTTCTACTGAAATCAGGATTTCAAGGATTTCAATGCCATTCTCAAAAACACTGTGCATCCTTTGTAAGAGTTTGCCATACTTCCCTGCTTGTGAAACAGAAAAGTGAATGGAAATGTGCTTGTGAATGGAAATGAGCAATAACTATGATAGCACACCACAGATAAGCTGTCCACTGGCTCAAGCCTCTATATCTCGAGCTCAGCAGTCCATCTGTCCCTCAAACCTTGTTTTATGGCCGTTGCTTCCAATCCAATCTCTATTTGTGCCAAGTCCAATGAAGATACCATAAATTCCAGCCGTGCTGTTATGTGGGGCTGAGCAGAAGGAGGCCGATATTTCTGAGAAGCTCTGCTTGGGGGGTCTCACCTGTGTCAGGTTTAAGGGAACAGTGTAGGTGAAATGTAAATTTGAGCTGCCTTTCTAAAACTGGGCAAGTCTGTGAAGTACGTCTTTCCAAGCTATATTTTGAAACTGCAAACAAAAATTACTTGTAACTGAAACCATTCCCGTTTTCATTCAAAATGCAAATCCACATAATTAAATTATTTCACTGATTTTTAGTGCCCAAACTGAGACACAGAAGCAAGGTATTGCTATGACCCTGGGATTAGCTCAGTTGGTTAGAGCATGGTGCTAGTAACACCATCACTGACTTGATCCCCAGCTAGGCCATTCATTTAAGAGTTGGACTTGATGATCCTTGTTGGTCAATTTCAGCTCAGAACCTCCTGTGATTCTGTGAACATATGCTAAAAAATCCTTGTCTAGGTCAGTGTATCTGTTGATATGCTGTAACATTTGATTGCCATTAAATGCTGCAAAAATTAAGATCTGTGATTGTCCCAACTTTAAAGTGACAAATGTCATTTGGTCAGACATGTGAAGACTGTGAGTGTGCACACAGATAAGGATGCGTGTATACCCTTATGAATGCAAAGTATATAAAATTATGTGAAATAAAATATGGAGCAGGTTAAGCTTGGAATGACCACAAGCACAATGAAATCACAAGTGAGTTATGAGTACCAATAAAACTTTTATGCAACACCATATTATCATGTCTTTTGCATCTGCTGTGTCTTCAATAGAAAATCTACTTTAGAAATGTCATGTATACCATTTTAGAATTATATGGTAGTATTTATTGTACCCTTTCATCTGTAAAAGCCAGACCCCCTTTATATCAGTCCATCTGGAAAGGCCCTAAAATGAAAAATAAAATATGTTTTAGAAACCATATCTAAAATAGCATTAGTTTTCAAGCCATTAAATATCCTGGTTATATGGTACTGCTTCTCAGAATTATCAGGAGCTAGCAGCTGGAAACCTCTTAGCCTTCTTTAGTGGACTCTGTATATGGAAATTCTATGAGAAATATCTTCTTAAGGGAATGCATGAAGTTTCACCATTGTATGACAACACCATCCTTTTACATTTTACAGTGATGCACCCTGATCCAATTGTCTTAGCTTCTACCCCTTCTCCACAGGAGGCAAAGAAGGAGCAATATTTATATCCCTTGGGTATATTTCCCACTGGTAGTCTCTTGGTACTGTGGATATTATATGTAGATTTGCTCGTCTGCTGGGGGATCTTCTCTGTCATTTGAGAACTCTTAAACGTGATGCTTGCTTTCTTGGTGCTTTCTGACTGTTTTTGAAATCCACTTAGTAAACATGTGTATAGTTTCCCACATTTTAATTTTTCTTACTAGCAGAAGATCCTGTGTATTTGTTTTTGCAGCCTGATACTTAACAAATTCATTTATGTTCCAAGAACCACCTCTAGTCCAGGTGTCATATGACAGGAACTGAGATGAATTTTGGTCCTGTGTCAGCACCACCGCTTTCTGTTGGGAACTCTACACTCCTCTTTTCTAGCATCCTCTTAGGATTATTAGTGCCAGTACTTTGCTTTATTAAGAGCATCTGACAATGCAGCTGATGTTGCCTATCAGAATCACAGGTGCCAGAGAGGATTAACAGGCATGTTTAGGTCGTATCTAATGAATTCCTGCATCCTGCTGAGGAAATCACTGCTCCCAAATTAAGGACCCATTTTATCAGCATAACTGCAGTGTCCAACAGTACAGTATATTTCCCTAGTGGAATTACATAGAGTAGAAATTAGGACTTGTGTGCACATATCAGCGGACACTCTTTCTAAATTTGCCTTAATGGCACAGATGCCAAGAGAAGAGTGCTCCAAGTTACAAATTCTTTGACTTGATTCACCCCATGAAGCTTCCATAAATGACAATATAACAAATGGCTGGGAGAAAAAGGGAGTTATTCTTAATACTTTTTCTCAGGAATTTCTTTTTTTCATCATGTCAGTTCCCCATCCTTTCTACTTTTCTTGTTATATGAGTTTGAATACACATAGGTACCTTTCAAATCATTCTGTTTGCTGATGCAGGTAGCCTCACTTTTCAGCTCAACTGACTTCCATTGCAAACTGTTACTGATCCAGTAATGTTTTACATAAGTTTACATTCCAATATATTATTCAGTTTCAGCAATCTCCTGAAACCTCTACAGGACTTTTGAAGTGTGGATTTAGACTTTGGTGTTTCTAAGGAATATTCTATCACTATCCAATTTCTAAGATTTTTCAGTTTCAGAAGTTGCTGAGATCTGTAATTTTTCTGATTTGTTTAAATAGGGATCTCCAAAAATCTCCCTTCTTACATATGGGTATAATTAAATGCTTTGGAAAGAGAGTGTGAACCTCTTGGTGCAGAATTTCAAACAGATCTATAAGCTCATTTCTTCTGCTAACTTGATTTGGAGACTTGAGTTCTTGGGCTTGGCTTCTGGGGAAAAAAAAAAAGGTGGTGACAGGCAGAAAAGGCCATGTCTTGTGCCATGAAATTGAGCTTTCACTTGGAAGCAATTGTACAGAGACATTTGCCTGGCTTTCCCTTATGTTGCTGTTATATATATTTAACTTGCAGAGGGTATACTACTTCCTTGGAATTAATTGGACAGTTCATACCTCACAGAGCTGTAGCTCCTGTATTTCTGTGTATACATCAAATACTTTAATCTGTTATATTTAATGCACCTTTTGAGGGATTTTCCACATCCATGATGGTAGCTATTTAAAATTTGAAATCAGATCCAGATGCATCTACAATGAGCATTGTGAAATGTTATTTTTCAGGTACTTTTTTCATAGAATATAATTTGCAAATCAAGGTGCTAGCATTCTATAGAGGGTTTATAAAACCAAGTATGTACTTTACTGTGTATCTTTAGCTGTGGGTAAAGATGTGCTGTTTCCTCCTGCATCTTTGTCTCACCATTCCTATTTCTTAGCCAGAATGTCTTTGCTATTGGTATAGAATTGTGTAGGGAATGTACTGTGTTAACCATACTAAGGGAACTGTCATGGAGGGATTTCATTTGTGTGTTAAGTGCCTAGCTGATAAGCCCTTCCCAGTCTGAAGTGGCAGAGATGGCTACAAAAATCCAGGTGGTTAAGAATATTTAAAAAAGAGAAACTCTGTAGTTTATTCCCAAATTAGAAAAACAGGTAACTAGAGCTTTTAGCTTCATGGTGTTATATCTGCGTGCCTCAGTTCTACTGATTTATTCATATGTCAGAGTGCTTTTGTAGATCTGGCCATTATGACTTTTTCGTTGATAAAATCCAGGGTTTCAGGAAGGGTTATGGAAGCTTGAGAGAAGCATTTTTGTTCCATTATGCACTAGTTGTATTCTAGCTCTGTGGTAAACCAATGACTAGCTAATGGAACTGTGGCTTTAACGTCATCAAATTAGTAGGTAAACAAATGAAGCAATGGAAAGATAGACCCTTAATGAGGTAGAAGAACAGTTTCTACTCACCTTGCAGAATGATGGACAGACACCAGCCCCAGCATCAGCACCAACCTGTATCCAACAAGGCAGATGTATTGTGAAGCTTCTAATATCATGAGGTTGAACACTTCGCTGTATGTAAAAAAGGAAAAAAAGTCCCCAGGTGTTAACCACTATCATCACACTGCATTCAGGAGTTTTACACCAATTAAACAAATATCCCAGGAGTAAAGTCTGAGTTATCTTTGCATGTTCTGTATTGGTGGTAGCAAGTGATACATCTATGCAACAGGACTAAGTGAATGTCTTTGCATTTCCAACAGCTCTGTGTAAAACAGAAGGTCCTTTCTGATCAAAAAGTGGTCAGTCTGCCGTGTATGTGGCAGTGAATTACAATCAGAAATGTGAATCACGTAACTGTATTAACAGCTTTCTCGCCCCACTAACAAAGGGTACTGCTTCCACTGCAAAGACAGTTGAACAAGTCCTAAAGAACAGCTTCGTGAAACACAGGAAGTTTTACATTATTACACCAGACTTAAACTTCTGTGTCTCAGCAGTTACTGTACAACCTCTTTGGTCATCTTGGCTGCACTGCAGCCCCTGTCGGAGGTGACAAACACTTGAATTGTCTGCTTTTAACCTTCTCCCAAGAGTCAGAATTTGACAAAAATTAAGGCAAAATTGTATTACAGTGAGTCAGGAGAAGCAATGGCACCCAGACAAATAACCTCACACATACTCAGTATTCCTGGGAATTTTTTCTTGAGACTGACAGCAGACAAAGGAAAGGCTAAAAAGAAAGTGGCTGAAGTAAGTTAAGAGTAGTTACATATGTTGGCTACTACTGAAACTCAAATATTGTCGTTACTTGTAATCATTCAAGCATGGAGTAACATTTTATATATCCTGAAATCTGTAGATCTATGTGCAACAGCATTTTGAAAATGTGGTAATTTGTAGAGAAGGCCAGCAGTAAAAAAGTAAATTGGTTAAATGAGACAGAACACTAACATTGATGAATGTCCTACTTTGTTTATTTTCTTTCAGTTTACAAGCTTTGAGGAAGGAAAAGTCCCGAGATGCTGCTCGCTCTCGCCGGGGAAAGGAGAATTTTGAATTCTATGAGTTGGCAAAGTTGTTGCCACTGCCTGCAGCCATTACCAGCCAGCTTGACAAGGCATCCATCATCCGACTTACAATTAGCTATCTGAAAATGAGGGACTTTGCTAATCAAGGTGATCCTCCATGGAACTTGAGGATGGAAGGACCTCCACCTAATACATCAGTAAAAGGTATGGAGTAGATATGTTGTGTACTATAGAATATGGCAGCCTTTAGTAACCTCTAAATTAAAATTTTTACCTTCATCCTTTCTTCTTTCCCTGCATATCAAATCCTTTAAAGGGATTCAAATGTGGAAATCTGAGGTCTGCATGAGAAAGACACCATGTGAAGGTGAAATAAACCTCTTATTTTAATTGTTTTTTATTTAACAACAAACCTATAATGTAACTATTACAGCTGTAAGTCTTCTGGGTGATGTAGACTAAATTGTTTCAAGTTATTTAGCTGTTATTGTGTTGCTTTGTTGTAGTATTTTATATAAGGATGTGTTTGAGAGGAACATGGCATTTTTCCTTGATTTGAGAACTCAATGTCTTAATTTTCTGGCTATACCTTAAAGGTAGAATCACATATTTCTGAAGTTTGAAAGCATCACATCCAAATATTTAAATCTTCAGGTGAGAGACTAGGATATTATTTATCCTCTTGTAATATCTATAGAAATGATTTTGACTTTTGAGCCAGTAGGCATCTATCAACAAAATAGACTGTTTTCAGCATTAAATTCCCTCTTTTAATGTTCAAACAAGCAGTTGGGCAGCAAAAGCAATGTTTTAGATGTGACTTCCCACGAACTAGAGGCTGTGTGCATGTTGCTCCTAAGTAGTCTTTCCAATGACCTGTGTAAAGTGGTCTTTTTTCTGTAATTTATTATTTTTTCAACTTAGGCTACCCATCTGGATGAGTGAGATCTCTGTCTGATAAGTATTTTAAATTAGGGAGTAAGTTGCAGTAACAGAAATCAGGGTTACCAAACCTGGAATTGCTGTGTGTCCTGGCTTTGACAACACAGAAAACTACTCTCCTTTATTATTAGCTACCCATCTCACATTTTGAAGGAAACATATATTTGGAAGAGGCATATGAGATTTGAGCACTTCAGATTTTTTCCACAAATTATGAACAATAAACTCTTAATCTACACTAAACTAGATAGAATGTATATAGCATGAGGCAAACAAAAAAGCCACATTTAAGGGTGGAGGGAGGAGGTAGAAATAGAATCTTATTTATTCCACAGCTGTCCATGAAGGGTTACTTGTGTTGATGGTGCAAAGGGCTTTTACCTGCTTTTCCATTTAAAGGAAGTGATATTATTTAAGGAAAGTTATAATTTTCAATGGATGGAGAGAAGCATGGAGGGCAAAAACCGGCACAGTTTTAGGTTGAGGATTTAGTAGCTGGACATAGTTCCATCATTTCATATATTTAATTTATATTATCTGCCACATCATATATAATTCTCATGGAGAAAAAAAGGCAATAATTACATCATCCACGGCATGAGTGTAACATGGTTCATTAAGCTTCTGATACAATATGCAAATGTTCCCCATTTTTACAGGATGAGAGTTTATTCTCAGGCAATTATACAGTATTTCAAGTTAGATGTAAAGTGGACTCTGCCGTGCAATCTATGATCTGCCTGTGCTTCTACAAGCTGTCCTGTGTTACTGAAAGTCTGAGCTCTGCCGATCTCTGTGTATATTTCCAGAGTATCTGGGATCTATTTTTCATTATCCTCTTCTGGAATATATACCTGAATACTGAATCTTCCTTTTTGTGCAAAGATTCTAATGAAGAAAAGAATTTTAAGAAACAAAATCTTACTCTTAGGCAACAGTGTAAATAGTCTGATCTAGATTAATGTTTCTCCCTATAAAAGAGTTCATGACATTTAATGTCTGTTCACCCTATCTGATATAATAACTCTGCCCTTCCAGCCATCCAGTGTTATGGTTCTCATTCCTTTAGGTGTAAGGAGTGTGGGAGCTCAGGAAGGGATTTTGACTTTTTTTCCTCCTGTTTGGGTGCTTAGCTTTATTGTAAGTAGGACTGTATTATTTATGTGTCAGTATATTGAAACAATGCTTGATGAAAGAGTGTTTCATTTTATAAGAATTCCCTATAAGCAGGTTTAACTCTGCAGTACAGGTATATTTTATGTCTTCACCAGTTCTCCTTACATAGAAACCTGTTAGCACATTCTGATCAAACATTCATGAAATTACATCAAAAGAAATTCAGTTTTATTTATTAAGGTTGCTTTTTGCTGCCCTTGAAGAAGTTCCATATGTATAAACAAGCTCGCATAAAAAGCTTGCAGCTTCATGTGAAGTATGGTTGATAAACCTACAATAAAACACTAGACATTATACTTTGTATGTGCACAAGCAATCTTCTGAATAGACTTAAAGGTATTTGGAAAATTATTTGAGAGGTACTTACATTGTGTAGGCAACCGCAATCTTTTTTCTTCCCCCAAATATGTTGGTCTGCTTGTGTTAATCATTAATTTTAAAAGCTTAGTTTTAAATTTGTCCCCCAGTACCATACAGCAATTTAATAATTTTAATTTAGTATTTCAGGAAGGTCCTTGACTCTGCCCTGTATTTATCACAGCTTTTCTTAGAAGGCAGTAAAGGCTGATGAGTTTGTTTTCTTATGCCTATTGTGTAGTGATCACTACAAGTTGTGCTTGCAAATGAGAAGTCAAGTAACTCCATATAATATTTTCAGAGTCAATTACTTCATGGAAATATCTTGAGCAATTGGAAAGTAACAGATAGTTTTCTCCCTTATTTTAGAAATATCTGTATTGTTATAATACAGATCAAATCTGCGATGAACATTATGCATTATGCAATAAATGACCAGGCGTTCTCAGCAATGTTTCAGCTAAATAACTGATGATTGTAACCTTTAAGAAAGCTCATTGTGGTGACTATTGGTAAATCATTTCTCCATTCATAGTAATCTTTATTTAGAGGAGATCTAGAAACTATTGTATCTTTTATTAATCTTAGAAGCAATAGCCAATGATTTGACATTTGCTAAAAATGGAAAAAATTTCCATCCTCTAATACAGCAGACTTCAGTCATTTTTCCTTTAGTGCACTGTCAAAGGCTTTCTGTGTGTAGGAAGTCTCAGTCCTTATAAACACACACAAAACATATAGCAGATGAGTTCAAAGACAGTTCTTAAATACCAGGATATGATTCTATACGGAAGAAAATAATCAGGATGTTACTTACAGTCAGTAGGAATAAAATTGTCAGTCTTTGATAGTACATACAATGCGTTATGAATAACATTACTGTTCTCCTCTGTTTCCATCCTTCCAAAAGTCTTTCTTCCGAGTCCGGAGTATGTTCTGAGGACAACAGTAAATGAGATGCTGATCAGTTTTTTGAACTCAAATGTGAGTTTTCTAAAAGTTATCTGGAAATGGAAGTATTTTCATAGTATATGCTGTGTGATCAGCCAGGAAGTGGTGCTGTATGTGCCATGGCACTTGAAATCCTCTTGTGCATTCTGATACTAGACCCTGTAGTCCTGTTCCAACATCAAACTCTTGTGAGGACCTTTGTCTTTTGGAACATTGTCTTCAAAGTATTGACTTCAATTTTCATTGTACTTTTAGTACAAACTCTTTCTCAAAGCATTCAAAGACCATGCAAGTTTTCATGTTCTTTTCCACTATATTGTGGGTCTTTTTGCCAAGCCACATGTTTTTTCCTTTTTTTTTTTTTTTGGTAGTGAAAAGAGGAAGGAAGAGGAGGAGTATGAGGCACAGTGATGTTCTTTGGTGTGTTGAATGTATTTGGCTGACATAAAGTCATGCTGTCTATTTTGGTTTTGGGTAATAATTTTTGGGATGTTGGTTCTGACTCAGGACCTCTGTCACTATAAAAAGAAGGCTCATGACCCTTTGCCTTGAACAGAGTTCCCAATTTCTGTTTCTTTTGAAGAAAAATATCTGCTTTCACAATTTCTGTTTCTTTTGAAGCAGCAATTAAATCCGGCACTCTGTGCCTAATTTTGCAAACCCTTGTCCTGGAAATTTGCTATGATGTCTATTAGATGAAATAGTTATCATATTTTAATTTTTTTTTTTTTTTGATTGAAGTGAGGTGTTAATTTCTGTCTTTGGAGATATAAGTGTTTTTGCAAGGCCATGAGCTTTATTTCCTGTTGAATGATGTGACATGTAGAAACTAGAATATACAAGACAACTTTAGATACGTCAAATTAAAAGTGGGTTTATAATTTTTATTTTTCTAAGAGAAAATTTTACCTTTTATGTTACATAAGTAAAAAAACTCTTACTTCTGCTGGAAGAGAAGAGTGAGAGATTGTAGCTGAGGAATGAAAAAGGGCTTCAGTAAATAGTTCTGACTGACTGGTAGATACTTTTAGTTTAGCCATCTCTACTTTTAGTGTTCCACGTTCTGCAATTAGGTAGTTTTACACATTTATGTTCTGGAATTAATATATATCACAGGAGGAGAAATCAGATGCTCTCAAAAGTATTTGTGGCGTATTGAAATACTTCTCGTCCAAATTGTTCCTGTTCAATGTAAGTAAATACAACTCTCAAAATTCCTCGCCATAAAGCACTCAATGTTACTTCAAGTCTGCATTGGTAGAGAGATTAAAAAATATTGATAAACACAAGAAGAAAAATTATGCTTTAAAACAAAATTACATTTTTTTTCCTTCAAACTAGCATGTTTTTCAAAGGTTCCATTCTCAAAATAAACAGAGTATGTAAGTCTAGGCTGAAAATGAACTTGATGTCATATCACATTGTGGGGCTTGGGGTTGAGGAAATAAGTCTAGCACTTTGAATTCTCTGGGAAAGAAAATAAGCAGTAATGATAATTGGAAAGTATGGTAATTGTTATCCCAAATGTCAAGTGGAATTACTTTCATTAATTTAAATATCTTTTTCTAATAATTTTTGTGCTAGATATGTATGCATTTATAAGAGATAAATAAGTTGTTCTCTTCTGCATGATCTCATTGTGTAAGCACTTTAAATAACATTACCTGTTGTTAGCCTTTTATATTTTAAATGGAGTGTTGTCTTCTGAGTAGGAAGTACAAGCCTTTCCCTGCTAAAACCCACAAGCCTTCCAGTAAGACCGGCCTTCTGTCCTGAACCCCTACACAATTCTGTCTCAGGGAAACCATCTATAAGGGCAAAGTTAGAATTATTTTCTTGCTTAATGTGTTTGGCCTAAGACATTGTTTTTCAAAGTTTGGTGTGAAAAAGTCAATCAGATGAAAACAGAATAATGCAGATGAATTGGTGATATTCCTTGATAGGAAAAGGGTCTCCAAATCCAAAACCTTTGTGCAGAATTTCTGCTCTTGTGCTGGAGAATTCTTGATAGCCCTGTAATTTATTTCTCCCTGCCTTGCAGGCATTGCTCTTATGAGAATCTGATCCCTCTTTATATATAGGCCACTATCGTGCTCTATGTATCAGTATCAACCACTGATTGTAAACATAACGTTTATCCATTGGAAACCTGTTTATGTGGCCATAGGGGCAGTGCAGCCATATGAGGAGACACCTTAGTCTTCGACCTATTACATGAGTTAAAGATGATTAGTTGTTTGAATGTAACAGAAACCAACTGCTGAAAATTTCAGGAGGTCACTGGTAAAACATGAATGTTCTCTGTGAGAATTATTGATGGTTTTTTGATATGAAAGATATGAGACCTAAAATGAGGTAGCTCTGTTTGAATCTCATTGTCATAGACAAGATGAATTGAATATGGGACTTAGAGTTGGTGGTTGCCTGGTGACAAGTGATCATGACCTGATTGACTTCAAATTTGGCAAATGGAGGAGGGTGTCAACCAATATACTTAGTGCATTTGAGGGACTAATTGCCTAGTGGAGAAACTTATGGGTGAAATTGATTGTGAGAAAAAATTTTGATGGAAAAAATTAGAATAAAAGTTGACTAGAACCCCTAAAGAAAAAAATTATGAAATTATAATTTCCGATGCACCTGAAAACTCTAAAACTGCATCCTTTTCCAGAATGACAGTAAAATAATTAATTCAAAAAAGTATGTATGTGTATTTATAGAACTTAGGGAATTAAAGGGAAATATATAGCAAGATAAACTGGAACGTCTGAGGTGCAGGATGTTGGCAAAGATAAGTAGAGACATTAAGAAAAAAATCTAATGGGATTAGAAAAATTCAAGAAAAAAATGGGTTTATGTATATGTGTATTAGAAATGTGAAATAATTCTGGCAACAGTATAGGCTCTTTAGCATTAAGGTATAATAAAACTTCTAATGATGCAGAAAAGGCAGAAGAGCTTGATAAGGTTTATTTAAGTGCTTGCTTGTACAGAATCAATTCTACAAGTCTTTTGAGTTCAGGTTACTGATACAGTTTTTAGGATAATCCACACTTTGCAAGTGCTGGTGATGTGAAGTTTGTAGTACTGAGCTGTTTTAGCCTCAAATCAGTTGTAGGCAAAATATCAAAAAATTTCCTGCACTAAAGGGATAAAAGTAAGATTGTTATATTTTTTGAACAAATATGGATAAAAGGAAAGTAGTTCTTATCAAACAAACCTATCTTAAATCTCTGAAATTGCAAGTCCCGTTAACGAGGATATGCATTGTATATATACTGGAGTATCTGTATGGCATTTGGTGTCCTAGTTCATAACAATTATGGTTTTAAAATACTGTAAGAACATTATATTGGCAGAACCAAGTTAAACACATTAAGTGGATAATTAATTGATCTTGGAAAGCTGATTGAAGTGAAAGTTACTATTAAGAAAGGAGTTTCTGTGTTTTTCTACAGAAACTGGTCTGGATATGAGCATCAAGAAACTAGGAATAAACATGACTTGAATGCTGATTTAAAATTTTTGAATTACAATGATGTTTGGATCATAGACAATGATCAATGCAGCTTAGTAAATCAAACCTAAAATTTATTTTTTTCAGTAGAAAAATATTGTTGTTGCTATTATTATTATTTATTACTATTATCATTACTACTACTACTACTGTAATTATTATTTTAATGTTTTCATTGCTGTCCTAAATGCTAGGCTACTGGAGTTAAAAGACTTTGAAAGGTTTTGGGTTTTTGTGAAGCAGAACAGAAATAATGGGAAAAGCATTTCAAGTTCAGCTCTTCTTTTTTTATTTTTTGCATGAAGAAAGGCATAAATGAACCTACCTGATCCTTCCAGTTCTGCTAGCCAAAATTATAGAATGATTTACTTTCTCATGGTGCTTTATTTGTATCATAAAAAGTTCTATCCATCACTTCAGTGGAGACACAAAACATTTACTACTGATAACAAATTAATACTTTTTCTAAAATGTTGTCAATCAGATGTCAGTCCCTAGAAGAGATGTTTATTGCTGGAACTCCACCTTGAAACTTAACAATTATATAAGAAAACAACCAAACAGTAAGTGTTTTAAGAGCAAGGAAATATAAAAGGTGACACTTCAGTGTCTTTTCTCTCACAGCAATTACTGTATTTCCATTCTGTTACACTGCAGTTCATCTTCCTTTCTCTTCTTGTGCTGTTACAATGATTTGGTCAAAATTGCATGTTTATTATGTTATTTTAATGCAGTTTATTATCTTAGCCATTTGAGGGTTTTTTGAGTCCAGAACTAAAACCCCAAATATGCAAAATGTCTTCCTCTTGTACTCAGCGTCCAGGACTGACTCTCTCCTTTTTGTAGTCCTGCATTTTTCTCTACATGTTTGCATCCTTAATGCAGCCTTGGTAATGAAAACAATCTGGTGAAGGATATTAATATTTAAAAGAAACCCAAAGTTTCTAACTTTTCACTTCTTTCTTTCTTTCTTTCTCCCTTCAATGTGCATGTCTTTCTGTGTACCGTAGTCCTTAGCATGTCAGTAAAAATTTACTTCTAAGTTGAGAATATACTTCCCTCATTCCTACTAAAAGGTGGTGGGTGGTGTAATTAAAATTCATGGTTGAGAACATTGATGGTATTGGCTGAGTGGGTTTTGGCAAGAGCATGAGCTTCAGACTTGCAGAAGTAAATGTCAGGAGGAATATAGTATTGATGGTTGCTTTGGCTCCAACCTTAGCAATGATACTAAAATAAGCCAGGGAAAACATTCGCATTAAAACCAAGTTAATTTCTTGTCACTATAATGATAGGGATTTTCATCCAGTAGAAATTTCTGAATAAAATTTGTGCCACAACAGTCCTCTTTTCCAAAGCCCTTAATAAAATGCTTCCATATGATTTTTACATTCATGTTTTATGTTGCCTGGGTTAGCTCCAGGTGGTCTTTTTTAGAAGCATGAATATCTTAAATTATATGTGCAGTCTACATAACTTTTTGAAATAACGCACATGATGGGGTTAGCCAATTACAGATGTGCAATGAATCCGGTGTGCCAAAAGCGCTTGTTCTGCTTTTTGCTTGTAGTAATCAGGAACAGTAATCACTGCTGTAGTTTTTGATATGTGAAATGAAAAAAGGCTATTGCTATCTGCAGATTGCAATATCTGATGGAACTTTTATTTGTCTTTTTATTCGCCCTTTTCTGAGCAAAAGGAAAGTGCCTTTGCTAGGAAGAGTGCTTTGGACAAAGCCTCAGTCAAGCTTAATATCGCAGTGCACCATTTTGCAAATTAAAGCGGTTGAGGAATTGGACCTTGTGGTTGGATTTAACAGTTTCAGTATAGCATTCATACCTCAGTCTCCTCAGCTGGCAGAGAATGTAAGGACGTACATAAAACCCTGCTAAATTCAATAGAGCTTAGTCTTCTATTATTGTAGTTTATTGGTTTTCTGGGTCAACTGAACTTCTACCATATATCTCCCACTGAATGAATCCTGCTTTTAGATGATGTTGAGGGATATCTATTGCAGGGATAATAAATACATCTGTATGAAGAAATAGATTAACCAACTAATAATGAATGCAGCAGAAACCTTAAAAAAAACCCCAAACAAACAAATAAAAAAACCCTGACAGGGGTGCTTAGAAGGAATAAAGCAGTGTAACTGAATGGGCTTTTATAATATTTGTTTTACCAAGAGTTACATCACTCTATATTACAAGTAAAAAATTATGACTCAAAGAAAATATTTTGTCTGAAATGAAAGAAAACACAGAATCTTTTTTTTTAAGTAGAAAATCTAAGTTTCCCATCTCATATGTTTGCAGTTGTATATTTACTAGCATTTTCTAAAATGACTGTCTCAATATTTGGCATAAATAAGAGAGCCCTGCATGTGAAGTTTGAAGTGTATGGATTTAATAATAATATTTATTTTCAGGTAAGAGTTATATTAGATACCTTTGGTCAACAGGGCGAGATTTAGATACTGAAGGTAGATCCAGCAGTTTTAAAAACCAAAGTACAGTGATTTTATATCTAAATAATATGCAAGTATAACCACAGTCTGACCAAAGTTTGACCACAATATCAACGCAGCCTAATTTCTGCAACTGTTCTCTTTGAAGCTGGAGGAAGGAAATCGAGTTTCCACCAAATCCCTACGCTCTTGTGGTCTCCCATTTCAATCAGGGATATGAAGTAGAATACAATGAATCCATAGTAAAGACTATCCCAGGACATTAGAGAGATCAGTAAAAATTGTTTTCATTAGCTGTCAGTAATTAAAGAACACCCTTCATATAGAGCTTACAATTTAGAGAACATGTAAGCCTCTATATCTACCCGAGATCACGAGCAAAGTAAGAATCACTACACAGCTGGGGAACTTGTGTTGTTTTAAAATATCGAGCTCCCTTAAGAAACATAATTTTCTGTTTATTTGCTAGCTTTTAAGCCACAGTGAATATTTTAATTTTAAATTTTGAAGGTTTTAGTCATACTGCACTTTCTGTTACTATGGACGGAAAGAAAGGCAAATGCCTAACAAAATAGGTAAATACCAGTTGTGCCAGTGTTGTCCGCCTGAATGGAGCTGTTAGAAAATTCTTACCTTAATTTCAGTGCTTGAGCTCATCATTCCCTATAATTCTTACTCACGGAGTTACCTGAGTCCACCTGCACAAGCATGTGTGTGTTGTCACTTTGAATTCTACTTTTATCCTATAAAAATTGCTTTTGCTTTGCTTTGCATGGGATGGTACCACATGCAAAATTCTATGTCTTATTTCATTGTCTGTAAAGTAGTTAAATGCATATTTATAATCATAAAAGGAAGACAGAGAAATACCTTTGCTCACATTTTAATACATATAGACAATTCCCAAACTTCACTTATAGCAAGTAGAATAACATTGTCAACATTGCCTCACTTTAGATCTTAAAGAAAACCATTTGTGCAAAGGTTAGGAAAAATCAGGAACTGCTTTTTTATTTTCTAAGTACATATTGTATTTCTACAATTATAAGAGTAACTGTACATGTATATATCCCCTTTCAAATTTGAATTACTGTGTATGTGAGCTGTTTATCATCCTCTTGATGCAGAACAGCGCTGATAATGCTAATAGAGAAATTGAGGCATACACAGATTTAGGGCTAGCTTTTCAAAAGAGCACAGCACTCCAACTGGAGCCAGATTTCAAAAGATCTCTGATCCTATTCAGCAACAAAATAAATAGCCAGATTTTCAAAAGATTTCAGCACTTTGGTAATCTGATCATAAGAAGCAGCTGCTGAGCACATTTGCAAAGCCAAGAGTGACTTTTTCAATACCCCATGAGAAATGTGTGTAAGAGCAGGGAATAGAGCCCTCTTCCCATGTCCTAAGACCAAGAGTCCAGTTCTTAAGCAATAACACTATCTTCATGTCCTTTTCAAGAATGCTATATTTAATGAAAGGAAATTTATTAATTAATTTAACCCATTTAGAAATTTAACCCATGTCTGTGAGGAGAAAATTTTCAGAATAATGTGAAGACTTGCACTCAGGGTAGATAGTGAAGAAATCAAATAGGAGGAATATTGCTAATCCATTTTATATTGAATCTCTGTGTTATATTTTCTTAATTAGGTGTATCTTACAATAAAAAAACCCCTCCCTGTAGTAATTTTTAAAGGTTTTGCAGTCCATTGCCAATCTTTTAAGTGTCAAAGGAAAAAAATGTAATAACTAGGTATTCTAAAAATTCTAAAAAACCCTGTAGCAAGTATATTGTATGGCAAGTCCAGGTGTGATTGATTTTCTGTGAATTTCCAGCCTCCTACAACATTCCAAGTGCATAGGTTTTGTTGGGTTTTTTTTAAATTTTAGATGGTTCTTTCAATCCCTTACTAGGGGTGAATAAATGGGGTGTTTAATTTTGTTCTTCTGAAGGTAAATTTTTTTTGTCATCTATGTAATACTTTAAAATGCTATTTTCTCTTTACCTCTATATATCAGCTGTGTCTGCTTATTTTGTGTATAAGTGTTGTTATTTACTCTTCTTGTCCTGCTGTTTGCACTTTCTATCTCTCTGGTATTTTTTTTTTCTCTGATATTCTTTTGATCCAACATTCTATCCTGAAGATTTAAAGGGCAAGTTTTCTTTTATGAATGTTACTAAGGAGCTGAGAGGAAAATTAGCAGCTCGCCTAACCTAATCACACATTTGGCTTTACTTGGTTTCTTCAACATATCCATGGAGCTTCTTGATTCTCCAACAAACTCATTAGACATAAAGGAACTGTATTTTACATATAGGCAGCTATGAGAAGCCATTTCTACGTATTTACTCACTCATCACTAGCTTGGAGTCAGCCCAACAGATGTTCCTTGGCTAGAAGCATCTGGAAAAGTCAGTGCTCAAACAGCTTTACACTATGTACTTATCAGCAATTTTTGGTGTAGTTTGGTCTCCAGCAGTGATTATGCCAGACAGTGAATGTTGCATGGGATGATCTGTGAAGATGTCCCTATCTGCATTGAAAGGGTTCTCATTTTACCTGTCAAGCAGGAAGGTGAATTTTGGAGACAATGTCTGTTCAGTCTGAACTGAACTGCACGCAAAGGATAGATATGATAGCCATGAGGTGACTGGTCCTGGAAGTGCAGAGCACTCGTAGAACTCTTTTGTTGAGGTAAAATGTTGAGCAGCTCTGATAAGCATCCAGGCTGACTTCTTGCAGACCCGAGACAGAACCTCATCCAGTATATTCTGCATCTGTTTGAGACACAGGCTTATCTCTTTGGAAAGTATCTAATGTTGATGTAAAGCATTTAGATGATAAAGAATCAACTACATCCCTGGGCAGATTGTTCCAACGGTTAATTACTGTCACTGGGAAAAAAGTGTGCCTCATTTGTAGTCTTATTTCAGCTTCAGCATCCAAACACTGGATCTTGTTATGCCTTTTTCACTAGATTAATGAGCTGCCTACTGTCAGAAATCTCTTCCACATGTAGATATTGTGATCCTTTTAACCTTCTTTTCAGTAACTAAATAAATTGAGCTTTCTTAGTCTTTTACCATAGGGAATGACTTTTAGAAGTCTAATCACTCTTGGAGCTCTTACTTGAGTCCTATCCAATTTTCTAACATATTTTGAGAATGAAGGAAACCACAGCCGAACACAATACTTCAGTAACAGTGTCATAAAAAACTAAAGTAAAACTTGCAGTAGCTATTCCAATGTGATATTCTTTGGTTTAACCCAGTGACATATATTTGATGTACATTTTCATGTAATATGGACATGTCATCTTGGCAGTTTTTTTTACTTTGGAAATTAACATGAATGTCTGTCTCATTGTGATATGGTTCTGGATTCCTTTTGCTGATAATGTCAGGAGGTGAATTCTCATGAATAATTGTGAATGCTGAAGGTTACCCTTGATTTTATATTTTGTTTCAATGGCATAATTCTTTTAGTAGGAATAGGTTGTGATAGGAAGAACTGAACATAGAGAATAGGCACCAAAAGGTGAGACTGGGGAAGTAATCTTCTGGGGCAAGTGGCTTTCACAGTTACGATATTGAATGGACCAGGATAGTACAAGTGCAATATTGTCTTACCCATAGAATTCAGATTTCTGGAAAAAAAAAAATCTGTTCAGAGTTGTCTGAAAAGTTCCTTATGACACCTTGCAGTCTGATACCTGTCTTATTCAGCAACTTGCATTGTCATGTTGGGTATCAATTTCATATCTGGACAAGGGAAAGCACAGCACAGCCAAAATGAGTGAGCTTAGGAGATCCTTCCTAAGCATACACAAGTGGTTCCTTTCAACCCAGATTTGCCTCAAAGTCACCTCTACAATCCTAATACTGTTGTGCACAAAAATTAGGGGCCTGTGAGGAAAACTGACTTTCTAAGAGAGCATATTAACTGAAGCCAGAATTTGTATGGAAATAGGAAGAAAATAATTCCTCTTGAATTCAGACTTCCCCTGGTTTAAAATTAGAGTTAAGTGAACTCAGGCTATCCACATGATTTGAGCTCAGCCGTCTCTAGTATTTCCAAGTAGTGAAAAGAGATGAGACGTGTCTTCAACAAAAATATGGCTGCTTGAGAGTCAGGTAGTTTCTTCAGAAGTGAGAAGAAAGCCGCAGATTTGCCAGTGACTTCCTTCAGTTGTGTTCTCAACAGTAAATTCTGTAAGTAACAGACAAAGGTTTCATGCTCTCAACCATTTACCACTGTGAATCGCTCTGGGAGAAAGATATTTTACTTTCTTTTTAATCCCATATAAAAGCAGTCTCCTCAGACTTCTGGGTCAATTCCTTTAACTTTCAAAAATGCAGTTGCACTCAGTTAACTTTCCTAGTCCAGCCAGATTTTTGGTCAGCTCAGGGGTAACTGTGCTTCAGTCCTCACTTCAGAGTCCTGGGATTTCATCTGTCCTCAAAAATTTGGAGTGATTTCAGTACTTAGGTCTTGCTTCTCTTGTTGGTGAAGGGAGTAAGAAAAGAAAATCTTTGCATATGTAGTGGGCTAACTCACCGTTTCTCTGCTGGGAGGACACTGAATGTACTCTTATGGGCAGACAAGAGACCGCTGACTCTCTAGCTCACTTTCTTCCCTCATCTCACATTAACCAAAGGACAATTTTTCAATTGCCTATGCCCACATTTTCTCTTATATCTTCCCCAATGCTATATACTAGGGTTGTGTTATTCAGAACACTAGCCAGCGTTTAAGAATGCTTTGGCATCTTTGCACAAACTACTGCACAAACTAGCTATGAGTTATCCAATGATAAATTGTATATTTATCTGAGGATAAATAGGATGAATGCATTCATTTACACAATTTCTCTACAAAATTATTAAAAGATTATTTTTAAAAAGGGAAGCCTAAATATTAATATGTAATATTTGAGAGGAAAATAAGTCAGGTTACTATTTATTTCTGCTATTAATGGAGTTCTTTATGTATATATAAATGCATTTTACTAAGTTACAATAGAGTAACAAGAAAGTTGAAATAATCTGGATCCATCTGCTGTATATTTTGTGCTTCTAACAATTTCAATTT
Source organism: Eulacestoma nigropectus (assembly GCA_013397775.1). Classification (NCBI taxonomy): domain Eukaryota; kingdom Metazoa; phylum Chordata; class Aves; order Passeriformes; genus Eulacestoma; species Eulacestoma nigropectus. Next base: position 193,019 of record VZTE01004413.1, read on the forward strand.
AGTATCTCTGTTTAGTTTCATACTGATCATTTATACTGATAAAATGAAGAAAAGAAAACAAGGAACCTGTCACCAATCATTCATTTAACCAACTAGCAAAAAAACAGATAAATAAACATACTGAGTTAATTATTTTTCTGTATGTAATGATTGACAATGACCTTAATTTATTCCCTTTTTAACCTTTTACTGTCAGTATAGTTGGGATTAATAGGTAATGACAAAATGAGAAGAAATAAATTTCTGATAGCCACTGAATGTTGCTGACATTGGAGTGTTTTCCCCTGAAACTTCTCCTTAAAGATGTATCAGATCTCTGTCGTGTGTTATTTTTCACACTTTTTTGTGCCATGTTTCATGCCATTTTGGTGATTGCTATTAGTTTACAGACATATGGTCAGGAATATTTTATGAATGAAGAGGTTTCTGGAATGTACAATATTACTTCTTCACATTTATATGAGAATTGTAATTTGAAGCTCTCAAAATACTTTGCACATGTTATTTCAGAGTGTATTCAAAAGCTAGCAAAAAAGAGTGCTACAGCTAGTAACTTATGTTATCTGCTCCATCCATCAGACAGTGTTTCTTTACTATTGAATCATCTATTCCCCCTTTGCCCTGTTTCACTGGATCCATCTGAAGTGAAGAGGGTATTTTCAGGCAGAATTCCCAAAGAAGCTCTCCATGTTTGTAGTGCAGGAAGGTTAGGTCAGCTTCCTCTCTCAGCTTTTTGCCACAAAATCGTCTCCCCACATGTAAACAGGCATCTAAATAGACTCTAGTCAATCAGTAACTCCAGCTTTTAAAATATCTTTCTGTAATGATATTCCCGTAGATTATTAATAGTTGTCCTGAACAACACATGAAGAGAATATTTTGTAGCTTTTTTTTTTTAAATACTGTGTAGCATGTCATTCAAATAGATGGAAGACATAGAGTAGGACATGCTTTTCATCTAGCTTGAATGATGTATCAATGCAAACAATACTTCAGTTCTGTTAGAAATAACTGGGTTTTATTCAGGCGTGTTTCCTGCAGTTTCAATAAAAGTGTTGTTGCGTATTTCAGAGATGAGAAAGCTTTGCATGTGGATATATGTGTTTTGGTAATGAAGTCCAAAACCTCTGAGGGACAAGTACATGAATTTTCATTTCACAGATTTTGTCTTTGGATTCCTGGGTTGGGGTTTTTTTTGTTTTCTTTTGTTTTTCCCTGAAAGAATGATCTAGTTGCATATAGCCAGACAGTCCCCCAACTGGCTTTTTTCAGGGGTTCAAAAATGGAAGTTATTTCTTCTACTCAAAAATTATGTGCATTCTTGGTTTTTTTAAGGAATGAAGGGAAACAGAGCTGGTAATGTTATTTGCCCATATACAAAGGAACAAAAAATAAAATTAAAAAAATCCTAAATACTCTAAGATGAAGAGAAAAAATTCTAAAAAGATGAAAGCCAGTTATTGGTATCGTGTGTAGGCATCAGTGTTTCAAAGGCACACATTATGCTTGTGTCAGAAATTTCCTGACTGACCTGCATCCCTGGGGACAGACACCCTTGCCACTGCATGGCCTTTAGAGAGACTGTGGTTCTGCTGGACTGCAGAGGCAGTCCAGCAGAGGCGAGGCAGAGGCCGGAGCTGGGCTGTAGTGGGGTGTGCTTTGGGCACCCCAGAGACCTTTCGGCTCTGTTCGTGGAGCAGCTGAGCTGGTAACCCTGTGTAGGGGCATCCAACCGCTTGCCTGTAACGTGAATGAGGTTGAGAGGCCTATGACAGCAATTTGTGGGCTTTAGATGATCTAAGGGATGGGGTGTGGAGTGGGCTGTGACTTAATCTGTAGGGTAAGAACAGTTGGTATGTTCTGCAGGAGCATTAAGTATCCTTACTTAATGTGGTGGTTGCCTGAGTCTTGACTCTGAGGATCTTATCTCATGCTCTGTAGGTAACTGGAGACAAAGAGTTTGGTTGGGCTTTTTCAGAGTTTGTTGAAGGGTCTAAAAATTTTGCTCTTTGGGAAAACAATGAATTTTCTGACTTGGGTCATACTGAATGCCATATATTGCCTGAGAAATATTCTAAATCGATATTTCTTTTTACACTAAAAAAGTAGCAAAAAATGTTTAGAATTATTTTCTCTCTTGAAAAAAAATGTAAGACTTTAGCTGTGTCACAGAACACAAAATAGCAGACACTGCTGCAAAAATCCTTGAAGGGAATCGGTCTAAATTTTTCCTCTGCAGCAGCATATCTGCTCTGTCCCTTCACTGGGCTGAGCACAGTCTAGCCCTTTGTGTTTATTAGCAGCTGTTTTCTCCTAGCTAAGCTTGACAAAGGATAGGGGATAAGATTAAAAAGATGTTATTACTCTGCCTTCTGGTAGGAAGGAAGGAATGGCAAATATGACTTGTCTCATTGCTGATGTCCCGTTTGTGCTGGTGCTCCCTGCTCTCACCCTTGCTGAGGGAAGATGGTTCCCCTCAGAGCACAGCTCTGCTCTAGCAGGTTGGCATCCGTGGCAGCTGACTGACATTGGCAGAACCTTTCATGGGACTACCTTCTCTCCATGACCATTTTTTGTAAATCATACATATTCTAGAGAATATAGTGCTTCTTGCTCACTGAATAAATTACCTTTTTTTAAGGAGAAAATATTGATTTTTCATTCTTATTTGACTGTTACATTTCTACTCTTTAAAAAATCATAATTAATACAATATTTCAAATTAGAAATTTAAAGAAGTATATATTTTGGAACATAATATTTTTAAAACAGTAGCATAAGAATTCTAGTCAATGTCTAATTTAGCTGGGGTATAACCTCTTTCAGAAAAATTGCTAGGTTTAAGCAGATATGTCATACTGAAACACATTTGTATTTTTAGGATTCATAAAATTAACTGGTCAATGACATCAAATATTTTGGAGTATTATATCTAAATGTATTACAGGTAATATCTAAATGTAAGATAGGTAATTCTTGATTAGATGACTTTGCAGTTAGTTACCAGTCTACCGAGTCTTGTATCGATGATGATCAAACTACACTATTAGCAACTCTGAATTCAACTGTTTTTTAGCTCAGTATATGTCTTTAAACAAAAAACAGATTTTTTTTTTTTCTGTGTTTGGAACAGATATTAGTGTTGGTAATAATCTAAATATCATTTAATGGAAATTCTTTTGTTTCCAATTTAGATTTTCCAGACTTTCCTGTCTTATATAGCATTTATTTTTCTTTGTATTTTACTGTGCAGCTTATGTACTCAAAGCATCACCTAAGTACCAATAACACATTCTTGACTGAATAATGATGTATGTTGAATGTTACTTTTTTTGTCTTATAAATGGATGGCAATTTACACAGCTGTGGATGTGGGATGTTTCAATCCCAGACCATGTTGTAAGAAAAATTGAATGACAGTGAGCAAAACAGCAGTAATTATAAAACTAATTACTAAATGCTGATGATGCCCATAGGCTTTGCATAACTAAAATTAGAAAAGGAAATTGCTTTCGGCTTCAGAGAGGCAACATGCTAGTTATTTCACTGTTTCAGTCAAAATGGAACATGGTGTATAAAGTTCAATCACAAAAAAACCCCACATTAGTTTATGCACATATTTTTTCATACTAAAATGTTAAAGAATTCAGCTTTTTTGTCTTTTAATACAAACACATCTGTAACATAAATCAAGAAAAGTGACATGAAACTACTTGTTGGACATCTTTCTATATGGTTTTACAAGGCCTAATTTACCATTGAATTATTTTAGCTTTATGTTTATCAAAAACATACATGAATATAAAAAAGGAAGGGTTTCCTATCACGTAGGCCCTAATGAAATAAATATTTGGCATAAAAACCAGGAGACTGGATTTCAAAATTCCCTCAGATGAATTCTAGCTCCTCTTATATGTATCCTGGGGGTACATATAAACATATATGTATGTATGGTGACCATATTAATTTCTTACACTTATATGTGTTTTCCCAGGGATAGATTTGCTAGAATGACTCGTTTGAATGTAGTATATTTCTATACTCTTTGTTCATGGCTATGTTACATGTACATTAATGCATACACACAGGCATGAAGTACCTAAATAGAACACCCATGTATTTATAGACAAATTTAATTTTCCTTATAAAGGAATGCAATATGTATTTCATTGGTGGGCTTTTTTAATACTGCATTTATGCTTAATCCTGCAGAATATGAGAATCTCATGCATTCTAAGCATATTTCTTTAAAAATTTATTTTTATAAAAATGGATTAAAACCTGAGTTGATCAGGATTGCAGCTTGTAAAACTCAGCTTAGCAATCAGAACCTATGCTGTTGTTTCATAGAAAATTACATGGGTATTATGGGATTTATCCTTTGAATTTAGGGTTGAGATTTGTTTGGTTTTTCAAAATTCTCGACTTTTCTTTCACTTTTTTTTGTCTGATATGGGAAATATTTATACTTGTCCTATGTGAGCAACTAATAGATAGCAGCTTCAAAACTCTTGAAAGAAATGCTCATTGGATTCTCTTACATCAGTACATGTTGACTAAAAGCCACCAAGTCTGTGTTTTTAACTTTCCAATTGTTGAAATACATCTAGTTTTAACACTGTTGATAATTAATCTAAACATGAAAAATACAAATTCTGTATAATTTTCTGTAATCTGTAGCATTTTCAAGATTGTATAGCCTATTAAATTTTGTGGGGTTTGATAAGTAGACTGGAAGCCTTAGGACTCCCTTTATTTAAACATTTACAGGGAAGCATATCTTAAATGTAGTAGAGATGTAAATTAAATGTATAAACATTACAGTAAGAGTTTCTTGGTTTTTTTAAGTGGACCACTGAGTAATTTTTGACTTTTTATGTCCCAGTAAATTTGTACTACAGCAGATGAAGTAGATGTGTCACATGTTACCATAAAGAATAAAAAGCGAGTGTTTGTTTGCTATATTCGATTTTGTGAAATCGAACTCCACAATTCTCACTTTGATAAAGTCCCCCCATTTAAAGGCAAGTTTCTGCTCAGTTGTTTAGACCAGATTTTAACTATTCTTATGCACTGTTTATATGTATAACATACACAGTTCCAGTACAGATTTGTAAAAAAGATTCAAAATGGTCTTGAAGATATAAAGAACTAAAACTTCTCTCCATTCTTATGGATTTGGGCATTAACAGCAGCAGCATTATTTGTAGTAATATTTCTCAGTTTCGTTTCCAATTCTGTTAAAATCATTAAGTGATGCTGGTGAATGGGATTCTCTTTAAGAGGTACTTGAAAAAGGAAGAAATCTTTCCTATAAGGAGGACAACATTTTCTCAAAGGTTTTTGTCATGTTACACTTTAGCAATCTTTCTATTGTATGGAAAGAAACAATTTATTGTCAGTACTTGAGGGATACAGAATGTCTGATTGACTGCCACCCTAGCCTGTTTTTTTTAACATAAATATTACAGCTGTGTTTGCTTTGAAATATTTGGCCATTATCCAGTAAATCTGTGCTGGAACACTAAATTATCACCTTATGCCCTCCTCCCTCATAAGAAAGTGCTTTCGTCAATAAAGAATTATTGTTGTCTTTTCCTACTTTTTATTTCTGCATATTCAGGAACTTTGTTTTTTTTTTTGTTTTGTAAAAAGCAGACATTATGTAAAAGCTTCTAACTAGTGAATTTCCTGAGTGGGTAACCTAGCAAGCATATGGAAATAATGATGAAAGTACATTCTTAGTAAATTAATTTAAGAAATTTATACTTGTCCCTAATTTTTCTGAATGTTTCCAAGATCTTTCAGATTTTTAAGAATTTTATTTATCTGGCTATTCCATCATTTTTTTGACAAATATGAAGAGAGGTGTATCTTTGTCATCATCTTCCTTTTTCAGATTTCGCATTGTATCGTGGGCTTTCAGGGTGTATCTACATCATAAAAGCAGAAGGCAATCAAAATGGACAAAAACGGCAAACCCAACATAATCCCAGTTTTCACAGTGCTAGAAAGCAGGCGAGACTTACAGTACTGATCCTAAACTATTTTCCTGTTTCTTTCTCCACGAGTATTTCAAATTTATCTCCTTAGCTCAGGATAGTCAATCTTTTATGCAGAAGAAATGGGGCTAGTAATGTCTCTTCTTCATTAATGCTGGTATCTGAAATTCAGTGTACAGTGCATTGCACAAGGCGGGGTGATTTTCTTGTGTATATATGTGAGGATAGAGGAAATACCTTATCTTCTACCTTTTTTTCTGTGTTCTTGAAGGAGTTTTTTGTCTCCCATATGATAACTGCTTTTTCTAAAGCTGAAGACTTTTTCTAGGTAGTTTTTAAAAACCTTCCTACTTTTCATTGCTGCTTTTTGATTTTTGAAAGACTTTCCAGTATCATAAGTAAGAAATCTCAAATCTGAATTAAGAAAAAGATTTAAATGTGTTTAGTCATGTAAGCAGTTCCACGGATTTAAACTAGATAATTCATTTACTTTGAGTTAACAATGTATTTCAGAATCTTGCTGAACTTCAGTCATAACAAAAAGGCAAAGAGTGGATCTAACATTAGGACAAGAATTACCTTCCCTAGCTTATTATCTTTTCTGTCTTTCTTTGTGTTTGTAATCCTTTATCAAGGTATCAGTCTGTATGACAGGCTTATATCTTAGACAATTTGTATTCTATTTTTCAAGTCTCTTTTTGTGAAATGCTAGATCTGTTGGTTTCCTGAATCCTGTTCTGTGTTACATTTATTGCATTCTCTACACAGTGTTTTAAAGAATTTACAAGATTGATTTTAACCACATGCATTAGATTGCAGAGTTTGGTTTGAAAACATTGCAAAGACAACCAAAGCCCTTGTGAGTTAAATCTCTGAGATGTTATCATTGTATGACAAATTTATCTTATTTCTGCCTGGTCTGTTACTGGCACAAGGGAGCGCATCAAAGGTGTTTAACACAAATAAACTATATAGTTATCTTAGAAAAGAAGCTTTTGTTTTTACCCAACAAGATCCAGGTCCACTTTCTCTATGATCAGAGTATTGCAAAGCTAGTAAAGGATAATTTATATCAGAAGTTCTGTGATGGAATGAAATGGAGCTCTTTTGAAGTATGATCTCTGAAAGCACAGCATGAAGCTCAAATAAAGTGAAGGACATTCGCTATTACAAGTAATGTCCTTAATAATCTTGTTAGTCTGGTCTCCCTCTGTAAGAGACAAATGGAACATTATTGGCTTATGGGCTGTAGTAAATAATTTAGTTTCCAATATTCAGGCTGCTTTGACAGTAAATTAAAATGACATGAAAGGGGCTTGTTGAATAAAGAAAGTATCCAATCAAATTTAATTGGCATGACTAAGGCAGTAGAAATATGTTTTATAATTAAACCATGTTGTCTTGCAGCTTTATATGCATGTATGAATCAAAATGTCAAAAATTATTCTTTGATATTGTGCATTTAAAACTTTGCATGGTAAATAGTTTTCTTAAACAAGGTTCTAGACACGCATATTGATTCAACATGAAGATAGTCTTAAAGTTTTAAATAAGTCAGGTCTTAGGATTTGTCCACTGATCTGACAATTTTCTGTAAAAGACTAAAATAATTTTTCAGTCCTCTCATATTTAATAATCTGTCTCTTGTACCAGTTTTGTATGATCCAGCCTTTTACCAGCATATAAATGCTTCTGGTTTTCACCTGTTGTTATAACACCGGATGGCTGAAATCAGTGCTAATAGGTGCAAGCATAAAAGAATGAAGCCAACAGGAAGATGCAAAAAAGGAAAAATAAAATATGTGGCAAACTAATAAACAGTTTTCTATTACTAAACGGATTCTTTTAATGTTTCTTATTTTAATCAAGCAATTTTAGAGTTCACATATATTAACCAAATATATGTTGAGTTCTTATCTACTTATCTCTTTGTCAAAGGAGTTTCAGAAAATGTGTATTTTCCTTAATTGCATAAAGAGAAAACATCTCCATGGTTCCAAGAATAACAGTACCTCTAGAAATTTGCAGATTTACAAACATTCTTTTGTTCTTACATACAAATCCTTCTAGTATATAATAGTCTGTTATTTGCATGTCCCTATGATACTACGTTCTCTAAAAAGAGAACATATAGCTAGTCTCGCCATTTAAAAAAAAAAAGAAAAGAAAATTTCAGTAGAAAAGTTTATCTATGAGAAAGTCTTCTAAATTAACCTTGTCTTTTGGAAATTATGGACAGGTGACTTTTACATTAAGAATGTTATATAAGTTACTATGATCTACTGATGTACTTCACAAGTCAATGCTAAGATTCTAAAATTGAATAAACTCTGAAGCACAAGAAGAAAATACATTGATACAGAAATGGAAATGAGTGGTAGAATTCAACTTCTGTTATATGCTTGGTCAGGTGAGAACATTGTACTCTCTAAGTGTGACATCTTGCAGTGCCAGATGCTCTGGTTTCCAACATAACGCTTCAAGATCATAAAACTGATGTTACACATACTATGGAAAAAAAAGGTGAATATCTCTTGTAAGCCTCAGCTAGTCTTGTCTTTTGCAGGAAAAAAGATGTCTGTATCTTTGATAGGTGTAGTAACTGGGTGTCCAATTGCTTGTCTAGCTCCCATTCTGTTCATAGATAAGTAGGTGAAAATTTCCAGCTTTTAGATGAACAAACTCAAGGTGAACAGAGGTAAACAAAGGATCCATCTGGTCCCTTTCACCTGCCAAAAGCTTCATTCTCCCTGAAAGAACTGAGAACTGAATGGGGGAGGCGGGGGGTGGAAATCTGCCTTAAATTTCTACTCATGACAAATCACTTATTATCTTAGCATATTGTTCCTTCGCACTTTTATATTCTCATGTTAGAGAGGGCCTTGTAGAAAGACTTTGAGAATTAAGTGCAAAATCTTCATAAACATCTTTTAGCTTCCTCACCTTAAGCTACATTCTGACTCATCATTCTGCTGATTAAACAGAATTTTACCAGCAGTGACGGTTTAGTCACTGATGTTTTATATCATGCCAACCAGATTCCAGTGGATAAGCCCTCCATTGTAGTCGATGAATCCTAGTAAAACTCCAGCTGGGGAGCTCGCATTCCTCTAGCTATGTCATATTTACATCAGTATAAATATGAAATACCTTCACTGAAAATTATTATTCAATTGAACTGTTGGCAGACATCAACTTGTACTGTTATTCTGGGTCTCATATCTATGCTGAGTGTTCCGATAGCCAAAATTTTACTCAGTTTATCTTTAGCTCAAAACAGCCTAAAGAATTGCCTCTCAAAAATAAATTGCCATTGTAAATGATCAGTCAGCAAGCAAAATCCAGGTGCAGTGAAACTGGTGGAAAAACTCAATGTCAAAATAATGCCAGCCCTTCCATTGCCAAAAAAAATAGCAAGTTATTTTCAACAGGTCAGGATTCCACTGCAGAATTAATTGGTTTTGATGCTGATACCCCAAGGTTGTCCGGCAAGACAAACTCCGATGCATTTTTCCAGAATACTTTTTAGTGTGGTGGCTGGTTATTACAAGAATAAGGCTTCTGAATGATTCTTCATAGTGAAGGGCATATTTTTGTATTTTGTTGCATCTGCATGTCAGCATGTTGCTTTAACCAGTCTTGAAAAAAATATGGTAGAAAGTAGACAAGAACTAATTTTTGTGATTTTTGATTACTTTTCTTATTCTTTTTACATAATTCTGCTTTATAATTTTTCTAAATTTTTTCAGATTCAGAGTTGCTCATTTTTTTCTTTATTGTCCCTTGTTCACTAGACCTAGGCATTCTCTTCTTGCATCCATTCTAATTTAAAGGTTTTTTTCCATGTATCTTTTTGTCAAGGAAATTATTTGGTAGAATAAAGATCAGTAAAGACAGACTCAGGATTCAGACCATATTACTTTAATTTTACAGTGTTTACAAATTGCACAGCTCAGAAGAAAAAAAATTTTAAAAAAAGAAAAAAGGCAAATTCTATTTTGGTTTTTCACTGCCTTTCTTCAAATGTACTATTTTGATATGTCACAAACTGTGTTTCTACTTCTTTGATGCTGAAGAAGTGTACTTTTATTTTATGAGAATGAAAACAGGCTGTTTCTAAAAAGAAATAATATGTACTTGAAAAATCTTGTGAAAAACAGTAATGTTTTTAGGCTTGTTGACGTGTTAGTGAAATCTGGTGTAGGGAAGTCAGAGGTTTCCTTGCTTTAAGTGTGCTGTGGTGTGTTAATTTTTTTTTTTTTAAATTATTTATTGCCTTATCCATTTGTGTTGAAGTGGAGATGGTAATAAATACCCAAATAGGATAAAACTTGGAGCAAAACAGATCACTTTCCATGTGTATAGTACTTTCTCAAATTAGTATTTCAGGGCCTACTTTACCCATTGAACCACAAATAAACAAAAGAATACAAAAATATATTTTTACATCATGATATAATTAACTTGACAACCCTGATAATATCAAGAGTATATTTTTTTTGTTATAAAGTCTAGATTATACTCAATCAGTACAGAATAAGGCTTGGGAGCTATATTATGTGAAAAAATGACCGTATGTGATAGATTTTTACGGAATAAAATTCGCAGTGATACAATAGCTTACCTTTTCACAGTGACACTTATTAGAACTTATGAGAAACATAGGAGGTAATCTCCTCCTAGAGGCAATATAACTTTGTATTTGTTTGTTGGAGCACTGTGTATTATTGGGGAGATATATAGTCCATTTTGTTTAGCTAAGACAATGCTATACCGTGTGCCACAGTATCATACCCAAGTTCTTATAAACATCTTATTTATAGATATTTTATGATTTTATGGCTTCAGAAACAAAATGTTACATCTTTTTAAAACTTTAACAAAATGTTACGACTTTTTTTTCCCCTTTATTTTCTTTACCTACCTTGTGCAGAATATGTGTGTTTCCTTCACTGAAATTCATCATCCACTGTTTCTTATAGGTGAAATATGAGAGTAAAAATAGTAGAATTTTTAAGGCTTTTGTGTAGACTCAAGAGAGTCTTTCTTGCAATATCTAACTGAAAAGGTAATGAAGTGTAAAATATGTTGAAATGATTGGGGATTAAAATTCTCTGGTGTGTAGTGAGAGTACAATTATATTCCACAGTAAAGGTTTCTTATATTAAGTGCAATAAATAAAACTTTTTTTTCACTGTGATTGGTTGTCACCACTGTAATGATAGCTTTGACCTTCTTCCTCTTCAAATGTTGTTAGCCTATGACCAACTAGTTAGAATGCTATAGAATGAATTGGGATGGCTGTACATGGAGCCCACTGCTGAGGCAAAGAAAAAAAAAGGAATATTTAAGCACAAAAGACAATGTTGTAACATTTGAATCCTTCTGCCACTTTGTTTCCCATGTACATTTCCTCTCCTGTAACATGGTAATTTATCTTAAGGTGTCTTCAGCCACTCTAGCTATCCCTTTAGCTCTGACATATCTAGGTAGCATTTTTAATGTTAAGATGTACATACTCATAGCATGTTGCTCTTTCTATTCAAAGAAAAGTAGCCCTGTTCATCAGTTTGTGAGGACCAACTAGGCAAGTACAAAATAATTTCCAGTTTCTTTTGAAAGGTGGGACACTCAGATGGACTACCACACAATTCCTTTATAAATAAATTTGGATCATGCATCACCAGGTGCAGAATGTAAGTCTATTTTAACACTTCTAAATGTAGTCTGAAGTGTGAACACTGTAGAAATATTGAAGTAAAGTGACCAGACATGGATCTTCATCAAAATTATGTCTCTTTTCTTTTCCTTCACTCCTACTTTTTCTCTATGTCTGGCTGGGACATCTGACAAGTAGCTGTCTTGATAGCAGACCTGTTCATGTCCTCACTGTGCTATTCCTATATGAAATGACTGGCTCTTTACTCTTTCTGGAGACTTGAAAGCATCATTCCTACCAAGATTTTAATTTCTCTTTACTCAGCAAGCAAGAAGTACAGCTCATTTCAGTGCTACGGCTCTGGGATCTGAACAAGAACTTTCCTTATCAACTATGATTTTTAGAGGTAGCTGTCTGTCTAAAAGGAAACCCTACCAAGCAGCAAGGGCCATAAAAATACAATGCCTTTGTACTATTTGGTAGACTTCGTAAATATTATTGTTTAAATTTTTTGTGCAATGACACGGTAGCGTGTCATTCCACTTTAATGATCTTGTAAGCAACTGTATTGGTGTCTGAAACCATCTAAATAATGATATTTCTTCTCACTTAAATGGGTATTACTCATATGACCAGCTGCAAGAAATGAGAGTTCTAAATTTATCTGAACCTTGAGATGGGAGAACTGAAAACTCCTTCACTTTATGGGAACTTTTGATTAGGGTTTGGGTAGGTGGATAATGAAAGAGTGTAACATTGAAATGTGCCTAAATAACATGCTGTTACAAGCCTTATGATAGATTTGTGTTTGACTTAACAGCTTTTGGAACCTAATAAAAAGAACTTAATTGACAATTTCTTGAAATTGCTAAGAAAACCTAGTGATGTTGGTAGGGTATAATAAGGAGTTTTCTCATCACTGTCTTCAAGATTGAGCCTATACAAAAAAAAAGGATTTATCTCTGTGGTAACTCTAAGTAATTGATATACAGACAAGGTTTGGTTCCAATTTGCCAGCAATAAACTTGTAATAGGGTTTTCTCTGCAATTTTAGCCTTAATGTGCTCATTCCAAAGAGCGGTATTTTTCCAAGCGAACAAATAACATCAGTAAAGCTTACGATCAGTAATAGCCCCACACTGATGCTCACATTAAACTTGTTAAATCAATTCACTAGACACTTTCTAAAGTGGACTGTCTGTTTACTTTGACTTGCACCCTGTGAGGATTATCCATCAGTTACATTTATTTGAATGATCTTTACATTAGAAATATGTAATTCTTCAGGCATGATTGTGATTACAAATTTGTCTTCTCATATTTTGCAGCTTTATTTTTGTGACTTATGATTTTTCCACAGTTGTATGAAGGATATGGATATCTAGTGACACACAGTAGAATGCATTGTATGTTTAGCCTCATCCAAATCCTAAATGGGCACTTTACTGCATAATTATGGAGGCTTCTCTTGGTAGATATATATTTCATATTGCTGTTTTGTTTACTGAAGGTACCAATCCACTATGTGCAGTATTGTTCTTCTAGGATAAAAAAATTAACATATAAATAATGTAGGATTACAGTATTTTGAAATAATTAGCAAAACGTGCTAAGTACTAAATGATTTATTAAAGATGTAATTTAGTCAGATTTGCTGCATAAGATATTAGAGTGCAAAGAGCCATACTGTACTCTGCAAGGAATCATTTTGTAGATGGTTAATCTACCAACTAGGCTTCATTTTTCACTCAGAACAGACCTGGTATGCTACTGCACACTGCCTTTTGTCAGTAAACACAAAGAGAAATCTGAAGTAATCAATCTTTCTTATCAGTAGCATTCAGTATGTTTACCTTTATTTTATTCTTTGGCTCAAAAAAAACTAGACTAATATAAAACCAAGTGTAAGCGTTTAAAAGTTTGGAGTTATCTGGTAGCTAAGTACACATTTTAAAAGATAGCATGAAAACAAAATAATGGCATTACTACATGCATTGAGGAAACTGAAAATGTTTTGGAAAGAACTGAGGTCCTGGGAAAATAACAGGTTGTGGGTAATGGGAAGTTCCTGGATAAGGAAGCTCAATCACATGTTTGTAGCTAGAATCCACATGGATTGTCTACCATTTTGTCACACTCCCAAGGCTGAATCCACGTATGTAGGACACTGAAGAAAAACCTGCTGTCTATGAAATGTTACAGCTGTTACTTACATGCATTGCTTCCTCTCCTGGTGAAAATAATTCTTTACTTTCCCCTTAAGTTTAAGTAAGTTTTTATAAGGTGCATGTTATACGGGATATTTTGCTTGAAATGGTAGCCAGCTTGAGTTTCAAAATATTCAGACAAGATGCATGGCAGAATACTTGTCATCACATCCCCTCTCAACCTCACCCTGATTTTTTTTTAAACTTTACTTCACATGTGTCCTTATTTTAGCTGTCTGTCTAATCTAACTCTTTCTATTTTTATGTATTTTCAAGGAAGTAATTAGGCATAACTGGAGTGGTGATGTGGAGGGAAATGTCTGCTCTTCCCCAGAATATACCAATATTCTATAAATAAATAGTACTGCAGGATCAGAAGAAAGAGGAAAAATAAGAATTATTATTTGCTGTAAATATAAATATTTCATTCAACCTGACCATTTTCATCTGTTTCATTTGTTATCATTTCACATTGGAAGAACAGATTCTGCCCTTAAGCAACTTTTCTTTTCTTTTCCTTTTTCTTCTATATGGGAAAAAACAGACACCTCTTGCCTATTCTAGCCCCTGCTCCCTTCTCAGCCTAGAAAAAATCTGATATTCCCGTTTTCTGCAGAACATAAGCTCCAGAAATATACTCTTCAGAAAATCAGTGCAAACCATGTGTCACAGTTTAACCTCAGCCTGCAACTACACACTGTGCAGACGCTTGCTCACTACTCCCCAGTGGGATGGGGAAAGAAAAAAAAGACTAAAAGTGAGAAAACTCATGGGTTGAGATAAAGACAGTTTAATGGGGAAAGCAAAATCCACACATGCAAGCAAAGCCAAACAAGGAATTCATTCACCACTCCCCATGGGCAGGCAGGTGTGTTCAGCCACCTCCAGGAGAGCAGGGCCCCATCAAGCGTAACAGTGACTTAGGAAGACAAATACTGTCACTCCAAATGTTCCTCCCTTTTGCTTCTTTATATGCTGAGCATGATTCCATATGCTGTGGTATATCCCTTTGGTCAGTCGGGGTCAGCTGTCTTAGCTGTCATGTCCCCTCCCAACTTCTTGCACATCCCCAACCTCCTCTCTGTTGGAGCAGTGTGAAAAACAGAAAAGGCCTTGACTCTGTTTGAGTACTGCTGAGCAATAATGAAAACATCCCTGAATTATCCACAGTTTTCAGCACAAATGCAAAGCACAGCCCCATACCAGCTACTGTGAAGAAAGTTAACTCTCCCAGCTAAACCCAGCAAATACAAAAGCTTCTTGTCACATACTTTGATATCTTCAGTAGAAATGGAGAGTTGCATAGCCTTTACCTGTTTAGACTTAATGAATGTTGTTGTTTCAAGTGTAGATTTGCAGTTTTTAAATATGGAAGGTGGGGAAAAATAAGGTGATATCTTGTCATTGTTTCCTCTGACCCCTTCTACTGCACAGCTCCAACTGAAGTAAATTGCAGGTGATTAGAGAAGATGTTGAAATTGTAAGAAGCTTAGTGATAGAAGATTTATATCTGACTCAGAGTTTAATTAGGGTAGAAAAATAACATAATTTACATGGATTCTGTCCTCCTAGGCCACAGTTGATTGACATTTGCATTATGTTTATGCATCTTAAAGCCAGTTAAATGTTGAAATATTTCGACATATTTGAAATAACTTTCTTTTTGGGGCTCATATGATGTCATGGTAGCATCATCAGTTTGGGAAATGAATTCTAGGAGAAGAGGGATATGTAGTATCTCTGCCTTAACAAATACCTCCACCCAGTCTTGGACATGGGAATCCATACTGATCAGAAATGGAAACACTGATGACTCCATCTCTCAGAGGGAACTGTAGGCGTATCCATGGCACTAGATGGCAAGCAGCAGGTGGGAGAGAGACATATTCTTCCTCATCCTGTGCCTGGAAATGTCTGGGATTATGGTACAAAGTAGCATACCACAACATTGGTGGTACAAATTACTGTATGACCAACAAATTCATGAGCAATAGAAATGACATGGCTCCTAATATTTTATGCAACTAATAATCTTCCTAATATTTGTGCTGCTGTAGCTTCTGCCTTCCTAGTTTATGGTTCTTCATTCTAATAATTCCTGGGTATTTCACACAATATAATTATATTTTGGATGGGTTGGTAGTAGAATGGTTGAAGGGAAGACAATCATAAAGAATATTTACTGATAAGCAACTTTTATAACACATAAAAAATGAGGAATATGAGTATTGTAGGCACTCAGGCAAGGAACATTGCCCTTAACCTGGAAAATGCTTCTTGTACACTAAAGGAGACTACTAGGAGTAATTTTGACTACTCCTTGTTTAGTTACATATTCTGCAGTTATTCGTTGTATCTCTGTTCGAAGTTGAAATCCATCTGATTCTTGCATATATCTTGATATATGTACAGTACTCACATGCTATAAAACAAAACTTTCAAGTGGGCTTTGAATATCTCCAATGAGGAGGCTCCATGACCTCTGGTCAATCTGTCTCACTGTGTGATCACTCAAACAGGAAAGTCCTTCCTCATGTTCTGATGGAATTTCCTGTGCATCAATCTCTGCCTTTTGTATCTTATCCTATTGTTTGGCATCATCAAGAAGACCCATCCTCTTGAGACTCTCCCTTCAGATACTTACAGACATGGATGAGGTCCCCTCTCAGTTGTCTCTTGTTGAAACTGAACAAGCTCAACTCTCTCAGCCTTTCCTTGTAAGAGAAATGCTCCACTATCTTAATCACCTCTATAGCCTCCGGTGGACCTGCTCCAGGAGCTCCATGTGTTTCTTTTACCTCCAGGAGCTCCATGTCTCACTTGTCCTGAGGAGCCCAGAACTGGACACAGCACTCCAGGTGTGGCCCGTGAGGGCTGAGTAGAGGGGTAGGATCCCTTTTCTTGATCTGCTGGCAGTGCTCTTCCCAATGCACCCCAGGATACCACTGGCCTTCTTGGCCCCAAGGGCACTGCTGGCTCATGGACAGCTTGTTGTCCACCAGGAGCCCCAGGTCCTTCTCCTTAGAGCTGCTTCCCAGCAGGTCAGTCCCGAGCCTGTACTGGTGCATGGGGTTATTATTCCCCAGGTACAGGACCCTGCATGTGCCTTTGCTGAATTTCAGGAGGTTCCTCTCTGCCCATCCAACCTGTTGGGGCCCTTCTGAAGGGCTTCACAGCCCTCTGGAGTATCAGCCACACCTCCCAGCTTCCTGTCATCAGTGAGCTTGCTGAGGCGGCATCTCCCCTTCATCCAAGTCATTCATGGATAAGTTAGACGATACTGGACTCAGTATTGAGCCTTGGGGGACACCAGTAGTGACAGGCCTCCCACTAGACCCTGTGCCACTGTTTATGACCCTCTGGGATCTGCCATTCAGTCAATTCTCAATCCACCTCACTGTGCACTCATCCNTGCACATCACTGTGCACTCATCCAGTCCTCACACCCTGAGTTTACTGTGAGAAACAGTGTCAGAACCCTTGCTGAAGTCAGAGTAGACAAAATCCCCTGATCTCCCTCATCCATCCAGGCAGTTGGTTCATCACAGAAGTCAGTCAGGTTGGTCAAACATGATTTACCTTTAGTGAATCCACGCTGACTACTCCTGATCACCTTCTTGGCATCCATGTGTGTAGAGACGGCCTCCATAATAAGGTGCTCCATCAGCTTTCCACGGATTGAAGTGAGGTTGACTGACTGGTAGTTCCCTGGGTCCTCCTTCTTGCACTTTTTGAAGACTGGAGTGACATTTGCTTTCTTCCAGGCCTCGAGTGCCTCTCCTGATCTCTATGACCTCTCAAAGTTGATTGTGAGCGGCCTCACTATGGTGTCTGCCAGCTCCTTCAACACTTGTGGATGCTTCCCATCAGGGCTCATGGACTTGTGGATGTCAAGTTTTCCTGGGTGTTCTCTAACAAAGGGAAACCAAGAGAAAGTAATCCTTCTAACTGTCCTTTACCGTGGTCTCCTGGGTCAGAGATTCCTGAGGGCTAGTCTTGTCGATGAGGACTGATGCAAAGAAAGCGTTCAGTAATTCTGCATTCTCTGTGCCCTCTGTTAACAGGGTCACCCTCCATTTAGTAATGGGTTCACATTATCCTATGTTTTCCTTCTCTACTCTAAATAATAATTATTTTCTATGTGTCTGTTAAGAGAGAGAAGTTTTATTTGGCAGTATTTGATAAAAAATCATGTTCAAGTTATGTGTTCTGTTACCAGCAGATAATTTTATCTTTCAATAAAAATCTCTTTGCCCAGTAAAATGTTCTTCCCAAGCAAAAGTGGGCAACAAACTGACACACCAATCAAACCACACCAATTCCATTTGTCACTGGCATATGAGGGAATGATGTAGTGATTGTCAAAGCCAATAGCCCTTGACTACCCTCTCTGGTACAGTTGGTTTGAGTGGAAACAACTTGTTGCATGAATTTGGAACATGGTTCAAACTGACATATCTGAGTCTTTTTTGAGATGCCTTAATTGCACTATCACCTTTTCCACTCTGTTCAGCAAGGATTAAAAAATTCAAAAGGCTTCTCCAACATTCCTTATAACTCTCATCTTGGGTTTAGAGTATGGAATTTATGTTTGTTGATAGTTTTTCCTCATTTCTGATTTTGTTCAGCTCTTCTGTAAGGATGGGGAAGAAGATAGGCTTAATCAAATATTTTTCCAACTGATTAAATGCATCTACCTAATCAACAAGTGGAAAAGTAGAAGTTTTCCTTCTACAAAATGATTCAAGATTGAAAAATCATTATTTTTAAGAAAGAAACCCTTTGATTTCTTAATAAAATCAGACCATGTGAATAATTGCTTCCCACTAATTTCTGATAAAACTCTTACAGCAAAAAAAAAAAATCCCATTTGCTTTTAGAAAAGTTTATCAAAAGAACAAAAAGTTTTGATGGGATTTATTAAATTTTAAGTAAAAGGTATTGCAAGTGAAGATTTACATAACTATTGATTCTACAGTTAATATCTCCCCTGCACCTGCCTGATTTAGCAGTGATCTGCTCAAAAGACTCCCTGTTTTTTTTCTTTTGGGTATTGCTTCATTTTATTTTGAATGGAAAGTTATATGGAAAATTATTTTTTAAAAACATTATTTACCTAGTATATATCATTATTTTGGTGAATAATATTTCAGATATAGTGTGGAAATAAAGTGTAATGTTTGGTAAGAGAAGCAGTTAATTAAAATATTGCATTTTCTCTTCTCAGGTTTATATCTTGTTTAAGAGGCAAAAGGTTCTTAGGTTTAATATTGTTATGATGTATTTGGTTTATTTACTGTTAAAATATCATAAATGCTAGCAATTATTGATTTACACCAGGAATAAGTTCACTACCTTACTACAGCCATATGTGAATTCTTACATTTAAACATTTTTTTGATTATTTCTAGTCCATTCTCCAACATTTCAGAGCTATGAAGCTGTTCTTCCACAAGCGTCTGTACTGCACACTTCTGGCATTTGCATATTCGAAGATTATTATTAGAGGCCTAATTGCTGCCTGTAACCCTTGATTGGCTAGGAAACTGATTAATCTTACCCCTTGGTCACAATTAAAAGGAAAATATATCTAAAGACAAATGAATAACAGCAGCTGAATCATCCCTTCTGTCTTGTGTGTGTTCTGCCTTCATTAATCTGATCCTTTTTTCTTTATCTTTTTTTAAATCAAATTCTGTTAGAGCCTGTGCTGCTAATTTCTAAGGACACTGGTTCAGTGGCCATTTTCTAGACTGATGATATCTTCCAAGACAGCAAGGATTGCTCAGCCACTGCAAATGTACAATGATATCCACAAGCCATTTATAACATGCTCTTGACTGTACCCTCTCTAGAGCAGCCACATATCAGTGTAAGAAGGCATTGTCACATCATATTTTATGATCTCCATGGGTGTGCAGGCCCATGACACTAGAGATGCACTCTAATGGTGTGAGGAGGTCATTGGTGAACATAGACAGAGATGTTAGGAGAAATCGGGATTAAAGACCCAAAGAGCGGAAAATTCAGTATAATATTGTAGCACCTTGTGAGATGGTGAGAGCAAATTGAGATTGATGTATGCTGTGCTGGATCTAGAATGGGAAGATCATAAACTGTAAAATTGTAGGAAGGGACAGGATTGAGTATGGGAAGCATGCAGAGGGAGAACTGAGTAAGGAAAGTAATACATAAGTACAGAGGAAGAGATAGGGTCAGTGTGGCAAGCGGAGGGTTTGGAAAAGGAAAGTAGAAAAATATGACAAAAAAGTGTTAGCAATAAGGAGAGACTGATGGAGAGCTGCAAAACAGTATGGGGAGGGAGAGACGTCACATTGGTTTGGGTCAATCTTCAGATGTAAGTCGATATTTACTTGTAAAGTATAAAAGTTAGTTGGGAAAACAGGCCAAGCAAATATCGATTTAAACCAATATTGTTGTTCCCTTTATCACTATGGCATTAGAAGCTGAACTCTTCTTTATTTACTTACGGGTAGGTATAGTGCACATAACTTTGATATAGGCTTTTAGGCTTGCCATCCGTGATCTGAAGCTTGACCTCTGAAAACTGTCCTTTCTTGGTGTCAAAAGTAATACAGTTTTAAAAAGCAGTACAGAGACTCTCGTAAGTGACCCACCAATCATGCTAAACTGAAATGTTATTTGCAGTGGGTTTGTAAGGTTGTTTAATAATTCCCAGAGGACAGAAATTAGACAGTGAAATGCATTTCACTTTAGACCTGAGGACAAGCCTGTGGTATGTGGTTCTGAAGGTGAAAGCTGGTGTTTATATCCAGTAAGACTCATGGCCTAAAGCAATTAATGGACTTGCTGTAAAATGTTACTAAGGAGGTGTACGCTGCTTTCAATGTTTCTTGTTTCTTTTTCTTTCCTATGTAGATTATTGCACAGCTGCTGAATAACGTTACAGTACATGATAGAAATAGTTCAATTTCAGACGTATTTAAAGAATGACAGAATAGATAATCACCTGATAACAAACTTATAGTGAAGAATATTTAGTATTTCACTATTCCAGTTTTCTCACCAGACAGGTAGTTGTTATGTATATGTTATACAAATCCACAATGGCTTAGTTTTTAAATTTCCCTTTTTGCTTAATGCACTGATTCTTTGGTAGAGAGGTGCCTGACTATAAGAAGTTTTAATACTTAAATTTGGTAGTGATTCATAGCTCCATTTCAGAATGTCTGACACTAAAAATAATTGCTAAGTTTCCTGCAGGGTTCAAATTAATAGCTATATGTTGCTAGAGAAGATTCTGTTGATATACTCTCCCTACTTGCTTCAAACTTTCTTTTATGTGGAGACGACTCAAAGATAAGAGTTAGATATATTTTACTTCTCAAGTAGTTCCACAGCTTTCATTTAAAAAATAACTTTTATATAGATGAAATTTCTCAGCTTTACTTCTGGATCAGTAACTTGTACAGTATTTCTGTACAGGTCTGAACTTGAGTTCAATAAAAGTAAAAGATATAACTAAGAGATCGATCAGTTGCACTCATTTTCTTATTTTCTTCTGATTCATTACACATGCAGATGGGTTGAAGTGCAGTAAATGATAAAGCTGATTGATGGAGTTGCATGCTATTATCTGAAAGGTCATATTTTCACCTGATTCCCTTGGAATTTTCTGGATACACAACTTAAGTGATTTCAGTTGAAACCCTAGGTTATGTATTTAATGAATATTATTAACATATGTTATTTAATAATCCAAATTATTAAATATACATATATGTGATACAAGTAATAGAAATAAAAGCTTTTTTTATCACATTGCTTTAAACTTTAATAGGAAGACAAGATTTAAAAAGTAAGTTCTAGTTAGTCCTAGTACACTTGCAGCTCTCATGCAGTTCAACTGCAGACCCTCTCTTGAAACTACCTGAAAGCTCTGGATGCCAAGTGATCAGAGATAGTGTGTGTTGGGCCAGATGGCTACTTTCCAGCCTTGCAATGATGTGAAGATGTTGCTGACTGTTAGTTGTTCCTACATTGTCCTGTTCTCCTTCCATCATCATACTGTGATGGCTCTTAGATGTATAAAGATTATGAAACAGAGCTGAAAACTTCAGAGAACTGGGCCACTTTAGTTGTTAATGAAATATTCTCACAGAGTTGTCATCATTATTCTACATTACAGAATATACAGTTAAATATTAACTTCAAAGCATTAACTAATTTTTCACCTTAGAAATGGTTCTTTTCCTGTCACTTCATTTTCTGCCACATAAACAGAGTAAAGAGCCAGAATCCAGAATTGCCATAACTCTCCCCAAATCACTAAGGTATATAATCCATTTATTTTGTAAGTATTAAATACTTTGAAGATTAATTTAAAGACAAAAATGATAGCTGTATTTCATCACAGTTATTTCTTTCAAGATTTGTATCAGTCAATCTTTCAGTAATTACCTAAAAATACAGTGGCATTCAAAAAGAGCATTTTGCTGAAATTCATGTTAATTTTCTTCACCAACAACATGTGTGATATCCTTTCTAGTTTCATTTGTAAGAGGGTAAATATTCTAGGTGATGGCCACTTGGCCTTCATTGGGGTTTGAACTCACAGTTGTAAAATGAACTGCACTTGTAAAATGATTGCTTGTAGAAGACCAGTTGGCAGCCTGGATAGTGTACTCACTTGCACATCTAAATAAAACACTGTCCAGTAATACAGGAATGTGGGTGCCATCTGAATGCTTCGTTTTCCTTCTTTTAGAGGAATATCTGCATAAATGTAAACAAGGCAAGATTTGCTATTAATATCCTGTATTAGACTTAGCTGATATGGTGGGAAAATTAGATGGGTACAGCAGCACTTTTTTGAATCTGTGAATGAATGCACTTTGGGGGAGTTTTTTTAAAAGAAAACAGCATCTTAAGGTGCATTTGTTGCATGTTTATGAATGTGAAACACTATTATATACATATAGTTTACCTACATAGTTGACATTTGTAATTTAGTGTGCATATAAAATGCCTAAATTTGCTTAAATGCAATGTTTGAAATGTAGTACCTGGAGGGATGCTAAAGAAAGACACTTGTTTCTCTTTATATTTCTATCAAAATAAAAGAAGGATAATAGCTACACCATAAGGATCTTATTTTCTGACCTTGAAGGTTTCTGAAAAACAGGTTGTGCATTTTAACTTATTTAAATGTCTTTCGTTTATGGCCTGCGTTATCCAACAGTTTAAAGTTGTTAATTAAGACTAATCATTATGAAAAAGTATGTAAGAGGATGAAAGTTTTTATTAGCTTTTTATAGTATGGCAGCAGGTCAAAACAGAGATTATCTACCACAATTCTAAAGTTCAATTTGGTCATTTAATTAATTGTTTGGAATGCTGGCTTAAGTGTTAGCCCTATGCAATCAAAGAACTTTTTATCTCCTGCATAAACTTTTGGGTTTTGTATATTCTCAGTTGCTTATAGCCATTAGATATATGCTAAAAGTAACATGTGTAGTCTGTCGTGAATGCCAACCATCACATATTTTTTGCTTAAGAGCAACTTTGGGATCAGCCTACTTTTCAATAACCAGGAAATTAGTTCTGTTTTGGGAATATCCACTAGGAAGATCAGAAGCAAGGTTACTGATAAGACCATAGGTATTGGTTTTTTACCATTTTCTATCAATGCTATAGTTGCTTACTGTGTTTGAACAAAGATATTTATTTGAAATTGCTTGATTAAAAAAATAATCCATTGTTGTTCATTTTGCCATCTGTTTTTGCATTTACAAGAGTACCATTAGCATAATTAGCACTCTTTTTCTCCCAGTCTCTTAGATTTCCACGTACTCCAGCTTATTTATACAATTTTATAAGTGAGGATACATTTTATTGTTAAATCACAGAATTGAGCTCATGTCTCTTGTTAAAATTCTATCTTAAAGTATTGTCTTCAATTCTAAATTGGGAATATGGTAGTGTTTAAATTAAAATTATATAAACCTGTTCTTTTACAAGCTTTAAAATATTGATGATATTGAGAAGGCAGGTAACTAGAGCAGTAAGCAAATCATTTTAAAGAAGAATGCATTTACTTCAGGTACCTGTCACTTCTTAAATTTTACCTGATATGCTTATGCAGTGGCAGCACTCAGTCTTGTAGGTCTTATCCCTATGTAGTTTAAATAATTTTTTAAATAATCTGAAACCGCAGCAAGGATGGCTAATGAGAAGTAATAGAATGGACATTTCCACCATTACTTTGACACAATATGACTCTGACTTGCTTTTTCACACATTTTGGATCCAGGATTTACAAAAATCACCTTTTCCTCTACAGAATGCCTCTCAAAGAAAACAATAATTGTTGAACCACACAGAGCTAATTTTTAGCAAGAATTGAAGAAAATCATGCATTTAACTAATTAAATCCTACATTTTCAGGAATGCTTGGATTTCCAATGTCTGTATTTTCAATGACTTTAACTCACACAGGCAAGGAGTGGTTTTCCTGTTTTGAAGCTCATTAAGGCCATTTAAGTATACAAAGTTTTGTATGTGTGGTCAATGCATACACGTATGAATGGTATTTTGCACAGGCTACCCCATTTACAATCAGGTATTTAATTTTTGTACCACTGGATTTCATTGGGAACCAGCTGTCAACTTTCACATAAGTCCATTTAGTGTTTCAAAAAAAAGAGGTAATACATTCATTCAAATCATTAAAATAATTTCTTTCTGCCTTTGCTGCTTCTTCTGATTCGATTCTTCCCCAGTCAGGTCACACCCTTTTCATTGTCCTCAACTTCCTGTTCAACACCTTCACCGGGGAGCATGTCTGTACTGAACAAATGCGGACTCAGCATAAGTACTAATTTTCCAGGGCAGAGTGGAACTCTGAGTCGTGGTAATCAGACCACATGCATTCTTCCCTATACTATGCAGTGTGGCTCCATCCTTAATCCCCCTTCTTCAGTCTCCAGCTTCATTCATCGGCAACTCCTGCCCTCAGCTGCCTGAGCACTTGGGTAAGGGAGTCAGTTCACCATAATGCCAGGGTAAGCAGAGAGAGACTATTTCTTACAGCATGGATGATGGAAGCCAGAAGAGGAAACCCAGGTGCTACTAGTGATTATCTGGGGTTTATGAAAGCTGGCAGAAAACCAGATCTGCATAGCAGCTTGCCAAACATTTGATGTATTCATAGGTTTTCCTTTATTGGAATCATCTTACTGCATGCTTTCTTACATAGTTTGCTGTTCTTCCTGCAGTTTTTGTTCCATTTATTTTTGCTTAAATGATGAACAGATTTTCTGGAAGGAGATTCTTTCTAGATGTTATGGGGTTTAACAGAGTTGAGGTTTCCCTAGAACCTACATTACTTACCTCTTCGCAGCTGCTGGAGTGTGTATTCATAGGCACGCATGAAAGTGAATGAAAATGAATGAAATATTCTGATGGACTGTTTCAGAACGTTCCTGTTAAATAAGAATTTTGTCATCATTGTGTCCCTTCAGATTAACCATATAAATCTGCGGTATGCTTTATATAAAGTTAAATTTTCCACAGTAGCATGTTGCCTAGTGTTTAAAACATTGACAACACATGAAACAATACCTGTCAGCTTTGATGGCCAAAACATGGATAGTAACATGGGCAGTGAGCAAGTGATGGTGGAGGAGTAATATCAGTATACCTGTTAAAGAGTGGAATTATAGCTCTGTCTGGCAATATCTTCTTTCTTCTCCAGCACTCAATTTTGCATTACCTTATTCCTCTGCCTAAAATTTTATAGGGAAGAACGTTTTTCAATTTGTGTAGACATAGATTCAATATATCTGCTCACCTTAAACACCGAATATGTCAGTATTTCACACAAAATCATTTATTTAAAGAGAAATTTAGCATCAATATTGAAAATGTAGACCAAGATGAAGAATATTGATGTCAAACTCAATCTAAAATTTCTTGTTATTGGTCCAAAAATAGTACTTCTTGCAGAATTGTAATCTCTGTTCTGGTCAGCACATCAAGGGAGGTGATTCTATCCCACTACTCTGCCCTCATGAAACCCCAGCTCAAATAGTGCAGCTAGGTCTGGGGCCCCCAGCACAAGAAAGATGTGGTTAGAGCAGGTCCAGAGGAGGGACACAGAGATGACCAGAGGACTGGAGCACCTCTCCTACAAAGACATGCTGAGACAACTGGGGTTGTTCAGCCTGGAGAAGAGAAGGCTCCAGGGAGATCCCACTGCAGCCTTTCAGAACTTAAAGGGAACGTATAAAAAAGAGGGGGAGGGACTTTTTGTATGGGTAGATATTGATAGAACAAGGGCGAAAGTTTTAAACTTAAAGAGGAGAGATTTAGATCAGATGTTAGGAAGCAATCCTTTACTGTGAGAGTGGTGAGGCACTGAACAGGTTCTCCAGAGATGATGTGGATGCCCCGTGGCTGGAAAAGTTCAAGGTCAGGTTCGATGAGGTCCAGGAGAATCTGGACCTCAGATGTAGTGGGTGGCATCTGTGCCCATGGGGGCAGATTTGGAACTAGAAGATTTCAGGGTCCCTTCCCACTTAAGCTATTCTATGATAGTTTTGCATTCTCCTTCAAACTAGTGAGTTACTATTGAGACTATGTATAGTGGGAGATTCTTTCTTTATTCAGGCAATCAATGTCTTTAAGCATAGAAGTACTTGGCTGTATGCCAATATAGGTGTGTTTTGAAAATCTTGTTTCTAAACACCTCTTCTTGCAGTATGATGGCTATTTCTTCAAAGTTTGCTCTTTGAATATTTATCAAACTCTTCAGTTATCTAGACTTTTGCATTCTTGTGAAATCAATGCCAAAGGTAGGTTGATGTCTGACACGGTGTTGCACTCCTGGGTGGGAGTTGGTGATATGTGGAAATAATAACACTGCAAATCTATGGAGAAATGTTAGTGTCTAACCTAATAGAATCGCAACAAAGCATAACAAGCAAACAAGCAAACCCATTCTAGGTTCAGGTAATAAACATTGCAGCTGAAGGAGGAAGAAAAAAGTGGGATTAGATGGGAAAGACCATTATTGTATCAAAATGATGCATCTGCGAGCTCCTTTCATGAGTGTTTTATGACTAGGCAAACACATTTTCATGTTGGCTTCTGCAGTAAATGTTTCTCCTTTATTACTTGATAGCCACTTAGAATTTAGCCTGATTTTTAACAGTGCTAACATACAGTACTAGGAAAATTTATTTGAATAAAATAAAGCTACATTCTTCTAAACTGGAGTCATAATATTAATACTTAAAATACACAGCAACATGCTGGGAAAATGGGATAGTTATTTAGATATATTATAAAATGTATCCCACTACTTTGATGTGATTCACTACTATTTCGCCAAACCAATTTAACAGTCTCCTGTGGAGAGGGAATAGTGCAATTAAAATTAGTAACAGAGATTTTCACGTTCATATATCTAATTCAGGGATGGGTGATAATGAATTAAATACTTTTTCCTTTTTCTGAAGTCAAATCAGTATTAAATGAATCTGAGCTAGAATTCATATTTAAAGAGTGTGCATGTGTGCAGTCACAGCATCTGGGGACAGATTTTCACATGAGAAATAGGCGTTCCAGCTCAGGTTTACATATTAGGTGTCTTTTTTGTTTGGTTGCATTTTCTTCCATTAGATTCTTGAAAATCAAGAACCTCAATTGCTAAAAATAATTTAAAACATTTTGCAGTACGCTATTCTCCCAAAAAATAAGAACTTCCTGGGAAGAGAACTGCTGTCATTTAATTTGCCTTGGTCAAAAATTAAGGAAGGTTGAGCAAAAGATTGATAGCCCTGGGAAAAATGGTCTCTAGGCACTTGTTAATCAGACACTGGAAAATCCAATGGATAATTCTCCAGGGTGAAGTGGCTAAATTTGTTTGTAGACATTATGAATAAGAAGCAGTTCTCAACTCATTACAAAGCAACATAAAAAAATTACAAGGATATGCTGTTTTCTATGTATCACATTACTCTGAAAAAAACTCTCTGAAACACCAAACCCCAAGCCTCCTCTGGTGCTTCCCATAATAGACAAGGAAATTAGATACCACTTTTTAAGCAGATAAGTCAGTGTAGCAAGAGTCACATTAACCCTTCACCTAACCACAGATTAAATAATAGTTGTATATTAGTAGGGGTCTATTGGTAAGATAATATCTTTGATTACTCTTGCTGCATCACTGAGTTTGAAATAAATGTGATCACTTTTGTTTCTCAATAAAAGCTTTTAAACAAGTGAATGAACAAACCAACCCACGCCCCTGTGCTGATGCACTTGCCCTTGCAGATGGTATGTAAACACCAAAAAATGTAAATTATCCATTTGTTAGAGACATGACCAGTAATGTGCTGATGAAGAACAGGATTCAAAGCAACTGCGAGTTTAAGACAGATTTTTTTTTTTTGTACAATGTTACCATGTGTGATGGTTTGATCTTGGCTGGAAGCCAGGTGACCACCAAAGCCACTCTGCCAACTCCCCTCCTCAGCTGGACATGGGGAGAGAAAACATAAGGAAAGGGTCATGGATCAAGATAAAGACAGGGAAGGATCACTCACCAATTACTGTCACAGGCACAGCAGGCTCAGCTTGGGGAAATAATTAATTAATTACCAATTAAATCAGATTAGGATAATGAGAAATAAAACCAAATTTAAAAAACACCTTCAAGCCCCCTTCTTTCTTGCAGGACTTTACTTCCCAGTTCTCTACCTTCTCACCCTTGGTGATGCAGGGAGATGGGGATTGGAGAGTTTCATTCAGTTTATCACATGTTGTCTCTGCCACTCCTTCCTCCTCGAGGGGAGGATTCCTCAGATTCTTTCCTTGCTCCATTGCTGGGTCCCTCCCATGGGAGATGGTCTTCCACGAACTTCTCCAATGGCGGGTCCCTCCCATCTGCTGCGGTTCTTCACAAACTGCCCCAGTGTGGGTCCCTTCCACGTGCTTCAACCCTCCAGGAACTGGCTGTTAGAGCATGGGTCCCCAGGAAACCTGCTTCAGCATTGGCTCCTCTCTCCATGGGAACACTGGTCCTACCCAGAGCCTGCTCCAGCATGGCCTTTCCATGGGGTCACAGCCTCCTTTGGGCACATCCACCTGCTCTGACGTGAGTTCTTCCAGGGGCTGCAGGTGGTTATCTGTTCCACTGTGAACCCCCATGGGCTGCAGGAGCACATCCTGTCTCACCATGGTCTGCACCACAGGCTGCAGGCAATCTCTGCTCTGGTGCCTGGAGCACCTCCTGCCCCTCCTTCTTCACTGACCTTGGTGTCTGCAGAGTTGTTTCTCTCACATATTCTCACTCCTCTTCTCTGGCTGCAATTTGCTTCTGCTTTCCTCTTAACTTCTTTTCCTCTTTCCTCTTTCTGCTTTAACTCTGTAATCCCAGAGGTGCTTACGCTGTCACTGAAGGGCTTGGCCATGGCAAGCGGCAGGTCTGCCTTGGAGCTGCTTGGCATTGGCTTCATCAGACACAGGGAAAGTTTCCAGGGGCTTCTCACAGAGGTCACTCCTGTAGTCCCCCCCTGCTGCAAAAACCTGGCCACAAAAACCCAATATATTATGCATTTCTTTTGAGGTATTTTACACTAGTTCCTGCATGTTGCTCATCACTTTCTGACAGAACTGCAATATATTCTGTGCACCTTAAACTTTATTACCTGCATGAAGAAAGAAACACTTCATAGGAAAGAAAAATTACTGGGCTTTACTTTTAAAATATATATTGTAAACAGATTGCAGACATGACAATGAACATTCCTTTAAATGCCTTAAAGATGGAATCTAGTATTGTACTCTGTGTATTGATTGCTAACTTTTTTAAGGTGAAAAAAAGCCTGAAACATACTTATTTTAAATGTGAGGGAAGGCTTATGTCTTGTCCAGATCCCTAAAGATTGTTATATGTTAAATCTAAACTGATTATACTCATATGAATTTGAGAAGTATATTTTAACTTACAATTTACTTTATAATTGTGCCTTGTGCTGTGCTGAGTATGTATGCTTTAGTTACCAAACTCATATTTGCAGAAGAGATGTGAAAACTGAGGTGTCTGTGCATTTCACTTAAGCACAGAATGCCACAAGATGCAGAAGGCTAAGTGATAGAAAAGGGATTTCCGCATTTCTGCAGGAACTTGCTGTGAGACAGTATGTTGCAAAGCGAGTATGGAAGTTATGCAGTGGAAGTGTTTAATAGATTTTTCTGCTTTTAAAATGGAGAACCGCAGGTTTTATATGTTCCTGTAACTCAGATTTGTTTTATAGCACCAAGAAAAATCAGATGGTTGAGTTTCCACCAAGAACGTTAATCAAATGAAACAGCATGTTTTAAATTATGCAAATGAGCCAGCTAAGAAATGTGATGACATCTAGTCTCGCATGCTTCCATGTACTGCAGTCGCACTGTGCGAGGCCGGAATGCTTTGTAATGTTATTATTTCCCATTTACCTGCAGTGTTGCCCTGAGATTCTGAGAACTTAAGTGCAGTAAGTTTTCTTTTCTCCATCCCTTTCTTTTCTACCCACCACAAAGGTGATAAATCATAGTGACCTTCCTTGTAGTAAAGAAGAATGGGCAAGTCTTTATGCAGCTTCTGTCAATGCCATCCTTTCAGGCTGTTGGAAGAGGTCACCAAGATCAAATACAGACATCTCCCACTAGAGTGGAGTATGTGACCTTGAACTTTTTCCCAGCACCTGCCAACCCATCAATAGCCAGTTTTAGGATACAGCCAGGCTGAGGTTACTGTAAGGCTTATGTGGAAGCAGAGCTTTGAGCAAATGAGTGACCATTTATGGCAGCTGGAAAAGGTTTTAAATACAATTATACTGCTATGGTTTGCAATCAAACTTTGAGTCTTGGTGAAGCCTATGTGTTTCGTGAGAGAACTGCTGGATCTGACTGTTGGGGACAGTTGTATAATTTGGGGACTGTTGTATAGTTTGACTTCCTTGTCTCTGCCTGTGCAGCAGATACAAGGTTTTTCTAGGTCCTTTTTGACCATCCTTTAGCCTTGCACACAGGGGGAGAAAAGGATTAGCCCTAAATTCCTGTGGTCATTTGTCTCATTGACTGAACTGCAACCTCACTTCTGATTCTGTTAAAAGTGCTGCTATTTAAATGTCTGATTTTCCCTATGCATGTGTTCACTTCAGACAGAGAGCCACAAGACCCCTTCATTGCAATCATGTGATCAGCAATGCACAGAAGCCATTCAAGGAATGAACCAAAGTTTACAGTCTGGTTCAGTAATTAATTAATTTAAGGCAGTCTATTTATTGTCTAATTTGCTTACTTCAACTATTTTCTAATTGAAGGTATCTTTTTTGTATTGTAACTTACTGACAGCAATGTCAATTTTTACATGTCTGTATTGCAGCAAAACAATTATCGTAAAGCACAATTGCATTGTGTAAACAGTAATACTTAAGGCAGTCCATTTGCCTGAATACATTAGAGTCCATTAAAATAGACTATTTAAAATGGACTTTCTCCTTATTTTCTACCTTTTGATTGTCATTGTTCGCTCAGTTATAAAGTGGTTTGTTGACACCAAATATTTTAATAATTCCTTTG
This sequence comes from Eulacestoma nigropectus, assembly GCA_013397775.1. Taxonomy (NCBI): domain Eukaryota; kingdom Metazoa; phylum Chordata; class Aves; order Passeriformes; genus Eulacestoma; species Eulacestoma nigropectus. The sequence goes on from VZTE01004413.1 coordinate 224,503, forward strand.
CAAGTCCTTATGCCTATGCCTTTGAGATGCTGCTATAGTAATTAAACTGTCTTTTAGTTGAAATGCTTGCAAAGCGTCCAGTTCAGTGCCTGGCAGCTGGTGATGCATTATAGAGACATTGAGCTAATCGATTAAAACCGCAGAGACATGGGAGTTGTCTGACAGCACTGTACTAGGATGAAATTAGTTGGAATTGCATGGTGAAATTAAGGGGAATGCAGGTGATTGCAGCCCTTCTGGGAGAATCCTGGGTGAGAGGGACACTGTGCACTGATCCCTGTGTAATTAGGACAGCCATGTTTCAACAGTATTTCTAAAGTATTAAAATGGACTGGGTAAATCAGCAGGGTTGTTTCCAGTGAACTTGGCATCCATCCACTGTGACTAAAATAACATGAAATTTTTCGGCTGCTAGGAAATGTGAAATTGGACTAATTGTCTTCTGACTAGTCTGCTAGTGTGTTAGTCTGTAGCTGGTCAGCAGTATGAATACTGTATGCTTTCAGGTCTACCATTGGAGCTTAAGATATGCTGATACACAGAGTTTATGGTATAATAATTTTTGGAATAAAGACAATGCAAGTTTGAACATGAGCTGAATCACAGTCCATAAGGGCAGCTTGGATATATTAGTTTGTAAAACTGCCTAAAGGGTCTGCTTTGAAATATTCCAAACGATACCCAAAGAGGCAGCCCTAACCCTAGACGGTCTAAATAGAGACATTCCTTTTCATTTGGAACTCTCTTGGACCACAGATGCTAAGGAACTTATAAAATTATTTTCCAAAAAAATCATGGTTAGTTTTTCTAGCTAAATGAATCAAAGTTCCACTCTGCCTAATATTACTCTTATAATCATTCTAAGCAGTGCTGGCTATAAAGGAGTCCACTTTCTGCTGTGATCAACATCTCTTCACTTGAATCTGGCAACACTGTATGGCTAAATTGTCCAGCAGAGTGGGTAGATGTGGAATGCCTGTTTTCAATACCAAAACCAACACTACTGCTGTGTTGGTTCATTTGTAGTGCATTTCACTTTAAAGCAAGATGACAAAAGACCCATTAGATATTAGAAAAGAGGCCTCCTCCTGTCTTTTGGAGGTGCACAGGGCAATGAGGACTGTCCTTTGCGGCCTCGGGGAGACCAGACTACACTCCCAGCTGTAGAACGGGGGTCCTTCTGCTGCAGCAATGGCAACTTCTCTTTCTCCCCTACTCTCCCACAGCCCCACTTCCTCAGAGCCAGGGGGGCAGCAGAGGGTGATGCCCTCCTAGGAATTTGGGAGCCAGCTCTGTCTGGTGGATTCCAGATGCTGCATTTCATGAGGGTTAATGCAAGGGGAGCTGATTACACTGGAGCTAAACTTCATGGTCATGGTTTAACCCCAGCCAGCAGCCAAGCTCCATGCAGCCGCTCTCACACTCTGCCACCAGCGGAACCAGGGAGAGAATCAGAAGGGTAAAAGCTTGAAAACTCATGGGTTGAGATAAAGACAGTTTACGAGGAAAAGCAAAAGCCATACACAGAAGCAAAGCTAAACAAGGAATTAATTCACTACTTCACAAGGACAGGCAGGTGTTCAGCCATCTCCAGGAGAGCAGAGCCCCATCACATGTAACAGTGACTTGGGATGAAAAACACCATCACTCCAAATGCTCCCCTTCCTCCTTCTTCCCCCCAGACATACTGAGCATGATGTCATATGATGTGGAAAATCCCTGTGGTCAGTTTGGGTCACTTTCCTGGCTTCCTCAAATTCCATGTCAGTGTGGCAGTATGAAAAGCAGAAAAGGCCTTGGTTCTGTGTAAGCTTAGGAATAACAAAAACATCTCTACACTAGCAACACTGTGTTCAGCACAAATCCAAAACACAGACCTATACCAGCCACTATGAAGAAAGTTAACTCTACCCCAGCCAAAACAAACACAACTTCCATCAAAGCATAGTAATATATTATTATAAAGAGTTGTCTCTGCTTCAGTAGGAGAGAGATTGTTTGGAAGTCAAACTAATACTGTATACAAAAGCAGAAATAGTTGAATTCCTTAGATGCTTAATTCAATGTGAATCTGCCTCCTGAATGAAATAATACCAGGAACAGCAGGATGCCTTAAGGACTTAGAAGCGCTCACTGGGCGGGGCCCATGATCTGCCTTGCTGTCGACCTCGGAGCACTGACTCCTGATGAGACTGGGACTCAGTTAGAGGCCAGATGCTGTGTTCAGAACCTAGGCTAAAGTAATGTATGGGAAATGCCTCTCATTTCACTCCAGATTTGGGTGTTAGTGGACACAGTTTTTGCTCTGTGCTTGTCTTGTACTCAGCCTAACTGGTCAGATCAAGTCGCTACTGAACTCACAGTTTTCTCTTGTAATCAATTGTATATGAACGGGTACCAGAGACTGACAAAACACAGTGACTTTTTAGAAACTATCTTCTTAATTTTGTTTTGAAATAAACTTGTTTGCAAGAACTATGAGTTCTTTTTCATAGTGTCTTACTCTTAAGATGCTGTATTAAAAAATTCTTATTTTGTTTTCCATTTCAATTCTGGAAATGTTTATTTTGGAATGAGATGCAGATATGCAATAACATGTTTCACTCTAAATAGCCAATACGTGCTCTCAGTCCTTCTGCATTGAACATCTACTTTTTGTAGCTGTTTTGATCTGGTGTGTATGTGTGGGGGGGAGTGTCTGTGTGTGTGTTTATTTCCGTAGTTCCTACCTTGAAGGAAAAACAGCATTATTAATATAATATACCTTACATTGCTTCTGGTACAAACATATGTTTATTTTTACAGCTATATTGGCCACATCTGTTTTAAAAGCAGAAGCTATAGCATATTTAGGAGAATATTTATGTCAGCAAAGGGAACATACAGACTGCACTTCTCAAATGTTTTCCTTTTTAATCTCCACATTCTGCTGTACGCACATGCATAGAGCACACCTCTCCACTCTCCTGTCACAATGAAATAACAATTTCATTCAGCCTGAGTTTATCATTGTCTTGCATTATGAGAAACACCAGTAACTGGTATAGTAATTTGGCACTGGGAGAGAGGGAGGAGAATTCAGTATTATCAAAGAGTATGTCCTGCGTTTTTTAACTGGTTACTTTTTAATAACAAGTTTTGAATGCAAAAATTTTTGAATGCTTAGAAACATGGCAGTTTAACAGAAGCCAGTAGAGACCTAATCAAAATAAAACAGTAAGTTTTAAACAAGGAAACATGAATAATAGTTCTTGAACTAGAACAGTCTGAGTTGTACTCAAAAAATTTCATGAAAGGCTTAACGGTAAATGAACCCAAATATGTGTGATGTTAGTGAAATGCTAAAATGGTCATATAACATTTTTTCTTCCTGTGCCTTTGATAGTGCACAGATCAAGCACCTATTAAAATAACAAAAACAAACAAAAAATCCCCCATAAACCCAGTAATGAAAAAACCTTTCTAGAACTTTTTAAAGGATATTATGTAAAACCACTGAACTAGTGTGTTGAAGCCACAATGAACACATCATAATATATCTTAGCCAACATTCAAAGGGAGAATGTCATGCACTTTCTCTGTTAAATAGCTGTTTCACACATGTAAGTTCTGTTGCAAATACTTTGATAAAATTGAAATATTTGGAATATTTTTTTAAAATAAAGCTGGGACAGATTATTAGTCTTTCACTGACCAATGTCCTTGCTTTTTTCCCTTTGTTGTCTTTTAATGTGATGTTTAAATGTTTTGTTTACACCACTACATTCTGTCATGTAATTTCAATTAATATTTTTTATGATAGTAAAACTCTTGCATGTGGCACATGTCCCTTGGACTCTTCAGATCTCCATTTCCATATACTTCCCAACACTATCAGCAAATGATCAGGGCCTCTATAGCCAGCACCAAACAACAGCTTGTTGCTATTTGAATTAACCAGCTTCTGTGCAAAATCATGTTGTGTAGTCTTCTCTGGAGCAGCACTCGTAGTGGTTCTCCTCTCCACAGACAGTCTGGCTCTTCTGGGGTTGGATTCTGTTATCTGTTGAACATTCTGAGTTGCTTTTAGGTCATGAACTTAAACACGTGGTCCCAGATAGTTGGGGTTGAATGGCAGAGCATTTAGAGGCTTTTGTGTGCTTGTGCCGAGTTGCATCTCACACCTGCCAAACACAATACCTGGATGATGTGCCATGATGGGATGCTTTGCTTTTGCCTTTGTTTCATTTTCTTATGTCTTTCTACTAACATACTTTGGTTTGGTTCTATGATGAAAGGCAGGCTGATTTCGTATAAATAAGCTGCAGTGCATGCTTTGAAAATAAGAGAAATGTTCACTTTGTTCTCCACACAATGGAACAGCAGCTATCACAGGTTTTAAACTTTTTTTTTTTTCAGAATAGGCCAACTTTATTTTTATTGGCCATTTTCTGAATTTAATTCCAGGTGTGTTTAGTTGTTGTTATTTTCAGTTGCCTTCTTCCTGAAAATGACAGTTGATAGACACTACGTTTCCAAACACATAGAAGTTGGTGAGGTTTTTTGAGGCAGGATGCATTTCTGGTTGTGTTTTCTCATCACTGCTGTCCTTTTTCTCTGTTATCTTCCATCCCAACAGTGCCTAAGTTAGAGCTGTCCATACTGTTTTTCTAGGCAGAGTTTGCAGTGCAAAACGAAATCCATATTCTATGTATGTCTCACCAGGGAAGAAAGCTTTTAAAGATTTCATTGTGAGATAAGGACATGCATCCAAAAGGGCTTTATAGCTGAAGGAATATGAGCTCCCAGTGGTCTACAGGCTTATTCAACCAGGGCAGTTGTCTCCTCATGAGTGGAGAGACTGATTTACTGTACCAGACTTCCCTCTGGAATCAATTCGTGTTCCTATGTACCATTATAGCATGAATGTGAGGTACTCCGCAGAAGCTAATTAGGATACTTAGATGTGCCTTAGAATCATAATTTTCTTCCATCTTAATTTTCTGTTCAGTGACTTTTAAGATCAGCTTTTTACAACCTTCTGACTGTTGTTGTAGGACTGACAGAAAACTAAAGAGACTGTTACTAAGATATCAGCTATTGTCACCTCAGAATGTTTGCGCATCCATTGAGAAATGAAATAAATGTAAAAGGAAGTTTGCAGTGAAAACCCTTTCTATTTCTGCCAGTACATCAGTAATGTTTCCTTTGATGGAAATGCATGGATTGCATTCTGAACTAAGAGATGCAGGTAAATCTGAATTTTGTTGCCTAATTATGCAAAAAGAACAATGTAACAATAGAATGTTTCTTAAAGGAAACTCCAAGCAAATGTGCACCTTTTTATTTCAAGGGTAGCTAAACTAATACATTGAATTATTGTGCTAATGACATAAGTAATGCAGGTTAAAAGACAAGAATGGTGCAACTCAAACTCCGTTCTTGAAAAATTTCCCATTGCAAATTTTCCTCATAAAAACATGATAGATGTTTTAAAAAAACTAATAACTGATAAGTGAATTAATTAATCTGTTTTCTAGCAGTATATTTTGAAGAAACACTTGCAGTGAAATAAAATTTCCTGCTCCCAATCCCAGGTATTACTCTTACTTTTTTAAAAATAATTACCAACCATTTCTGTGGGACAGTAAGCCTTTGTATTCTGTGTTTATTTTATCATCATTTTTTCCCCTTGAAGCAATTCCTACAGGCCTATGGATGGAGAAGCATTTATTTCGAAACATTTCATGAAATGATTTGCCCTTCCAACATGCCTGAACTCAAGATGTTATTGCAAAGGCCATAAGGGTTTGTCTATATGGACCTAATTAATTAAAAATGGAAGTTAGAAAGGTTGCGTAGTCATTTATGAGACGATATAGAAATATAAAACCAGAGTCTATTACGTGACATTTTACTTTGTTCTCCTGGCTGAAGAATTATGAAATTAAAGTTGCATTTAAAAAAAAAAAATAGAAAAGGCAGATCACGCAAGATTAACCTGATTTCTTTCTAACCAGATAACTGACTTTCTTTTTGGGAAAGAAATGCTAGCTACTAATAGTTTTTCTGGAGCTTGATTTGCTATACTGCTGTTTCAAAAATTATTTATTCAACCAAAAAGTATAGGTGTCAGCATAAGAATTGCTGGACATGCAGTGGGTGAGAAAGTAAGCTCAGTGCGATGGTAGCGGGGAGCTTCCTAACAAGAGAGAAGATTTTAAGGAACTTCTCAAGATCTGAAAAAAGTTGACCAGTGAGACAAAACTAAGAGAAAGAAGCAGTCAGGGCTGAATAATTTTGAGAACTAGAGTAGCAGAAATGGAATGAAACTGCATAGCAGAAAGTGCAAAATGCTGCACCTGGGGACTAATAGTACTAAATTCTCTTATAGTTAGGAATTTTACCAGATAGGAATGACAGAAATAGAGAGATTGATCTTGAAGAGCCTAAGGGGCACCACTGTGATGCAATGTCATAAAGTCAAATGTAATCCTAAGGCTGGAGTGATGTTTCTGGGGAAGACTGGATGGTGAAGCTGTAGAAGGGAATGATTTATACAAGTTATAAGAAATACTGGGTACCAGTGGCTAGTACCAGTGGTGCCCTCAACCAAGGACTATCGTGCATGTTGCTCCAAGCTTCCCTCTGCCTCAAGAGTGTGGATTTATGTTCAGAACAGGAGGGAAATGAGACATGGCAAGGTTTTACTGAGGGTTATGGCATTCTCATGTGGAGGTATCCAACTGTTCCCAAGGAGGAGCTGCCACTGTTGGGCTGGGCATGGAGTCTCCTGTGAAAAGGAAAGGGGAATTCAAAGTGTGAAAGATACTGATAAAGACTTTGAGGATTGTCAGAAGAATGGCTTGTTTATCTGGAGATGGAGAAAATGAAAAACGCAGAAATTTTGATAAATTTGGATGGTAATTAGATGTAACTAGCAAAAAGAAGGCTAGGGGATGATATGATTGCTCTCCCTGGGGGGTTTAAATGCCAGGGACCCTGGAAAATACTTTATGTTGGAGGATCATGTAGTTTCAGGAAGAGTTTGGTATTAGCTGGCCACAAATAAATCTAAGATGAAAATTTAATTGAAAACATCCAGCCACTAAATGATACAGAACTTAAAAGACCTAAAGCAAAAGATGTAAAATCTTAAGTCCTTTTCAGAAGTCAATCAATATGCTTTTGAAAAGATAGATAATGATTTGTGCAAATAGGGTACCAAACTCAGTGAAAAAGGAGGTCCTTCCCACTCTTCATCCCTTGATTTCAAAGACGTTTAACTATTAAAGTGAAAAAACCCTCAAACAAATTCACCACCTATGAGGTTATTTCAAAACTTTTTTTGCACATTAAAAAATCCAGGTTCCCTCTGCACTTTTTCCTAAGTTCCACAATGTATTGGTTTGGCACAGCCTGGTTTTAGGTAGCAGGGGGGCCACAAACCTGGCTCCTGTGAGGAAGCTGCTGGAAGCTTCCCACCATGTCTGGCAGAGCCAATGGCGGATGGCTCTGAAGAGGGACATGCTGCTGGCCAAAACTGGGCCAATGAGAGAGGTTGGTAACGCCTCTGTGATCACATATTTAAGAAGAAAATCAAAACAAAGTAAGAAGATTTTGGATTCTAGTCAGAGAAGAGGAGGAGGTGAGAACATGTGAGGGAAACAACATGGAGACACCAGGGTCAGTGAAGAAGGAGGGGGAGGAGGTGCCTCAGGCAGCAGAGCCGAGGTTCCTCTGCAGGCCGTGGTGCAGACCATGGTGAAGCAGCTGTGCCCCTGCAGCCCATGGGGATCCACGGGGGATGCAGAGATCCTCCTGCAGCCCGTGGGGAGGTGCCCGTGCCGGAGCGGGTGGATGCCTGGAGGAGGCTGTGTTCCAGTGGGAGACCCGGTGGAGAGAGAGGGCCCTGCTCCCAGGCTGGAGCAGCCTGTCCTTGGAGGACTGCACCCCGTGGAAGAGAGACCCACGGCGCAGCAGTTTTGGGAGGGCTGTGTGCCCGCGGGAGGGGCTCACCTGCAGCAGGTGCGGTGTGGCTGCTGCTCCTGAGAGTGGACCCAGGCCAGGGCAGTTCACGGAGAGCTGTCTCCCGTGGGAGGGACCCCACGGCCTCACGGGGAAGACTCCTCTCCCTGAGCAGCGGAAGGAAATCTCGGTGATGGACTGACCAAACCCCCCTGCCCTGTCTCCCTGCGCTGTCGGTGGGAAGGAGGGAGGGGCTGGGGCAAGGGAAGGTGTTAGAAGGGGTTTTTTTACTTCTCATTATCCTCCTCTGATTCTGTTAGTAATAAATTCACTTCGCAACTTAAGTTGAGCCTGTTTCACCCTTGGAAGTGTTTCTCCCGGTCCTTATCTGACTCATGAAGCCTTCGTTAATTTTGTTTTTTCTTTTCCCTCCTCTGCCCAGCTTGGCAGGAGAGGGTGATCGGGCGGCTCTCATGGGTGCCTGGCGTTGGGCCAGCGTCAAACCGCGACACCCTATTTCTGTACAAGTAAAGTGCAGAGCAGTTTCTAGAAATGGTTTGTTGTGTCTTACAGCATGCAGTGACCTTTTGATATGAATTAATGTCATCTACGGGGTGAGCGGAGAACCTCCAATTGCACCCATTTCCAAGTGTTTGGGGTTTTCAAACCCTAAAGCCAGAGGGGTAATGCACAGCTTCTCTGCTGAATTCTCTAGATATCTGAGCAACCAGTTTTGTAGTCTAAAAGAATTTCAGCTTCTGTTTAGATAACAGATGAGGATGCTGCAGGAGAGAAGCATTATTATGATAGCTCAGATGCAGCCACTGCCTGTGCTGAGATTTTTAAATTTAGTCCCTCAGACACAGTAGTACATTTCTAGAAGCAACATGTACACAGAATGAAAAATCTCAGGTTTTTTCAGACTTGCTGTATTTGTCACTGTGCATGTAAAAAAGTTTGCCAAACACAGAGTGATTTAGGTGAGAGCAAATATAAATGATCAGTATTTTAAATTTTAATGAATAAATTTATCATTAAGATTAATTTTTAATACTATTTGTAATATTACTACTACTACTGTTGCTGTATATTTCTTGTTACTTGTTACCAATGAAGGAGGCAACATACTTTTCACAGCTCTTTCCTTCCTGAGATATTTAACTTTCTGTGCAGGTACTAGCTGTCAATCAAGGCTAATCAAACTGGCACAGTTAACATAATACATCATAAAATTTCACAGTAATGTCAACCTGTAATTCTGTCAATCTGGTTAAAGGAAATAGGCTAAAACAATATTGTCATTTTGTAATAACACAGGGAAACAGAATTTTGGAATAATATTTTTACTGTCTGCTATAAATATATTGTATGCAGTTTTCAGGAGCATATGTGGTTTCCATTAGGATTGAATTGGTCAAACACCCAGAGTTTTGAATCCTTATTTTTCACTTCTCTCACTCTCAGATATTTTCAATGTATTCTAAAAAGGAAGTGGGGTATTGCAGTTCTCCCTGTATTGTGACACTGGAGAAGTCCAGGAAAAAGAGAAAATGAGGGTCATGAGTTTCTTCTCTGTTTGTGTAACTGCAAGGAAGTGTTACATGATGGAACTTGCCAAGGCTGGTTGGATAGTAACATCTAGCAAAGAAGGTTCCCAGCTCTGCTATCAGCTACATTTTTATCCCTTGCATGCTAGCAGTAGAGGAAGCTCATAGCAAAATCTCAAACCAAGACATAGTTTTACTCCAGTTTATACTCATGGGAACAGAGAAGTGCATTCTGGCTATTTGCATGACATATCACAGAAATGTCGGCAGAATATGTAAGGCTTCAAAACCTGATGTCTTTCTCCTTAGGAGATTATGATTTGCAGACCTTTACAAGTTTTTTTGGTAACTATTCAAGCTCTTATCAGACAAGGTTAAGTCTGATAATAAGTTGAAAATAACTTGCTTTTCAACTTTGCCTTTGGCAAATCTTGTACAGAAATTGAATGCTACCAAGTTCACAGCACGATACATCTATGTACTGCTATTACAGTGTATTCAAATGCACAAGTACCCCTCAAAATGAATGAGGCCTCTCGTGAACTAAAATATTAATTGGGCCAAATAGGCATTACAGAAGCCTATATGGACTTAGCTTGTTCAAGAATGTTTGTAGCATATTCTTCTGTGTTGATCTCTACTTGCCTGAAGCAATTGCTCATGAAGATGTTTCATGTTCTGGGGAAGGAACGTCTTTGGAAGCACTGGGTGAATTTCTCTCTCCTCCTACAAGTGGATTTTTTTCAAAATACAGAACATTGTATAATGAATTGCCTAGGTTAGGTGATCTTTGTCAGGTGATGACATGTATGTTTGTAAACCAGGCAAAGCTTAAAGGGAGGGTTATGTGAGATGGATGTTTAATTATCAGGAATCTTAGGTTTTCAGTGCAGAAGCTAAAGAGAAGGGATGATAAATTAATCTGAGATCTATAAATGAAACCTAGGTCTTGTAGGAAGGCCGGGAAAATAAAGTGAGAATATGTTCTTTGGGAAAGGCCGTATTAACAATTAGGTGCCAAAAAAAAAACGGTAAAAGCAGGTGCAAGCAATCATCATACCTGTGTACAGCATCCACAGGATTGTATGAGACTAAACAGTCATTGCAGTAAGAGAAAAGCAACAGAATGGAAACTAATTTCACTTCAGTTTCGTATGTAAAAATCTATCATTCTTTAGCAAAATAGAACAGAGAATCTGAGACAATGACTTCTTATGGCAGATGGACAGGACTAATCAAAAAAATATCAGGCAAAGGACTTAAAGTGGTGCAATACTTTGAAGGAGAAGTTTACAAATTATATCTGGAGGGAAAAGGCAAAAGCATTTCAAGCTTACTTAAATTGCAAGCACAAACAGATCTTTAGATACCATTAGGCAGGGAACATACTGCTTTGGAAAGTGATAGCTAAATTCAGGAGCTGTTAAGTCAGAAATTTAACAGAGTGGTCGTTCAACAAGGGTTTGCTTCTGAATACAGAATAGGAGCTTGGAAGTGAAGGTGCAGTTGATGTAGACATGAAAACAATGAGAGAGCTGTGTGCAGCCTCCTGGACTTTTCTTGGTGTAATACCTAGTGGCAGTAGAAGATGATTTAGTAGACCTAACAATTTGGCAGCTGTGTACAATAGTCTTGCCTGTGCCTCATAAACTCATCAGCCAAAAGGAAAAATAACAGTTTTCCCAATATATGCATGTGAAGTGAATCAGTAAGAGAATTGTTGTTGCACAAGTGCCCAAGCTGTTCCCAAATTTAGGTCTCCCTGTTTCATTTCTCCTATTGGAGAGAGTTAATGACTGCTCTAGACTCATTGCCTTCACCGTCAACCAAGAGAAGTAAGCACTGCTTTAAATGTGTAGCAAAACCACACAAGAAGGATAGTGTGTTAGTGCAAAGAAGAGAGAATACCTTAAAGGATAATGCTGGTTTGCTTCTTCCAATAAAATGCCTGCCTCAAAGTTATAAGGAAGCCCGTTTTGTTGTCACACAACAGCACTGGGAGTTGACTTCTTTTAAAACAGCGAAAGAAAGTTGGAAAGACATGTCAGAGTTAACCCAGCTCAAGGCTTTCCATACTGATAAACCCAAAAAGTGACCTGAGGGAAAGGAGCCCTTTGCCAGGTCCCAAACCATGGCAAGGGTGAGCAGAAAAAGCTCTGAAGTACAGGTCAGTCCAGTGATATATGCAATGTGTAGTGAGGTGGAAAATATTTATAAATCACTTGCCTTCTCTCAGAAAGGATATAGGAAAACCAATTATATCACTCTTGAAATGTGGGAGGAGCATTTCAGTGCAAACATGAATGTTTTGCAAAGAGGCCTTTTTTTAAATCAAAGCATTCAGAAACAAAGAAAAAATGTGGAGTTCTTATTTAAAAAGGCTCTCTGTAAAGGAGTGAACTGCAACATTCTATATCATTAAAATAGAAAAGTGTTTCCTTGCAACTGCAAAAAATGGTTTGGAGTAAAGCATATATTCTAAGTTACTGTGGGTGTGGTACTGCTAACTGGTATAGAGTTGTGTATAAGTCAAAGTAGGAAAAGATGAGCACAAGAAGCAGGAATCCCTCCCCCAGCTTCCAATCTGTTCCTGTATGAGAAATGACAATCACCAAGCCTCAAACTTTCTGAGGCAGAAATGTGTCAGGAGTGTAGACAAGAACACAGAGCAACTGGAATTTGTCTAAGTACTTTGGGTTTTCAAACGTGAAGGCAAAAATAACACTACGAAGTAAGTTGGTTGAAGCTGGGAGGTGGAGGAGGTAGCCTGAATATGCATGGGGAATGTATATTTCCTTGGGATCTCTATCCCACTACAATATTCCAGAAAGGGTTCAGACTGTTAAGCTAGAAATCTGCAGTGTTTTTACCCATGGGAATTGCCAGTTCTCAGGATTATAATTTATAAAGAAATTTTGAATGAGTTGGATTTGTGAACTAAAGCTCTTAGCAGAAATCACTTTTAACAGTTCGGTACCAATGTTAGTTATACATACTGGAGACATGTTTCAAGCCTGTGTCACCACATGTAACCTCCTGCAGCTGAGTCACATCTCTTCAAGTCACACCCTGAGAAGGCATAACAAGAAGAGGACAGGATTCCACTGAAAGTGTCATTGATAAGGTAGTAGTTCTGCTGTCCCCAGCTTCAAAATGGAGACAGTTTAGATGAGCAGCACATCAAGGCATGTTGCCGGTTCATTTAAGTAATATGCTGGTAATGAGCTTTAACAAATTAGTAAAGAAAGAATGTTAGTTTCCCCTGTGCAGAAGAGATTGTCTGCATGGCAGCTACTAGCGCTGAAGTATTTTTCTTGCTAAAAGCAGTATTGACAATGCAGTATTCTTTCTGTCAAATGGTGAGCCAAATAGGAGGTCATGGCCATCATTCTTGGATTTATGAATTCCTGTTTTGGCTTGGGAGACACCTGAAAAATTTTACAAGGGAAGGTGAGTTGGTAACTTATATTACAGGAAGATTAAGAAAGAATGTAAGAAGTAAGCTTAGAAAGTATATTCTGTGAAAAAGCTACCTGTAGCTCTTCAGGAAAGCTGTTTAATAAAGTTTATGTAAGGATAACACAGAAATAGACATTGTGAAATACCTTATGCGGTTCTTCACATGTGAAACACATTTATACCTAACCAATCCTCAAAATATCACAATTATTTTAACTGCATTTTCGGTCATCTAAGATTACTAGGGGTTTTTTTTGGGTTTTGGGATTTTTTTTCAAAAACTTTCTTTTTTCTCCTCCAATCCTTGAAAATGGGTAGAAAACCTTTCCAGAGGCTTCATAAGAGATCTATCACTTATTTCACCAAGCCAGGTAAAAAGACAAAATGGAACAGGTAAATTTATTGAGAAGCAAATAGATTATCTGTCCTCTCGACACTACTGGAAAATACACTAAGCATTAGTATAATCCGAGCTCTCTCTTCCCACTCTGATCCCCACTGCTAGGAGGCCAACATTTTTTTTTTAATTTCTTGTTATTAAAAAAAGGAAGTGATACCTTTCAGAGAGGAAGGCAAACCCTTTGGTGTTTCTATCATACATGTCATGCTTACCAGTCACTCTTAGGTCCCAGGAGACTGGATGCCATTAAGCTTTGGTTCAGCAGTTTTTAACTGGGAAACAAAAAGAGAGAGTAGAGAGATAAATTATACTTTTAAAAATTACAATGAAAAATTTATTTTAACTCTTGAAAAGTATCTTGTGAATGTTTGAATAAAATGACTTGTAGTCTGGCAAGTAATCTGGCATTCTGCTCTCTCTTTGCCACGATCAGTATAGTTACAAAAGTAGACAGTTTTTAAGTTTTGGTGGGAACCATATGTTAGGAGTTTTTGAATTAAAGAAAGAGAGAAGTCATGCACACCTCTAGGGAAGGTCGAGAAGGCAGATCAGGAAGAATTTCACAGCCAAGAAATAACTGTAATAAGAATGGAGCATCAATCACCAATGACTTCAATTATTTTGTCATCGAGTGGAGTAAAAAGATAAAAAAGAATAGAAAGATGACACATTTCTTAAGCACGATTGGAATGTTTTTAGACACCAGATCAACATGAAATATTGGGTGTCTATTTTTCATCAGAACTAAATCTGTTCCAAGAAATTATGTGCTAAAAATGTTTAATGTAAGTGATATGACCATAATGAATTTCAACTCTTATTACTCTCATTAAGGGAGAATCGATATTTTAATTAATTAGTTTTTGTTACAGTTATGTAATTGATTGTAATAATTGTAACTCTGATTCTGTGAACTACTGTAGACTCTTGGTCCTCGGTGATTGCAGAGGTCCCACCGTGCTTCAGCTGTCTTGTATGTAGGTGCGGGAGCCATCCTGCAGTCATGTAGGAGTACAGAGAATAGAATCAATACAACCCAGCGCTGCAAAAGCCACATAACGCTCTGGTAAGTTATTCAAGTGAGCTCCAAAATACAACAGAAGCAAAGACATCCCTCCTTGTCCCTTCACAGATTGAACTCTCTGGCTGTGTTCTTCCTTGCAAACACCTAAATAGATATACGTGTTTCCTAGGCCCAGGGGCAAGAGTAGCAGCATGTTTGGTTATTGATTGTAGTTTCTGTATGAGATTTTCAAATGTTTGTTATATTTACTCTTATTACTGGCTGGACACACTTGAGTGGTGTGGAGAACGACTGACTGGTTGTTAAAGCATAGGTGAAAATACTTTATCTGTTTTTTCAGGGGTAAAAATAGGAGTAGGGAAAATATAGTGATTTTGTGTCAAATATAGAAACAGACCTTGGCTAACAGATGGGAACATATATATACATTTGCGTATTATTATGTATATAATAAATTATGATGCTTATAAATTAGCAGATTCTCTATTGTAAAACCCCCCCCCCCCAAAAAAAAAAAATAATCTTAGACATATAGAAATAAGAAAAGGCAGTTTAAGCATTAGCAGCCTTAAATCATGATAAACCATCAAATGTTGGCAATTCATCAAATATAACATCAAAACCTGGAATAGTTTTGTAAAGATCTCAAGATTAACAGATCAAGTTTTCTCTTGAGAACACTCAAGTATTACCTTCAGCACACCGTGACGCAGTATATCAAACTTCAGCATTGCTAGTGTATTGAGTGTTGGGGATGAAATTCTTAATTGCCATTACGAGGAACTCATGACTTACATTTATATACTGCTCACTAACAGACATCCAGAATTACTGTATTTTTCAGACATTCTAAGGTCTGTCTAACAGAAAATCAATTCATTCTTCACATCAGCTACTTGGGTGAAGGCCAGAAATTTCTTAGGTAAGGGCCAAAAATGCATGCTATTTGGCAGAATAAAAGCATTGTATTTCAAAGCTAGAAATCATGTTAAAACTGAGAAGGAAACAGCTTTCTACAAGAATGCAGGGCAGCTCTGGAAAGTCTAAAACATTGGACTTGAAAGATACTTGGTTTATACAAGTTAAAAGTTACTCTGTTAGCTTTCAGATAAGTTTAAGTGTTTTTCTGCTCTTTTTTGACTTTCTCAGAGGTATGTGTGTTGAACTTGTGCTGAGATTTTATAATTTGAAGAGTATACAATACAGTTCCTATACAATGTTTTAAAACTCCCTAAGAAATGAACACGTTTTCAAAATAGTATTCCTATTAAATATATCATATAAAGAATGCATGAAAAATTGATGTGATATATGAGTTTTATTAGGATCTTGCTTATGACGGCCTGCTTTTCATTTCTATCTAAGGCATCTATCCAAATTTCTGCCAGTAGTGTCTTTTGGCATATATATATATATATATATATATACCAAAACTTATACCGTCACGTACTTTACTATCAGACTTCCACCATTGTTCTCCTATCTCTCTCAGCAAACAAAATTAATAATAATTTATTTCCTTGAATTGGCAGGGGCAGAAGTATGTGCACAGATAAATAAAACCATCTCAATCACTTAAGTTCTAGCTGTAAATGGTTCTGACCTCTCGGTGTTGGAAATTAAGAGCAGAGAATGACCAGTAACTTAAGAAAAAATAGGAAACCCAGATATTGCTACAACTGGGCTCTAAAATGCTAAAAATATTTTCGTGGGGGATATATGAATATTTTGGGGAAATAATAGAAATATTACAATATTTTGATTTTTCCTGTTATATCAGGAAACATTAACATTTCAATGTAAGCAGCCCATAGCATACTTCACACTTTAGAAGAGTTTTGAAGTTCTTAGATACAGTAGCCAATTGCATAGAGGATGAAAAATACAACAAATTTTAAACCTAATATTTTCACCTCAGCAGCTAGGTACTAATGACTGAGTATGTGCAGTTTGCAAACCAAGGGCACTACCACCTCATTGGTTACGGTAAGTCTATATTTTCAGAATAACCATGTCCAATAATGACCACCAGCAACTAACTTTTATAAGAAAGAAAAAAGATACCTCCTTCCAGGGAAAAAAGTTATCAGCCTAAAACATAGATTGGCCAAAGTTAAACCTTAGAAATAGAAAAGCTGCTGGAAAGCACTACTGTTATATGAGTACCTATTGTTTCCTTTGTGCGAATGGCAGTGATTTATCCCTTATAGGCATCTCCAATAATAAAGAAATGTCTTTCCTTCCTTCCAGACCCGATACTTGTATGGTGTATTTTTTAACTTATAGCCTTCTTAACTTTGGAGGTGACTTTCCTTAAATATTCCTTGTGCAGTAACTCAACCAAAAGGAACTTTCATGAGACAGATAGACCAGAATTAAATCAAGAGCCTAGCAGGCATCATAATTACAGAGTTTTAAATTGCCGTTGCTCTTAACATGCCTGGTAGTGAGTAAATTAACCTCCCCTGGTTTGCCATAGAATTTTGTTAATATAAGTTTATATTCTACAATAAAAGTATTGAAAGACAATGTGAAAAGTCATGGGAGCATGTGCAGGTTTCTAGATTGCAAGGTGATGAGATGTCTTGCTGTCTGATCCTGCACTCAATGTAAAGGGATAAACCTCGAACTTTATAGACCTACCACTGAAAGCCATAGTTCAGGAGAAAGTGATAACCACATGTGAAGCTGCAGGATCAAGAATCTATCTTAGCAACTAAAAGTACTGCTGTTAAACTAAAAAACTAAAATCCCAAAAAATGTATTTTCAGATTTCTTTTAAAACATTGAGGGGGTTTTTATGATCACAGCCACATGCTCTTGAGTGTTTTCATACTCACATTATGAGTTGGTGTCAGACAAGGTCTATAAGTGTATGAATTGCCTTGAAAGGACGCCACAGCAATGTAAGACAGAAAATTCTGTTAATTTAATGGGTGTCTGCCCATCATGAAGTGGAATTTTAGCAAATGTAGTAGTAATGCCAAATTTAATGGAAGAAGCTCTGTTGAATACTCTGTATGATCAAGATTCTTCTAAAAAAAACCCGAAAAACCAATCAAGCAATGGCAAAGGAAATAGAAGAACTTCAGTGCAGGCATAAGGAGAGAAGACCTTGCTTTGGATTGTCTTATGACCTTTCATTGTACTTGGCAAGAAGAGCTACTTTGATTTCGTTGGGCTTTCCTGCAGTCTCTACCTACTGATGTTATTTGTGCTATAAAATCTAAAAAGCAACATCTAAGAAAGTATCTAAGAAGCAGAGATAGCAAAATGTTTAAGCAGCTTTAACAACCCAGTTATTTAAGTGGGTTTTGGTTCTTTGCAAACCTGAGACTGAAGCCTTAGAGCGTATCCGACTTTTATAAAGCCATCGTGCAGATGTCACTGATGTGTGCAAAAGTCCATGTATTATATATATCTTATCTGCTTCTGGCTTTTCTTTACCATTTGTTAATTACCATCAGCTTTTGTCACAAGGTAATGGATACTGCAAAAGTCCAGATTATGTGTTCATAATGCTTTAAAAACAATAACTACCATGACAGCTGCATGAGTGTTCAGGATATTAGGATATATTAAGGTAGGTTGTAATAAACATCTTTATGGACCTCATAACAGTGTTATGGAGAATATTGTCATTGGCACACAGAGCGCTAGCTATTATGAGGAAATATTATTATTATTATTATTAATTATCACTATTATTGCTACTACTTTTACCACTATTATCGTTATTATTAACTGAAATTTTAAAAAATATATAAGAGTTCTATAAAAATTAAACATTAATGAGGAGCATACAAACTACTAGTCCTGAGTAGTTCGCCAATAAAGTAGCATTCTTATTCAAATTCACACAGCATTTCTGCCCAAAAACCTCAAAAAATTATGGTAATAGTTGTAGAGGTTTAAGCCATTCTATTTCATCTCTTTGGAGGTGCTTTGCTGCTTGTTGCCCATGCTGTATACCATATTGTAGATTTGTAGTATTGAGATAGATTTTCAGAAAGCAGTTTAGCCTGGGAAGCTGTTATAAGCAGGTTTCCTTTTTTTTTTTGTAGACCAGAAATCTTCTATTATTATTTTTTGTCTTACATATTGAAAGCATCTTCTAAAGGAACTTGTTATACTGAGTTATACTGAAATGAGATATATACTCAACTCTTTGAAGGGGGCTTCAAAGAAGTTTTTATTCAAATTAAGTTCCAAATAAGAAATAAAGTTTTATGATGCATCCCTTTTATTTTTGGAGTCAAGTCTTCCAAAATGAACACACCTGATTAACTTTAAACATATGAGTAAGTCCATTACAGGTACCAGGATATTTGCAAATTTCAAACTAGGTGTCTCTGTAAGATTTTTAAAGGCTATATATTTCCATCTTTTCACAAGTGTGCTTGGTTTTTCCTGGTTCCTCTGCTATTTTATTAGCCTCCAAGTCATTCACTGTGTTGGTGTTAGCTTTCCCAGTGTGAAGACTTATATTGATTTTCAGCCATTGCAAATTTATATCTTTATATGTGCACTGGACTCTAACTATAAAAATAACTTAATTATAAAAGTCTAAATAATTCCTTCTGTTTTAACAAACCTGGATTGATGCCCTTATTATGTATAAAAGAACAATAATTCGAGTACTTGTACCATTCTAGCTATACTTGATTCTGCTTTAAGTAGAATGCCTCACAGTATGCAATATTTGTATCACTTAAAAATCAAATCCCATTGATTTCATTTGATTAGTGTAGTAAGAGTTTCAGGAACTGAAGAGAGACTCGAAGAAAGAGTTGCACAGCTACAGAATTAGTACTTGTCCAGTTTTATTGATATTTTAACAGCTTGGATGTAGCAGAGAGTACTCTCTCAGATTAGTCAGTGGAGTGGGGAGTAGGAGCAGCATCCTAGCATTTTTTTAAAAGTGCAACAGGAAATGGTAAGTTTTGGTTATGAAATTCAGGTGAGGAGTTGTGATCAAGTAAAACAAAATGAAAATGAGGCATTATAGCAATGTAATACACAAGAAATACTTCAACAGCCTTCCCCTGAAAATCTTCATTTAAATGCCTTCATGCCTTTTCCTGCAAATGTTCTAGCTGTTATTTATACTGTAATCCAATTAGAAAATACTGCATCTTTACTGACAACCTACTTGAGAATGTATTTACATGTATAGTAAAAAGCGGGGGAAAGAAATAATTCCAGTTGTCCAAGGGCAGAAACATTTTCCTTAGGCTCTGAATTTCATCTGAATCATCAACAGTCTTCATGTTCTTCACTTGCCTGAAAAGCTGAGCAGATCCAGTTGTAAAAGCCGCACTGGTTTATGACAAATTGTCACTGACCAAGAGCTAAAAACCCACAGGTCTTCTGACTTAAGCGAGAGATGACTTCAGTAATACTGAGGATACTCACTGACAAGAAGGAATAGAGGAGTCATGGCTTTCTTAGGGAAATATAAGATGACGGTGTAGACTGCTGGTTGAGTAGGAATGGTTGGACAGATGTTTCTTAAGCATAATTTGTCATAGTGCTAGAAGTGGAAGACTTAAGGTATTGAATCAGTGTATAGGATGTGAGTTATTTTGACAGTTGTTATTTTGGTTAGGTTTGTAATGATGCAGCAGGGGTCCAGAAGACTATAAAATATTTTAGTTAACATCAAAGGCTTCAGTGAAAGGAGGTGGGGTTTTTTTGTTCCGTTATGTGTTTTGCTTATCGTCACATTTGCATTGTTTCCCCTTGTTTGCTTTTACCAGGACTCATTTCTTCTCTCAATAGTGTTGTGTCCATCTAGAGGCTGAACTTCTTATACAGTAGACAAACAGAACAGTACCTATGTTCAATGTAGTAAATAATCTGAAATGGGTGTTACCTGATACTTGTGTTTTCCCAAGGTACATTTTTCTCTTTTATTGATACAGCATTTCTGTTGCTTAGGTTGATGAATCTTCAGGGGGTAAGGGCTGAGAAAGTGAGCTGTTTTTAATATGCCATTTTCCACACAAATTATTCCAGCACAAATATCACAAAAACTGTTTGGAGCCCATCACAGGCTTTGTCTTGTCAGATCTTTAGGACATAGTATTTCTTTCTGATGTTGCTGAAGGTTGCCAAGAGGTGTAAGAGTGTGTGACACTCTAGTAGGAGTAGTAGTTCTTTAACATAGTTGCAGTTATCCTAAAAGTCTTTGACGCGGTGATTTGAAAATAAATACCTATCTGCTTGAAGTTCACCTGAGCAGGTAGGAAACCAGGCACCTGGTGAACCAAGCTGGGCTCTCCTGGCTGTATCTGTTCACCTTTTGACAGATGTGTTTGAGTTCACACAGCCAAGCAGTTTGAGCCAGTTGTATTCACGGGGTTTATAAGGGCAGACCTCAAGTGTAAGCCCATTTATAATTTGGGCCAGGTTTACAGGCCTGAAGCAGCGGTGGCTTTTCAGACTTGATCGTAGTGTGGACCACTTTGGGAGTTGATTACATACCACTGAATTACAAACTAATGTAATGACATGATAATATCTGATATAGCCTTTGAGACCATATCCCAGGCATGTTTAACTAGAAGGTGATTCAGAGTGTTGTGCATGGGATGTGGGGACAAAACCTAACCTTATCTGCAAGGAAAATTATGTTAGAGAAATAGGGAAAAGGAGAGTGGATTCTTGGTAGCTGAAACATTGACAAAGACAAGAAAGGATGACCTTGCTCCAAAGGGTAAGGAAAGATGCAATGAAGCTAGGAAAAGGGCATATTACACTCTTAAGACTGAAAGAAAGATAAGCATGCCATTGAGACAAATATATAGAAAAAAAAGACAACGGATTTGTTTTAGAAAGAAGAGTAGTAGCTTGAGGGTGTAAGCATTAGACTGGAATTGAAGAGATATAACTTAGTTCCTAGTTCTTGAATGAACTTGGTCAAATCTGTTAATCTGTCCTTGTCTTGGTCTCTGTCAGTAAATATGGATAATAATATTTTAGTATCGCTCAATGAAATTATGAGAATAAATTCATCTGTAGTTGAGGTACTTTGCTACTATTACTACAGGGTCATGTACGTGCTGAGGTGGACAGGTTAACCAATCACAGAGAGAGAAATTAAACCTGCAGACTAGGATGGAAGAGATAAAAGACTCATAGGAGAAACTTATTGTTAGTGCTGAAAAGGTTTTGTTTTGAAACAACAGAACAACTCTTTTTTTACTCTTCTATTCAGCCCTTAAACTGCCTGGAATACATAAACCTTTTAACTATCTGGGCACATCAAGGATAATTTAAGAAGAATTTAGGTAATTTTTTCTATGACTTAAAAAGTTTTGTTTCCTTGCTTACTTCAAGGTATTGTGTCAAACTATTACTGTTGAGTGTTTTGTAGGGTTTAATGACAATTTTATGTCTAGTCGACTTTCTCTGAATTTAATGCTGACCCTGCTTGGAGCAGATTGGACTAGTTGACCTCCATAGTCCTGTCCAACCTGAAAGATTGCTGCAATTCCATAAAGAAATGGAGAATGTCTATTCTCTAATTGCAGTTGTCATGTGCAACTATCCTGATTCACATCTCATTTGCTCCAATGTCTGTGTGCAACTTTAACACTCTGCATTTCACATGAATTCTCATTCTGAGATTTTAATAGCATTCCTGTTGCTGATGGTGGCCCTAAGAGGAAGCCAGCCTCTGATGTACAGGCTGATGTCCTGGTTGCAGAGAAGGGTTGAAGCTGAGCACCTTGTGTCTGTGGCCAGGTTGTTATTCTATATCTCCAGACATCACTGGGGCCGTGGTTCTGGGGGTAAGATAAGGTGAGTGCACCCCCAGAATTCCATCAGTTTGTTTCTCTGTCTTCCTCAGAGAGGTTGCTGGGACCAGCCCCTGCGTACCCTGCCCTCTCTCTCCACTGCACATGCCTTCCTGGTCCTCAGAGAACATAGCTCTGAAAGTGGCAAACACTGTCGGGTCAGGAATGCAGCCCCAAGACAACAAAAAAATGGAAAAGGGCCTGAGCCCATCAGAGTGCATGGCCCACTCTGAGAAAAGCGGCAGTGGAGTGCCCAAGCCCAGCGGAGTGTGCATCCTGCAGCACCAGCAGAGAGGAGGCAGCCACAGGGGGAAACAGAGAAGCGGCAGACCGAGGCGCTAGAAGAGGTGAGCCGAATACTGCAGGCCACAGCCAAACGCAGCCGTCTGGAAAAAGGCAGTCGTCATGACACGGACGATTTAGCTTTTGGGAGTTTGTCCATCATTGTTTTCCATTGTCATTGCCCATTGGCTGGGGAACAGGCAGCACTTGCCCTGGGAGCACCGCCATCTTGCCTTTTTCCCAGTGGCCATGTGGTGCAACCTCAGGGGAGCATCCGCCATCTTGTGTTTGTCCCAGTGGCCACACAGAACTAAGTCAAGGTGTTGAACACCTTTTGTGGGTAAAGCACCTCCTCTTTTTGTATACTTTTGCATACAACTTATACTGTTGTCACTGCACATTTCTTATTCCATTGCTGTTTGCTTTCAGTAAATTGTCATCTCAACCTGCCTTTTTTCCACTCTTGCTGGAAGGGGTGGGGGAAGGGAAGTGGCTTATTTGGACTTTGATTTCCACCACAACTGAATAGATCACTGGGGTCATGTTAACCACTGTTAAGTGAGGGCATCTTTGATGTGTAGTACTAGAAGTTATGTGATTTTGTAAATGTTATTTTCCAGTATTTTCTTTCCTAGGTGCTATTTTCCATAGCTGTTATTGATATCAGTAATGCATTGTATTTTCTGTTCCAATACAGAATTGCTTCTCTTGAGTGATAATCTCTGCTGGAGACTAGCTCCTCATATATTTCCTGGATAGTCCTCTGAACAGTCCATGAGTTATTTACAGTTTTGGAAAGGGGAGCAGTGGTTTCTACTAGTGTATCATTTTCCCCCAAAGGGAATTCTTTTTCTCCTCACAGCACAGAAAACTTAGAGTTGCACTGTTTCTGAAAGGAAATAGGCTTACTCCACAACACCAAGCTTTATGTAGGATTAGTAGACAAGTAAAATGTATGCATTTTAAAACCAGGAAGAACTTTTGTTTTAAGTGGAAAATAGATCAGTTCTGGTGTTGAAATATTACAGATTTTAATCAAGTGAAAGACGTATTATTTAACTTGTTTGTGAAGCAGAAGCCATCTGAAATCCTAGCAACAAACCAGAGGTCAGCAGATGATTGCTTCATCGTTTTCTGTTTGTTAGTTCAATATGTCCCATTATGAAATACTAGTTTTAAGCTCTTTTCTGAGTAAGCCAACATACATATGTGTGTGGAAATGATACAGTCCCCTGCTGGAAGGAAAACAATCCTATGAAACATGTCAAAAGAGCCCTGACACAGCTGAGTGGTTTCAGGAAGGTGTTCAGAAAAGTCTTAAAGTTGTTTAGGCAGATGCATGAGCTAAGCAGTGGGTGCCTTTGTGGACCCTGACTTACACCTACAGAATAGTTAGCAGAACCTACTCCTTCCTCATATATTTTATATCTTGAGACTTTTTATGTTTGCTTTAAACACCTTCATGTATTTATTTTTTAAAATTTAGTTTTATAAACCTACTGAAATGGTCTCATATAGATGTTCATAAAAGACAAGAAAAAAATGTTTTTATAGAAAATTAAAACAAATCAGCCCAACGGAACCCCACATAAACTCATGTGCATCAGTATACTTAAACATGAAAAGCAATATTGCACATCTTTTAGCATTTTCAAAAACTGTGATATTTCAGTGAACCCAAAATTTACAGTCTTGTACTGTGAGGAACATGAGGAAACTATTGCAGCTAGCTCTAGTCCTCAAAATTCAGTAAAGCAACAACTGTTTGAAATCCAATCACTTTTCTGGGAGAACTGCCTCTGAAATTCTTTTTTTTAAGCATACAGTGTATGTATATCTTGCTCAAATCTTAGGCAAAGGTTAAAATACTATTATTCTGGTAATTTAGAGGGGAGCTCCTTTTCTTGTATTAGCAGAGTAAGGAAACTACAGTGCCATGTCTAATCTCAAGACTACAAAATTTCATGAGACACAGGGTGTTTTTCAAGAATATCTTGGTCTTTTAGGAAGCTACGCTGATTTTGAGTGTGTGTGTACCTGTAATATTTATGGATAAACAGAAATCTCTTAAGCTTAAGGTTTTTGGGAAAAACACTGTTAAAGTTCATCAGAAATCTCTATCATGATGTTTCTCAGCCTTTTAAAGAAAGGTAAGGATGATAAAATTTACGGGGAAGGAAGATAATTTTTATTTCTAAAAGAACTGCTGAAAAATAGGATGGATCTGAAGGCAGATTAGACTGCAGCATGGAGCTGGAATTTGACAGGAGCCTTGGCGTAAACAGGGTTGAGTTTTGCATTCAGAGTACAATGGAAATAGGAATTGATTCATATACTGAAAACAGAAAATGAAAATGCGATGTAGGAATGGCTAGAGAATTGGCTTAGGACCACTTCCCTAAGAGCTGGTAAGAAGCAGTGACCAGAATGATGCAAATATAAAAGTCTTTTAAATTTGCAGTGAAAAAGATGTAGAAAATACCTTTGTTAATGTTTGTGTGAAACCCTGAATAACATTCTATGATAACAATGAACAATGCGTTCATTAACATGCACATCGCTGAACAAACAGCTATTCAGAGTGAGCTCATGCTGTCACAAAGACTTTCTGCATGGGAACCTCATGGTTTCAACAGCTTCCTGAGCAGCCAAGCTTGGCAGAGTTTGACTTTTTACACCTGTTTAGTTGCAGAGTTATTTGGAAATTAAAAATCTAATGGCAAACAGCAGAAAGCTTGAGAGAGAGTGAAAGGAGGTGTGTTTGAAAATCTGGACAACAGCTCACTGTATCTCTGTTTTATTCACTGTGCTAGTTCTGGAGTGTTCTCTTACTTCCTCCATAGCATTGCTATGCACTCATCTTTCAGAGTTAGAGACATCTCACTGGTGAATGCAGTAATCTCCTTCTCTTGCTTTTTCCCTTGGACTTGCCTTACAGGGTATTTTATCATCAGTAATAAATACCGTGCTTCTAGGCTTTGAGTTACAAGCCTTGTGGTGGAAAGGACTGCTCTGTCCCAAACAGAGTGCCATTACTGTTTGTTAACCTAGCCTAGTGGGGATTGTTTGTGTTGTGCACAAAGGTAATTTGTGCTTGCCTTTCCTTTTAGCTTGGGTATCCCAACTATAAGTGCCTGTCCTGCAGAGGCAAGCTCAATGTTGTATTTCAGGTTTTAACATACGCATTTTTAACTTGGTCTTTGCTAACTTGCAGGAATATACCAGAAAGGGTAAGGAGGAGTGCATGGTATGGATCTGTTCCATGGTTTAGATGGTATGTTCAGATTAATTCCTCTCAGGCTGGCTTTACTAACCAGTTGATGCCCAGTAAACTTTTTACATTGGCTGGAGTCAATGTAAAACCTCCAATGATGGTACTGAACCCTGATCAGCCTCCTGAATCTTTTGTTTTTAAAGTTATGTGAGATAAAAGATTCAGAAATAAAACTCTGAACACTAGTTAGGGATTCAGGATAGTGTACATTAAAATATGAAAATTGCTAGATATCCCAACAGAATTAATATTCTGAGGGCTTTCCCATTTTTCAAAGGACTGAGGTGCTAGGCTTACATCAACTTCATGAGGAAAGTTTGTAGCTTCTTTTTTTGCCCTATAGAACAGTGTGACAGCACAGAGGCTTGGATTAAGGGCTTTTATGCTCTTTCAGTGTCATTTTAAAATGTCTCTCTCTGTTCTTATATTTTGCTATCAGAACCCCACATAATGAAAAGGATCCTGTTGTGTGTCTGTAACTGTATCATACCTTGTCAGCTGTAGAACTTAGCCAGTAAAAAGTAGAGCTGTGCAACAAGCTCATTGGGGAAATAGTTGTCTTCTGTGTTCATTAGCCCTAATCATTGCCCTGATTTTTGAAACTGTCAAGGCATATAATAAATTTTATTTCATAAAAGTTTTGCTGTCTGCCAAAGTATAATTGTTTAAGGTTCCATAAGCATATGAAGCATCTTATCATCTCATCACCTGCTGAATGTAACAGCTTTCCACTTTCCTTGAAATTAGAGAATGTCATACGAATGCCCTTAAATTATGAAGTTCAATTGCCAAAATAACATTCATCCAGCTTGATGGCCAGATATTTCATTAAACTCCCACTGCACAGAGGTTATCTACTAATATCCAGAAGTGAGTACATTAGTGTCTTGGGATAGATGTAGACAAGCAAAAGACAATAAATGGATTGAAACAAACACATGCAGTCCCCTGGAGGGCTGGAGTAGTTAACAGCTGGAGGAGGGCCTGGATATAAGAGGTGGATATTGAAACATGTGATATTCAAGCAGATAAAATTAAGTTGAATCAAGTGTGCAGATGATGAAGGTGTGAGTTTCAGTGTTCGTGCCTAAATTGAATAATGTCAGAAAAGAAAGCTGTGATTTAATAAAGATTTATTTTTTAAAGTTACCTTGACACCCTCAACTACATGAGATGCATTCAGCTTGTCAGTGTAGCATGAACATTTATAAGCAATTATTATGAGATTAATGGCTGAATTTCTCCAACCGTGTC
Source organism: Eulacestoma nigropectus (assembly GCA_013397775.1). NCBI lineage: Eukaryota > Metazoa > Chordata > Aves > Passeriformes > Eulacestoma > Eulacestoma nigropectus. Next base: position 251,492 of record VZTE01004413.1, read on the forward strand.
GTTGCTTTTCTGTTTAATGATAGAACAGAAGTTAATGAAAAATGCAGAGTTTTGACATATTGTGTATAAAATATGTCAGTTTGGGAGGTGGGAATTAAGCACAGTTTTCCTTTGATTCTATTGTGGTTACTATTGGCAAGAACTTAGTAGCTATAGGATTGTATTAAAGAACACAGCTAGCAGTGAGATTCAGAAGTTGTGAATTTGGGAAAACTGCTCTTAATTCTGAGAGATATGCTTACATCTTTGTCTCTACAGTGCTAAATGCTTTTTGAAATATAAGATATGCAATATACTATTTCCTTTTCCTCTATTTTTGAAACACTTATGTGTTCTGTATACCTCTAGGTATACAGGTATGTGGGACTTTTTCTGTAACTGTATAGAAAAAGTTAGAATGCATAAATCCTGCATCATCATTGCTAAGAGTTACAGGAACATCTGTGAATCTTCTTCAGGAGCATCTAAAAAGATGCCTTTGCAATTTCAATGTATCTCGAAGTCCGAAATCATACCATTTTCCACAGCTACTGCTTGAATGCTGGGGTTGTAGTGAATCCTCAGGCTCCACCTCTGAGCAAATGACAGCGCAAAGAGGCTCTTAGCTGACTTTCTTGACTTCATGTATCAGGTCTATGGTGTGACTTGTGCAGATATCTCCAGTGTGGTTTGTGGGATTACTGGTTAGACAAAACCACACACCATACATGGATTTTTTGTTTGAAGCACTTGTACATCCACTGTAACTTCTGCAGAAATCTATGCTACATTCAGAGCACAAGAAGAATGTGAAGAGTTTTATTGTTATTTTAAGTTGACTAAAAGTAGATCAGAAGCTAATTGTCACTAAGCATTTAGAGAGATACATTATTTTCAATTAATGTGGATTGATAAGTCTGCAGTATCTCTGAGGATTATTTCAGAAACATTTTTTCTTTTATGCTGACCTTCTGCTATTAACTTGGAGCAAAGCTTAAAATCAGTATTTAACATTTAATGGAAGGAACAAACTGATTCTGCAGTTCAACTCAACATTTGCAATAAGATGACTTGTACCCTAATGGCTTGTAATTAATTTTTCTGAAAATCATATTTATGATAGTCTGCAGATTCAAGGCTTTATCTAATACATAATGTTCATTTTGAGCCTTTAATTGCATTTAAATTAAAATTGGCTTAGCAGGAAGATGAATTGTGGGAATGCATCAAACCACCCAGCATGTCCTGAAGATGTGAGCCTGAAAATGCAATTTGGTGGAGATGTGCAGAATCATTTGGAGTTCATTAATTTTTATTGCACAGGTAATTTTACTAAAGTAGGTTATTTTCTTTGAAATTTATATTTATGTTTATGTCAATAGCTGAATATTGTATTAAGCTATACATCTATTAGAGTTTATTAAGCCAGTCTAACGGGGGTTGTTCATATTGTGCAGAGAGGTAATTTGTGTTTGCCCTTCCTTTTAATTTGGGAGCTGCATTTAGTTCAGCTGAACTACAAGTGTCCATGCAGCCGAAAGAAGTCAAACAGGTGTCACAGGAGGTTTCTGTGTATGCAGTCTTAAAGAATCCTGGGAATTTTGATCTTGTAAGCGGTTTTGCTTCTGACCTTCTAAACCTTTTTACTCTGAATAATCTTTTTTTTTTTTCCTTCATGTTGCTGAGGTGCTGACCCAGCCACTGGAATGAAGGGTTATTGATGTGTAACTCAGTTTCTGGCTTAATGTGGTGCACTTTGTCCAGCCGGCTTGTAAGTGATCCTTTAAATTGCAGATGCTGCTGAGGTTATACAATTTAATTATAATGTCACTTTACAATTATAAAGAAAAAAAGGCCTTTTGCATTGCTTAATGAATACAAATTGTGCACAAGTTGGAAATACAAAAGAGTAAAAATTAGCATTTGTCCTTCTTGCCAAAGTATTTACATTTTTACAATTGATAAGTAGTACAATAATTCCATTACCTATATCCATTAAACATTTGTGTTTTTTAGTTTGTGATTTGTATACAGTAGTTATTAATAAAATGAAACTGTCAGCATTTGCTGCTTTTGCCCATCCTCTTCTTATCCTTTTTTATTCCATTGCAGGCAGAGTAATTAGAGGTTGAAAATGCTATGTGCAAATGCCTGTTACAAGGATTAAATTATATAATCATGGTAATGATTTTCCTTAAAACTCTTACTGCCAACTGTAACATTTTTCACTTCACCAGGGTTTTTTTGTGCCATCGTATTTTATGAGAAAGCAGAAATATTACTCTGTTCTGACAATCTGCTGCAAGTTACTAGTTTGTGGTCAGATTTGATAGAAACCCATATTCATTTAATACTCGCCAATCAGAACTTGACAGAGGTATTGCTTATTTTCTCATTTCATCACTGAAGCATGCCGGTGTAGTTTAGTCCCTAATTACTCTCAGACTGAGACGTTCCAAATATTCCCATGGTGGTAATATTTTTCTGCCTGGATGAGTCATTACGTTGTTTGGCAGACTGAAACACCAGCCTTTCCTTGTTGGAACACTACCCCTCATGTAGCACCACATCTTTTCCTCACTGCTGTCTGTTCCACGACTTTCATCCTGCTGTGACATTTCAAGCTGTACCATACGAAAGCACATTTGCCTTCCTTCTATCTGACTGATTGGACTGGTGCCAGCTCTTTCTTCAGGGCCAAGGACAGGAGACTGGGATAGTCTGAATAGAACTGCCTAATGATCTAATGGAGCAATGCTCTCTCCTGCTGAGAGATAGGGCTTATTTGTTTGCTGGTTAGAGAAAAGGTCAGGGAAATCCTTTTCAGCAAAGGCTGTGACAGTGAGAATGTGCAATACCACACATTCCTGGGGCTTGAATAACTTCATACATCAGGTGTTCCCCTCATGTTAAAAATCCTGTTCTGTTTTCATTTCATTTTCAATATCCTGCAGATGGCAGAGAGATGAAAGTGATGAATTCTACAACTTGGTTATATAAAGCCAAATGTTGTTCCTCATGATAGAAGGAGACTTCATACTAAGAGTTTAACACCAGGGAAGGTAAAGCGGACAGCTAGCGGTATTTCATAAAGGCAGCTGGTTTTCCTTGTCATTGTTGTGAAACCTACTGGGTATATGACTTTTAATGGCTTTATGCTTTACAAGGCTGTAAACATAGTTTGCATGTTTTCCCACTGAGTTTGACAATGACTGCAATTCCAGTTTGGTCAGTCAAGTTAATTTAGTCTAGACTTTTCTCAGCAGCTGAGTAACAGCACAGTTTGGGGGGTGGGAAATATATGTGCATGGTGGTGCTGCCATGGCTCCTGAAATTGCCCAGTGTTGCATCAAGTGAGGATTTGGGGCAATTTGGGGTAGACCTGTCAGGGTTTCCTCAAAGGAAGCTGAGGAAGGGGGGCAGTGTGACAGGCGCGGTGGAGGCTGGATCGATGCCACCAGAAGATCCCTATGCGTGTGAGTGACCTCACTTGGCCAGTGGCGCTGGCTTCATGCCCAGAACGGTGCATGATGCAACTCAGAGCAGCCATAAAGTACCCCAAGACCTGGGCCACAGGGATGTTTATTCCATGCTTCAAAGTCGATGTCTGTTTAAAGGGGCACAGTAGACCTCTGAACAGGATTTTTTCCCATAAATGTTGGGGGTTTCTTTCAGTAGAGTTTTATGTAATTCCAGAGAGCACTCTAAGTGAAATAGATTAAGAAATAAGCGATTTTTTTCTTTTGATGTATTCTCCCTTTTCTCCTAGGCACTTTTGAAAGCTATTTCTGCCCACATAGCTCTCACTATGCCTTGTTTTTAGTTTGTTTCTGTGAGGCTTTTGCACAGAAACAGGAAGGGGAGAAGCCACTCTTAAAATAAAAGCATATGGTTTTAGAACCACAGAAATTGGCAAGTGGGTCTCAAGGATTGGTTTGGCACCTGATAGTGCTTTTTTGTTTGTTTTTGGTTTGTTTTTAATTTACTAGATTTCAAGTTGACAAACAGTTATTTTAACAAAATAACTATCGATTGTTACTTCTAATGTAGCTGAAGTTTAGCAGGAAACCTCGGAGTTTGCAGTGCCATAAAAGAACATGCAGAATGTTCTGATTATAAAAGCAACATTCATAATCCACACTGAAGTTTTCAAATACACACTTCTTCTGCCACTGTTGTGATCCCAGGTGATGGAAACCTGAACCCTTCAGGTTATTTCCTGAGTAAAAAGGATTTAAAGATAAAGTAATATAAAATGATTCTGATAATATCTTCATATGGTAGGAATAAGGTGCTTGCTATAGTCTTTGTCTGTCAACTTGTCAGAATTTTTATGTTTAAATAGAAAGACTAGGTGAATTTAAGTTAAAGTGTGTAGCAAAATATTAAAAGTACTAAACACCTCCCCCCTCGCCCCCCACTTAGCAACAACAGGAATTAGTTAATAAAATATTTGCAATCCAGTAAATAAAAGTGAGTGTGAGGAGGAAAGTAAAAGAGAAGGCAGGTCCCTCCACGTCACGGTTGAACTGCACTGGAGGTGGAATGTGGGATGCTTGCAGTCTGCTCACTCAACTGTATTTGACTAGGGCCGTCATCCCCTCAGCTTTCACAAGCACTGAATGTGTCAAAAATCTTTCAGAGAAAGTGTAAATTTTAACCAGCCTGCTTCTGGTTCATATTTAATGTGGTTTTAAATGCTTAAATCACATCGATTCAAGGTATTTCTTCATCAGGTTTCGTGGAGGTTAGCATAAATCAACAAGATAGTTCAATGTGTGAGTACATGTTAATTACGATAGGGATACAGTGCTGATTTGTTAGAATTTGTCTCATTTAGCCCTACTTGAATTAAGAGTTTATAGTTTGTGCATGCCATGCATTTTTATATGACAATGTCTCTGTTTAAGGACAGATTTTGAGGTAACTTCCAGTGCTCCCAGATTAATGTAGAGGTATCTGTATCTATCCCAAATTTGTTTGAAAGCCAACAAGGGTTTCAAAAATTCAGTCACTAGACAGTGGATAATAGTTTTTGTGTTATTGTGGTTTATTGTGTTACAATCTCTGCATCTAAATAATTAGTGAAGCTTTAGTAATTTAATTTTTTTAATTCCTGTCATGCTGATACATGGGTTTATGTGTGTATAATACCATCTTCATAACCAAAATTTCATCCTGAGTAGCAGTATCAAAATTCAGTGTAATCCATTTCTGAAACAATTTTATTTTTTTAGCATTATGTTATCATTACCTGTTAGTGAAAATTAAGCAGGGAGGTGTTTGGTTTTAAGTATCTGGATTAAACTTTCACATGGAAGAAAACTGACTGAGAAAGGCTACATATCTCTTCTAAAATCACCTATGCAGTGCAGGTGCAGCAGTTGTCTGCAAACAGCCAGTTGTCTTGCAGACAATAGTCTCACTGTGTGACATGCCCTAAATTTTGCATCTTCTTATTTTCAGACTTCAATGTCAGACTTCCTAGGTGACTTCTTTAAAGTTCTTTTTTTTCTTTCCCTCTTCCCCCTCTTTTAATCTAGGATAAGTGTTTCTGACTTATAATTATTAAAGAGGGTGGTAAAACTGCACATATTGAAGAACAGATTCTGTAGTAGTAGTAGTAGCTGGCAGAAATGTTAAGTGCTTTTCACAGTCAACATTCAAACAGATTATCAGATGGCATATTTCACCCTGTTGTTACTTTAAATGAAGTGACCATGAAATCAACAAATCTGCTGTCAGGTGCCTGTCATGGAGATAGTTCTCCCTGTCACACAATGCCTCACATAACAGGTAATGTGTTTTTAAGAATCAGTCCTGTGTCACCTCATCAAGTCCTTGTTAAAAGATGAAATAAGACGGATGGTGTTGTCTCCCATGGAGTTGACTGAAATTCAGTAAAAGCAACGCATGTTATACAAAAAAAATATGAAAAATAAAATAGGTGCCAGTAAGATGTCTCTGACTGTGCCATTACTTTTTTTGACTTGAGAATGATTACTCATTTTTTCCTGCTTATTCCTTTCTAGACTGAAAATTAATTGGGTCAAGTTTAAATTTTGTGATAAGGACAGGAACAATTAATCCTCAGTCACCAAACAAATGAGAACCCAGAGTGGTGGTGTGCCAATAGCCATGCATTCGCTTGGAATGGTTAATACCTGTTTCAGTGTCTAACAGAGATGACACTCGTAATTAATTAAGTTGTGAGGTGTTCCTAACAATTATTTTGTTCAGGATTCTTAAGTTTAATCATTAAATTCAGAGCCAGGGATAAACTAAAATTACCGTATTCCGTTTTTCTGTATATACTTTCATAACAGTTCTCCCAAGTAAAATAGATTTTTGTCTTGTTCATGAAATTTTAATTATAGCATCATTCTCAGCTTCTCAGTGTAAGGAACTGTCAGCCAGCTTGAACTCTGCTGAGACAGATGCTGCAGGGTTTTTGGTTGTTTTTTGTTTGGTTTTTTTTTTTTTAAATTTTGTTTTGACTTTTCAGACTCACCATTTTTGATAAAAAATAAAAATAGGGAGGGAAGTCACCTTAGTGATATATGGACATCTGTTACTGTAATTTGTTCTTTCGTGTCTAGGTTGTGACTAGCATTAGTATATTCAGGCCAGTAGGAAGAAATAACCTTTTCTTTCCTTGCCATAGCTAAATGTAGTTCAAAGACTTTTTTTTATAAGTTAAGAACTGGTTTAGAGATGTTGCTTACGGAAGCAAGAATTGGGCAGCAGGTACAAAGATTAGTCTGCTTCCTCTGTGCTGGCCAGCCAAGCTAGTTGACTATCAAGGGCTTGCAGGACCCACACTCACAGCAGTGTGAAAAGGGAGGGGACAGGAGGGGATCCTGCGGGGATCCAGGGACGGTGACAAAAGGGAGGGGACAGGAGGGGATCGTCCTTCTGAAATGTGACTGAGGCACTCGAGGCTATATTTTGGGTAGGGCATAGACCACAATTTCAGGATGAATTTGAATTGGATGCATAACAGTAAAGAACCACAGCTCTAAGAAAATTGATACTGAAGCCAGTGAAAGGAATAATTCAGTGAGATCTGCAGACAGGCAAATGGCACTGCTTGAAACTTGTGTCTTGTGAGGCAAAACTTTATCTGGTTTGCACTAAGCCAGTTCTTTCAGGCTGACCATGCTGTTTGTCTTACTCATGACTCCACTGCAAAGTATGTATTTGATCAGATGTTTGAACTAATTATGTGGTTGACATTTTTACTTTCCCACAAATTACCTGGATACATTTTAAGTGCATTTTGAGAGTTATTTCTTTTTCACAAATGCACTTGTGTTTGAGGCACTGAAGATACTGAGGTGCCATTTCAGAGCAAGTTCAAAGAATCATGGGCTGTGATTACGGGGAGAAACTGCAGATGGGTTACAGGAAAGCAAAGACTAGGAGAAACACATTAAACCTTTAGGTAGGTTGATCCTTGGCAACACTTTTTAGTGCATTTCTCTTCTCTGCCCTCTTAGGCTTTTGCCATGATGCAGGAATGAAGAAATGATGCCTTTTGAATTAGAAGCAGAGATGGTGCAGAAAGAGCAAAAAGTGTTAATGATGTTTTAAGTACTGGCTTCTCTTAAGCTTCATATGGGCAAGTGCTGCCACTTTGCTATATTAAATTGGAGGCAGAACCCAGGAAAGTCTTGCATCATGATCATTAATTTTGCTTCTTGTCAAAGCCAAAAGAAGGCTAGAACTGTTAGATACCTTTACAGTAGTGACACAAATGATTTTACCCGAGTAGTTTATCATTGTTGTTCTTGTTTTGTCAATGAATTAAGTACCATTAATTAGCTCCATGTGAAAATCAGCATACATTTGAGCAAGAATACTAAGTCTGGGACCAGGTTGATCCTAATCCTTGGTCAAACTGGCTTTCAAATGCATGAGAGGAAATAATTAGAGGATGATTTCATGGACACTGAGAGTGAATCCTACGGACTACTCTGAGCACACACCTTTGCAGAAACGAAATGAAACCCATAACTTCCCAATCCCACCTGAGAATATGTTAGAATCCTCTAGACACCATACAGATATCAAATACCTCTGTGTATTTTAAAAATCATGATAGAATTTTACAGCTCTCCCCCATATAACTGTCACTTGATATCAGATATAAGAGAAAAGATAGTGGTGAGGCTGGAAAAGTCGTCCACTCATCTAAATATGTCAAATCAAGGAATTTGGTTCTAAAGTTTAAGCAGCAGGAATATGGAATCTAATTCTAGGAAAAGTCATGTAACTTGTAGGGAGACTTTTTCTGGATGTGATTCAGTAGCCTCTTCATATGTTTCTGAAATGTGGCACTAAACATGATAAAAACCATTCCAAGCTCCTCTATTTTTGCTTGCCACCAAAGAATACTGGAATATTTAATACTTTCTTGTTTCTGATCGGAAGACTTCTGAGACCTCCAGAAAGTTCCTGGACAGTAACACTGGGATCTCTTAGGTAAAGACCTAAATCCCACTGACTCCACCTGCAGTTAGAGAGGGTGGGTGATCTTATTCTCCACTTTGTTCCTATTTCTGGCTTCTTTGCTGTGCCAGTGTGAGAGTATGATGGCATGGTTAGCAGATCAGCTAACTAGTCCAGCTGAAGGCTAACTCAAAGAGAGAATTCCTGCCCCCTTAATTCTCCAGCATGGCTCACTGTGCATGTGCTGGTGTTGACACAGGTAGGAGGTAAAAGCAGAACCCAGATGTGGATGGGATGGTCACTCCTCCTTTTTCAGCAGTTTTAAAGTGCTGACAGCTGTGTTTGTGTGAGGGAAAAGAAGACAGCGCTGAGGAGCACTGTATCTAATTGTGCCTTTGTTTTCCTCATAATTTTTCCAAACATGTTGTGTGCTTAGCCCTCTGAGTGATTGCTCCACAGGAAAAATTGAGAAACACATTCAGCAAGGTTTTTATTTAGTTCAAGCATTCAAGAAGCATGCTAAGAAACATAGACACAGGTTTTTTTTTTTAACTTCTCCCACAAAATGTATTATAAGTTTCCTATGCTGAAAGCCTGTTACTAAGAACCAATACATAAGTATCACTAATTATTTCCAAAACTGCAGGGCAGAATTTTAATGTAGGTAATTTAAAGCCTAAAACAATTTCTAACTCTTAGAATCTAGGCTAATGTGGAGTGTTATGTCTGCAGGATTACTCACCATTTCCTTCTCTGGAAATTTTATGTATGAATCATTTTGTGTTGCCTAAGGACAGGATCCAGGATACCAAGATGGATATTCTGTTTTCCCACATCAGTCCCAAAGTTGACCCAAACACAAGGCATATGTTCAGAGAACCTGCACATATCAAGTTCTGTTTTTTAGACACTGTTAGGCAGGTATTCATGTTAATTTAGGCACAGTACCTCATGAGGATCTACTAGGAGGACCAGCAATCTTTAAGGAAAATGTGCTTTAAGGAAGTATCTAGTTAAATTTATTGCTCTCACACAGGGGTTGTGAGAAACTCTTACTTTAGCATACTTTGTGGCAGCTACCACTCTGAAGCTATTACCAGGCCAAAGTTTTATTGTTTGAATAGTTATTTGGTTTGAACTTCCATGGGTTTCTCAAGAGACCTCCCATCATGTATGTTTCAGCTGCTTTTCCTTTGTGCACCTACACAGACTCCAGGGAAAGAGACAAAGAGTATGTCTACACTGGACGTGAGTGTACAGTGAGCTCCTCAGCTGGGCTTAGACTTCTCTCAAAGCTCTGAAACTGGCTTGGATAACTCATCAGTATAGAACTGATGAATATAGAACATACACATCAGCATAGAATTCTGATACCACATGCTGTCTGGATTGAGATTATTTGCCACTAGTTGCTAATATAAACAATGTGGTCCTTGGATAACAATTGGTGTGAAACTTCTGTCTCCAAAGTGATACTTGGTGTCTCAGTGCCTACAGTTTCCACACCCTTAACTAGCATTTCTATATGTGGTAATCAATAATCATTCCCCAGTGGCTGAGATGTTTTTCAGTCCAGTGAATTGCTTTCTTACAAAGGCTGTTCTTGATGCAGTAGTAAAGTCTTATAATGCATGGAGATCAGATTAAATATATATTAATTATTATCTCTATTGGATTTATCTCTCAAAGTACTCATTCTCCTCTTCTGCAAAATATTCTTGACTGAAGAAACTCAGACCGAGAAACAATCTGTCATTTGAATCCTGATTATGATACAGATTGATATTCAACTTCTTGCACAGTTTAGTGAATCACAGCACTGCCTAAATTGATGTTCTGAAAGCAAAATTCAGTTGGAATAATCTCATAGATACATAACTATTTATTAACAGTTTTTCACCTAGTTTTATTTTAATGAACTGCTTGGAATTACTTAAGCTTCATAGGCTGCTTTGTCCTACAGGGTTAGGATTTACAGAGGACGCTAAAAATGTTCCATTTTTTTTTAAATGATTAAACTTTTTTTCTCTAGTGTTAAGAAGGTATTCTGCATTCAACAACTTTCAGTTCTAGAAAACTGGAATGGCTATCAGAGATTTGAATCTGAAAGTGCTCTACTAATATTATATTTACTTTAGTTTTTCCTTAGGTCACACTTGATGCTTCTTGTGCAGTATGCATCCTTTCACCTTCAACTCTCACATGTAGTTTCCTGAACTCTTATGCAAAATCTAAAATCTATAGAGATGAAAAAGTTCCGATGTGTAGCCCTAGGAGCATCTGTTTTATTTTGCTGATTTAAGATTTTTTCTTGTCCTGCCTCTTCTTTCTCACACTTTCAAGTTCAAAAGAAGTATGTGCATGCTTTCAGACTGTATGATGTTATTCCAAATGAGTTAGCTTTACAAAAGACCACTAGCAAAAAATTAAGTAGTGTAGCAGTAATAGTATTAGCTAGAGACAACTTGCTATGGAGAAAAGTCAGTTCTCTGCAGATAGGTTTCACCTATGAAAGTGTCAAAATTAGTCCCTGTCAGGATTTTCAAAGCATACATTTGTTTTTGAAACTTCGTTGAAACCGTGTTCTCTATTTTTAGTCTCCTCATTTCCTCTAAAAATTTGGTTTAATTGTGTGCTCTTGTGAAATTATGCAAAGTGATTTAAGTGACAGAAATAATCGACCTCATCACTCTCAAATGCTTGCTGTTTTTCCTTCATGTGTTGGAACCAGTTAGAGATCCATCTTTTCATATAGATACGGCTGCAGTGGGGCAAGTAAAGGATTTAGGATCGTCCCAATTATTTTATGGGGCATTGGATGAAGTCCATAGTCTTAAATATTTAGCAGAGCTTTATAAACAGTTTTGGCTTGATTTAGGGCCAACCCTTAAAAGCTTTAGAAGTCAAGTTCAGTTCAAATAGTTGTTTTCTACCAAAGCATGAAATTCCTTCTTCTTGTTTCAACATAGCAGTGTTTCATTCCTGGTCGTCCTGTGCTCCAGAGCACTTTCTTCATTCACACTTATGATCATATGGATGAACAAATAAAGTTGTGAATACTAAACGCAGTTGTTTTTACCATGTCTGTTGAAGACATTGTAAGAATTATGTTTTAATTCTGAGAAGAGTTAGGCAGCATTCTAAAATGTTATTGTATGATTGAACTCTGTTACTATCTGGATACATTCTTTCACAGAATGCATGGTTAGGGACTTGCAGTGACATCCTAGAATTGAGTCAAAGGCTACATCTGTCTTATATAACAAGAAGAGTGTTCAGATTCCTGATGCTATGATAATAATACCTATATATCAGATTAGCTACCATGCAAAAAAAAATTCATCCGTTTGGAAGATGTACATAAACACAGGTTTTCACTAAACTTAATTATTGTAAACAGAATACTATCGCTGATGTTATCTACCTCATAATTACTTATCTTGGATTTCTTCTATTTCTCTGGAGCATCTCCTGTTGGTCCATGATGTGCACAGATGGATTACAGAACACATTCATCTAATCCAGTATGAGCTTTCTTTGCTGCTACTGTGCCATGAATTTTGTTCATTTTTACTAACAGTACACTGAAAGGACAATTTTCTGCATTTTTTTTCAACTTCCATTTTCTTTTTCTTTAAAATAGTCATATCTATTTAAACTTAAGTGAAACATTCCACAGCTCTCCCTCAGCAAGTATTCAACCCAAAAGCAAACATTTACAGACTCTCTGATGTAATATCCCCCCCAAAGTACATAAGGGGGGTAGTGTTCAAGCGCTATCCTGCAGGCACCAGTGAACTGCACAGTGCATGTATTCACTGCAGGGGCTCTGATCTGCATATGCAATAGTTTCTGTATGCTGTTTCTATTGACACAGGGAAAAAATTCAAGGAAAAAAAATGAGGGAAGGCCTTCAAGTATGAGGTTATTTAGCCTTTCTCTTTCAGAGAAGACCCTCCTAACCTGTTTTTTTTTTTTCTCTTTTTAAAAAGACTTTTTAAAAATTCTTAAATTAAGTGACTGGTCTTGTCTGCTGGAGGAAGGAGAGCAAAGCTTGTGAAAATGAAACTGGTGCTTTGGGGTTTTCTGCTGAAAAGCATTAATATAGACACAGCAGCTTGGTAAGAACCAGTGGCAGCATCAGATTAAAGACCTTAAAGGACAGTAGCTGAGGGAGGGAGGCAATCACAAAGTGTACTAAGAAAAACTGAATAGCTATCTCTGAAAACAGGCTAAACATTGGGCTTTGATATGCCCGCCTCCTTGTATATAAATGTAATCTCAGATCTTGATTGAATATTCCCACTCTGATTTTGTAATTAAAACATCATTTATACTGAGAATAATTAAGACAACTGTACATTTGATTTTAAAATCAGTTTTGAGTATTGTGCCTTGTCAAGCAACAAGAATGGTTCCTGCAGCTTTACAACTTAGCATTAAGAGGCAGACAGTGACCGCAGGCACCTGAGTGGAAGGTTTGACAGTTTGATAAATTAGGAATGACACTTGCCAAAATGGCTGTCCTTCCCTCAGCCTGCCAGTGGAGCATTTACACATTGTTAATTGAATTGGCAATTTGTGTAACAGTACCTGCCCCTGAGCTTTTGTAATGCTGGAGCTGCCATTTAGCTCTGATAATCCAGGACTTGGGAATAAGGACGAAAAGCTTCACATGATATTATTGCAGATTTAAAATGACAGTTGGGGACCTTGTTGCCAATTTCCCATTAAATGAGAAATAATTAACAATAGCAATAACAAAGTCTTATAAAGCTGGAAAGTTAAATTGACTTTTCAACAGTAGTATGGTTTGAAATTGCTTCTAGTGTGATTATCAGATTGCCCTTTCAGTATTATATACCCTAAATAGTATCATCTCATGGTCTGAATAGGCAATAGTGTCAAAGCTACCCTGTTTTATTAGTGTGAGACTCTTCTGATTTATCTATGGGGGTTTTTTTTAATTTCTTCATGCCATGTAAAAATTGAGTTATGTTATAATATTTCATACAGATAAAAAACTTAATGAAATATTAGACATTCTGATTTCCATGGTTATCAGCAATTGAGTGACAGTACAAACAAAATGTTCAGTCATAGATGAATATTGTTAATTATGAGGTTCTTTTCTATAGTTGAACATGCAATTGATAACTTTACCGTCCCTAAATTTCTCCAATGTACCTAGTGCTGCTGTCTGAAATGACAATTTATCAGCAAACTATTGTTTTTCTGTCAGGCTTCTTATGTTTAGATAATTCTTGTGAATGCTTCTTAATGATTTGGTGTCCAAATACCATAGTAACCAAAACCTATATGAGAATTAGCCACCAAAGACTAGAATCTTTGCTATTTTTAGGGATTAAAGACAAAATTAGATGCTTCAAAGCTGACACATTTGCTTCATGTCAAAACGTTAACTTCTCTATGCAGATGTGCAGCTCATATTCTTTCTCCAAGATTTCTGCTTCGAAACTTCAAGTGATGTATGGAAGAGCAGGTGGAGAGCCCAAGAGCTGATGGGTCTTTCCCATCAGGAGAATACTTATGGATTCATAAGATGCCATAGTGACTAGATGAAGCACATGAGTCTGATCTGTTTCCTACCTAGTAAATGGTCTAAGACAGTATAGGTTTAATAACTTATGGGCTAGAATATAACTTTTCATCTCATTGCTGTGATCTTAGAGTGTGATGCAGAACAGAATGATCCCAGTCAACAGGCCTATACTAGCATCAAGTAATATTTGCATTTTAACATTATACTACAGGATTATAGTGGTTGTAGTATTATATAAGTGATGAAAAGCGAAAGAGGGCAAATGAAAGGAGAGGTGAGCAAAGATAAGCTGATGTGGAGTAACTGAGCAGAAAGATCCATGCTGAAGCTTACAGTTCAAATATTTGTGCAGGACATTTCATAGAATCATAGAATGTTAAGGTGTTGGAATGAAGCTTAAAGATCATCTAATCCCAAATCCCACTACCATGGGCAGGGATACCTTCCACTAGACCAGGTTTCTGAAGGTCTATCCACCCTGTTCTTGAACACTGCCAGGGTTGGGGCATCCACAACCTCCCTGGACAACCTGTTCCAGCGTCTCACCACCCTCACAGTAAAAAATTTCTTCCTAGTATGTAACCTAAATTTCCCCTCCTTCAATTTGTACCCATTACTCCTTGTCCTATCACTGTTTCTGATGACGAGTCCCTCTCCAGCTTTGTTGTAAGCCCTTTTCAGACACTAGAAGGTTGCTGTGAGGTCTCCATGCAACCTTCTCTTCTCCAGGCTGAACAGCCCCACCTTTCTCAGCCTGTCTCCATAGGGGAGGTGCTTCAGTCCTCTTATCACATTAATGACCCTCCCCTGGACTTGCTCCAACCATTCCATGTCCTTCTTATGCTGGGAACACCAGAACTATATGCAGTATTTCTTCTGTAGTGGGTGAAAGCAATTAATAATCTTAGAGAATTCAGTTCTAGAGAAGGAATTCAGTGCGAGGTAAACCCAACTAAAATTTTGGATGGTATCCAGCTTAAAAGGACAGCATAAAAGTCAGGCACTGGAGGAGATATGGAGGAGACAAAAAAGTATGAGTTACCACCGGATTGGGAGCACAATGCCATGCAGCCCACTGCTCTAGCCAGGGCTCAGAGAGAAATGGCCAACACTTCCAGCCCCAGTGGCAAACTCACGCACAGCACACTCTGTAGAGGAGAGGCAGGCTTGGCCAGAGAACAGTCAAGGGAATGGACTAAAAAAGGAAATTACGGGGAACAGGAATTATAGCATGAGATTTTACCTGCTGTTAAGATGGAAGGAAGAAATTAATTTCTTTTGAATTGAAGGCAAAGTCGGGATAGGAAATGATGAATCTGGATGAGGAATGTATGTAGAAAATAGATTTCTTACCAAGGCAACCTTTAACTGATGGCTCTTCTTCTTTTACCAAGGCCTTCTACCCTGATGCAAGGAAGGAAGGAAGGAAAGAAGGAAATAATAATGACTAGACCGTAAGGTGTGAGGTTTTTTATTTTTTTGTTTCTTCAGGCAACTGCAAATCCCATAGTATTTGTGGGAAACTACTTCCAACAATTCAAGGCTTCCTAGAGTAGTATTTTATGCAGTCTAGAAATTCTGGATCTGTAATTTTTTAAAATTTATTTTCCCATGACTAAATACAATGCCCTTCTGGAGGGGAAAGAAAAATCATCATGTTTGACGCATGATACCAGAAGATTTTGCTATCTATCTTCTGACAAATTCTTTGTGTGATTCAGTTGGGTTCCACCTCAGGATTTGTATCTTTAGTACACAACAATGAATATTATCTCTTTGAAAGTCTTGTGACATATAATTCCTTCAGAGTTTTAGAAACATAGTTTTCTGTATATAGGTTTGCAAAACCTTTTTTTTTATATTAACTTTTTTATATTAGGGTATTGCATTTTTACATAGATCATTATCCAAACTGAAAATAAATTTTACATACCAAATAGTGCTATTCAAAAATCACTTGATTAAATGTTATCAAGTTATGAATTTAGAAATGAGTGTAAAAGGATATGAATTTTCAAGGTCCTTCATGGCATTTGGAACTCTTGCAGATTTACACATGTAGCAGAGAAGGAAAAGCAGGTAAACTGGATAAAACTAATTTGCTTGTCTGTAATTTGGAAAGTTAGCATGTTCCTGTTAGCAAATTAAAGCATGAATAGTAAAGTGTCTATCACTAACATCTTTTTTTTTCACTTATAAAGGAGAGAGAAACAGGGGCAACCCTACTGTAACAGACACCATGTTCCAGAAACATGGTGTAATCTTTGTAATACTTTTAAGTATATTCCTGGAACAACTGGGTTGCTATGCTGCCTCTGTACCCATTTGTCCTGGAGGATTTTAAGGCCTTTCCAAGTCTGCTTCTAGAATTTCTCTCCTGATTACATACTGGGTTTCAATTTATACTATATAGCTATTATCCTTAGGATAATTATACTAAATAAAGGCAGAGCTGAAAAAAGCAATATATGTGTTGATGAGGAATTTTCTTTCATTGAAGCCCTAAAAATCAAAATTGCTTCTTATCTCAGGGGAAAGCTCAGTAGATAAATAAGTTGTAGAGGGCAGCCAAAAGGTCAGCAAATTAGACTGTGTTGATCCATGCTGAATCCATTTGGGGAATGGCTATCTCCTCCTGGATTCTCTTTCTTCCATTAGCTGCCAGCTGAGTATTTTGTGCACTCCTCTTACTGAAACATAAGAGTTTGAGAGAAGTATGCTCCAAGAAGTAGTCAAAGTACCTACTATAAAGAACTGCCTAGGCAAAAACTGAAGTGCCTTGCATAGCATTGAAAATTGATGCAGAATTATTTCTCTGCCTGCAGAAAAGCCTCCTAAGGAACTGCCAGCTGTATTCCACAATAGCTTCAATTTTCTGCTTTTTTTCTAAAGTGTATTAAATTTTTAAGTGTCCACTGTCAAAACATAAGAAAGTCTGCAAATCATTGCTGTACTTTGTCTCTTTTTTCTAGAAACTGGTCTCTTCCTTTTCAGTGGCATTCTGTCCTCTAATTTAAATCTTAAGTCTCTCACCCACTCAAAAGCAACAGCACATAAGACTTTTTATGTTGCAGCTATGCCCCCCACTCCAGAATCATCCTTGGTTTTTCCATTACTTACCTTATCTTTGCCACTTCCTCCTGGCTTTTCAGAGTTTAGCAGAAAGCAGTTCACTTTGTATTGTCTTTGTATGTTTCTAAAATTTACCTCAGAACCTGTTCTCCTTACTCTCATAGGATTTCACAAACATCTGGATGGAGCCTGTTAATTTGTTTTGTTTTCTGGTTAATTTTCAATTATGACTTGGAAAAACACAAAAACTTTATCTCTAATACTTATAATTTAATACTTGGACCAATAGTTTCATATTTTCCCAGTCCAAACTGAAAAAGGCAGAAAATCTCCCTGTATCCTATTTTCACCATGCTTGTTTATGTCTCAGTTGTATGAGGCTGGAGGCTCCCCAGGGAAGCCAACTTCACAGTTTGAGCTTCATAAACTTATGACTGCCTCTTACCCTATGAAGTGTGGTATAAAACATGGAAGGAGTCCATATATACATTATTTATTGTGTAAGAATAATTGGTGAAGGTGTATGCAAGACCAAGAGGATTGCAGAAGTTCTGAACAGATTTAAATCCATATGTTTATGTGATTTTTTTGAACAGTCTAATAAGTGTTCTTTGGTGAAAATATTAAATATATCTGTTTAGGATTTACTGTTCTGTACTTACTTTCGTTTTTATATCAGTTAATGAGAGAACATGATAGTCTTACTAAATAAAGAGCAATTAAAAAAATCTTCCTGCTCTTCAGTTCTGTGATGTAACTGCTGCTGATATTCAGTGTCTAGAGAAATTGTCCACCGTGCAGTTACAGGAAGTTATAATAGAATTTATAACACATATTTATAAAATAACACAATTGTTATTTTACCCCCACTTTTCTTGCAGAACTATGTATGTAATAAGCAATGTGGATAGGAAAGAGCTGAGAAGATCTTTGTAAGAATATTTTTATAAGTCCTCTGAAACAGTCTGTTTTAGTACCCCTAAAACATTTTGCAAATAAACAATTTTGCATCAGGTAGCCAAATGAATTTGCATATAAGTTTCTGCTCCTGTCGGGTAAGTGGCCTGCATATAAGCTCAAAGAGACTTCCTCTTAGAATCTTTGTTTTGTAGATATTCTGTTTTGTAAGAAACAGGTTCAGACTCATTGAGACACTGAGCAAGAATAAGAATATTTTTTTTAATCTTGAGAGTGAATGCAACTTGTCAGGATATGGGAATCCTTGCTCCCTGTGTTCAGTTATTTATGCATAATCCAATAGTATCAACAGGAGAAGTAGATACTGCCTGAACTCAGAACAGTTCACAGCTTGAGTTCGGATTCTCCCGAGAGAAGTGAAAAATTTTTTTTCATCTGAACTGGGATAGCTTTTTTATTTTTCTGTGATAAGGGGTTGCAGCAATTGGAGACTGAAGCAAGAAAATTATTCATATAGCTTTGTACATAAATTCTGATGATTTTTTTACTTACCCTTGCAATGGAGGCACATTTAGAAGGGATGAAACTTTACTGTAGCCATATATCTGAACCACCTTTGATGTCAAATTTTGAACATAATCTGAAATTTACAGTTTTAGCCTACACTAAAGTATGATAACAGTTCTTCCAAGAATCACAAGCAGTTTAATTTTATATAAATGCTATCAATCTGAATTGCACAAGGTTTCTTTCTGCTCTATATCACTCTGTTTGAGCCCTTAAACAGGGATCAAAACAGTTGGATGCCACCCAGTCCAGTGTTGGGGAATTTTGGTTCTTAATCCAAACTTCAGATCTCCTGTTTGGCACTTTCAGCATATGCTGCTAAGTTTTGATTTAGAAGAAACACATCCAGAATTAGGTGTTTACTGTGACTTTGTGTGGCTAAAGTTTGAAGAAAATTTAACTTTGATTGTGTTTGGTTTTGTTATTTTAATTGTGCATCTACAAAACAACAAAAAGAGATTTTCCTCACTTCAGGAAGTGAAATTAGTTGCATTTGCTGCAGAAAGAAAAAGGTGTTTTGCTGAATATATATTCTTAAAGGACATATGGTGAAAAAACAAAAATTCCATTTACATGTAAGCAATCTGATAGACCACAGTAAGAAACTAGAATACTACCGGTTCTGCAAAATGATGTGGTGTTAAAGATTTCTGGCTTTGTGTTGAAAAGTGTGTGGGTTTGATGTTGGTTTTTTTTATTTTGCTATTGTTTGTTTTGGGAGTTTTTGGTGGGGTTTTTTGTTGTTGTACTGTATAATAATCACGTTGAGCTCTTGTTTTTAACCAGGCTTCTAAAATATTTCTCTAAATCGTACTGATAATTTTCAGGCATTAAAGCCCTAAGAATTTGTAACAAGCAATCTTAGATCTATTGTTTTGTATTTTTATGGCTCGGTTTCCTAGTGGAACATGAAAGCTGCTTACAGTACTTGTAACTCCTTCAATTTCAGGTAATCAGAGTATTGAAAGAGGCTGCATGTAAATTCACTTTTTTTTCTGTAATGAAGACTGTATATTCTTCCCCCCTTGGCACAAGACTTGTCTGAAGTTTAGAATAAAATATCTAAAAAAAACCAGTTTACAATGTATTACACAGTTTATCTTACTTCAGTGATGCTTCAGCTTCAGTCCCGGATCTTCAAGTATTATATTTAGATCCCTATAATCTACTGATTCCAGTGAGAGGAGGTACTTTTTGTGAATTTGCAATTAATAGTTCCTTTATTTTGGAAAGTTAGATTCAGGCTACTGAATTATTTAGTCACTTTTGAACACCTTACTGTTTGCTATCAGCAATAAACACAATGTACTTTTGATGCTGCTGCTCTTTGCTCTAAACAATAAAAGTAATCTCTTTGTACATCTATAATCACTGAGTATTGAACAGCAGTATTAAAATATGAGAAATTTCCAATATATGGAATTTCATAATGTCAATTCAGTAGCAGTGTACATTTCAGTAGCATTTATGTTAAATCATTTTATTGATAAATAGTTTTGAATGATTTTTGTTTTCTAATTTGTAGAAAGAGTTGTTTTTCCAATTGAGAAAGTTAATGCTTCAGACCCTGCTAGAAAAATAGGGCTATAATCGAGTTTTTTGTACTACTTGTTTTTTGCACTACTGTGGAAATTACTCCACCTTGTTATATGGAGTCGCAGTATTAAAATGATTTTCTGGATGAACATTTGGGGATGGAAAACAAATAACTTACACAAAAGAATGTTCTGTATTTCTTTAATACTGTATGCAAGTAAAGCACACAGAAAGTGCATTGGATATTTCACAACATAGTTTAATTCCAAAATGTCAGGTGGGAATTAATTTGGAATAGTGTTTTGAAGATACTGGTATATAGCTAGGACCCAAAATGCCTTTTCTGCCAAGAAAGCTATTTTAAAATTAATCTAGCCAAAATCTGGATTAGCTATGTCACATCCCCTTAACCACAGGCATGTAAACTTCAGGATAGACAGCTGTTTGGATGTTTCAGACTGGGACTCCTGCCCTCAGCAAACATATTTGATTCTCCTACATGGTCACTTGGCTGCGTGTACTCATGTCCGTATGCTTGGATGGCATTGTGCCTGCTCTCTAGTTGGTCAAACTGTTCCATTAGGGCTTAGATGCCAAGATAACAGGTTGAGCTGGGCACCATCTATAGCAGCCTGCCTTCTACCACATCTGAAGGAATCTTTCTGGGAGGGACAAGAGTTCATGCCGCATAACTTGCCTTTTTTCATTCATCTTTCCTGATACTTAGGTGTTCCAAACACCCCAAAAGAAAGAAGGGGGGAAAAGACAGACTGAGGACAAATGTTGTGCTTTCAAAGAAGCAATTGTCATTGTAGCTGTGGCATAAACTTATGAAGTTCACAAGGGATTTAGAAATGCATGCAAACTGCATAGTGTACAAGCCCTCAGGCAATCTGCATTAATTCAAGCTTAAATCAGACAACAACACAAGTGGGCAAAGTGTAAAAGAAGTAGAAGAGTCACTGAAACATTTTGCAGTTTGCCTTAGATAGCTGGAAAAGGCTATTGTAATAGTCTCAATGTTGCTTTATGTTTACAACAGCTGATAAATTCGGGAGAAAAAATTATCATGCTTTCAGGTTCAGTGTCGTCTTCCTACAAACTTTGCTTTGCTTTTGTTCTTAGACTAGTGTAGCTACATAAACACACTTAACTATGTGAAAATAAGTGCAGTACTATTAAGACATAAAACCAGTAAGGGCAGTAGGAATAGTCATCAAAATGTGAGAAAATTCATTGCTTCTCATACATCATCAGAAACCAAGTTACTAGAAATTATTGTTACTATCAAAATGATCAGAAGTGGATTTTTTTACTGTTGAATATATTAATTACATTTTTCTTTTCCCTATTTTCCTTCCACAAGGCCTGCTGCACTGGACTTTAAGACACATTCTTGGCTGATATGTTGTTTCATTTAAAATAATTTCAGAGAACTCCCGTTAAATGAAAGAAAAGAAAAAGTTGTCAGGGTTCCAGAAGAATATACTGCTTTAAATATGTTGTAAAACCTCAATGCCATGTCATTTCTAATTAATATAGATTTATTAATACTGTCATGACTTTTTACACTATTTTCATTGAAGCAACTGAGAATAAAACAGAGAGAAAAGCAGCAGATGAAGGAGTTTTAAGCAGCTTAGTGACCTAAATTACTTGTTAGTCCCTGTCTCTTCTTGGATAGGTTACACAGTTAATATTTTTTTCTACTGAAAAAAATTATTTGAATAATGAAAGAAAAATATTACAGTCACACAATTACTTTGAATTAACTTATAAGACTGATATTTTTGTTACTGTGCACATGGACAGGACAGATACTAACCTCTCAAAGTTAGAAGCTCCATTTGAAATTGTTCTGCTATTTGTTACTTGTATAATACATACCATTAAGTAAGGTTTCCTAATTTTTGTGTTAATTCTCATGTTGCTTAATGTAATCTCTGTTACTTGTTGTGTTGTTAATGTATATATTTGCTACTTTGCCAATGCTGGTCTTGTACAGATTGCAAGAGGTGAGCATCGGGTTTGGTTGGGGTTTTTTTGTTTGTTTTGTTTTTCCTTTGAGTAAAATCAATCTAACATTATTTAAAAGAAAGGTTCAGGAGGTTTCCTGGACTTAAGTTGCTGTCTTTAGCTGTTGTAGGATTTTTCTGGATTACACTAGATACTGAGTAATAGATTGGAAGTGTTGACAAAGCATGAGTATATGAGCCAGGAACAGAAGATCTTCGATCTTGACACTAGTGCTGTCTTTCAGCAAGACTTGTCTAACCCTCAACATGGAAAATTTCATGAATTTGTGATCTTTCAGAATTCGTAATCTCTCTGTACCTTGGTTTATTCATGTGTGAAATATATTAATTATGCATAACTATTTTTCTAGTAATCTCTGAATTCCTGGATGATAAACATTGCAAGAATGTAGGGTACTATTCTGTGTGATAACACAGTCTGCTTTGCAGCAACTATGGAAGTCCTTACAAGGATGAGAAATTAGTTCGTATTTTCATAGTAAGCTGTCCTTCCTCTCTGTTTTGAGTTTTGTGCACTTTAGCACTGCGTGGGTAAATTTTCATGGTCAGCAGCATTTAGGAGTTAGTCACAGCAGAGTTTCCAGACCCTGCTTCCTAATTTAAACTTATTCTATGGTAAACTGTGTGAGCTGAGCCACTGTGAGCTATGACTTTTCTACAGGCTTATGGCAAATATCATTGAATGATTGTGGCTAATGAGGGTATAGAACATAAGTAGTAACATATCAATGCACAGTTTTTAACATTTGGGGCATATTTGATGCTGGTTTCTAGATTATTTTGGTGTTTTTTCCAGGAAACTTAAAATACATATAAATATATTGTCTAAATTGTTGCAGCCTTTGAAATTACTTCCTTTTTGTTGTGATTGCCAGAGTAGTGAGCACAATAGGTTAGGCTGTTCTTTATTTCAGAAAAAAAATATTTTAATGTTTATTAGGAACACAATCCAAAGATAAGTGGGTTAAAAAGAAGTTATAGCTCCTGTTCTAATACAAACTAGAAGCATTATAAAACAATTCTTGGTCTTTGCTATAAAAGCTCTCTTATCTCTTATAGATACATAACTTGGTTGAAAATTACCATTCTTTTTTATTTACTAGCCCCAGATAAGATATTAATTTAGATTAAATAATAAGCCATCCATAAAAGTTCTCAAAATGGCGCAGGCAAATTCTCTATGGTAAAGATGTGGAAACTGAGGCACAGGGAGATGAAAAAAAATTATCAGAGGCTTTCCACTAGGCAACTAATATATTTAACAAAAGGAGTGTTTCTCACCAGACTAATGCTCTGTCCTTTAATTTTGCATGTAAATATATGTTTCTGCTTCTCAATAAAGAATAGAGAAATGGAAAATTAAACTGAAATTTTTTAGAATAAGAAATAAGCTCTAAGGGTGCAGAGGGCTAACATTTATTTATTGTCAACAGAATAAAGTAGCTACTTTGCAGAGGAAATACATTTGGGCTGTGGTTCAACAAACACTGATATTTAATTATTAATATCAGCAAAGTACTGTAGATTTGTATTAATTTAGGCATGGATGCACAATCACATTTTTGTTGGATTAGTCAAAGGCTCTTCAGAAGGTTAATGCTTTATCCTTTTATACAAACTTCATGCTGGCTGGAGGAAGACAGGACATTTCTAAATAAAATCTGAGGGTTTAAATTAAGCATTCAAAAGATTTGTCAACAGAGGTGACTCTGCAGAGGGAGTCTGTACTAATGTAATTCCTTCTGTCATGTGGCTGCAGCATGTTGGTAGAACTGATAGACTTGGATTTACCATACCACCAAGCCCCACCAGCATGCAGCAGATGCTAAACAGAGTCCTGATACAGCAGAGTACTGAATGCTTAAACCACTCCTGTTTAGCAAAACATTCTGTTTGTGCTTAGCTATTGCACAGTGCCTTATAGGTAACTCTTTTCAAATGAAGTAACCTTAAGTGAATACCTGAAGGTAAATGCATGTTTAAGCAACGAGCAAGAAGCCCTTAAGCCTTATAAGAACTGAATGATTCAGACTAATGATGGTTTTGAGCTGACAAATTGTATCTCTGGAGGAATACTTAAAATTTAACTTTCATCAAACTCCATAATATTGTGTGTACTAATGATTTTATTATATTCTGAAGTATCTTTGTGTTCCTTCAAATAGCAATCTCATTGCTAAAAGATTTCTGTGCTTATTCTTCCCTTAATATTAGTGCATCAATGTCTGTGTCTGGTAACTTATGCATGTTCTTGAAGGAAATGGAATTAATAAGAAAGAAATTGCATATTTTAAATGAAAATGAACATGTGATAATGTTTAGCTAGCAGATTCTCCTAGTCTACATACTTCTACCCTAATCTTTAGGCTTTGTATTAAGCCGGAGGCTACTTTTTCTCAAAATCCCCAGTGGCAATCACTCTCTCTTCAGCCTTCCCATGGCACATCAAAGACAAACTCAGGGAGAGAAAGGTAATAAGAAGGACTTTATTAACCTATCCATTTTGTGTAGGCTACCTCTCTTTCTGTATTAACATGTTCATTATGCGACCTAGCTGGATTTGCCTGAACAGCAGTGATAATCCCGGCGCTCGTGTAGATGTTGTTTTTTCCCGGTTACTGCATGTATCTGGAGATGAGGGCATAGGATGTGTCTCTATGGCTCACGTGACATTAGTTCAATGCTAATGCCGCTCCCTGTGTGAAGGCCTGGGTTTCCAACAGTTCATTCTCCTCTTGGTGGACAGACAGCTGAGCACATCCTGCATAAAGCTGCAGTTTCTAGCCTGATTCTTTCAGACTTGAATTTTGCGTGTTTACTTTAAAATAGCAGGCTGTGAAGTGTGGGAGTGCAGGTGCTGCTGAGCAAGTGTCTTGTACAGCTGAAGGCAACAACCTCAGGAGCTGTGTTAGCCTGGGCTTCTCCTGCTGCAGATCTGACCTCTCAAATGGTGTCCTGACTGCTGGTGGATCAGGTGGTGCTAGACCTGAAGGAAGCTCTGAGAGAAGCAGTCATGTAGTGTGGCCAGGCAACCTCTCCTGCAGAGCCCACTGCCTTCTCCTGACAGAAACCACCCTCCAAAGTGAAGCTTTGGAAAGGTTTTTTCATGTCCCTTTGAAGAACAAGCTGCTGGAAGAAGAATGAGCAGCATCTCCCCCAGGCCTCTTCAACTACTGATTGGTTTGTTTACAGGGAGGCTGGAGATGGCTCCTACTCTCTTGCTGGGAAGGACTGAAGTCGCTTTCCCTTACTTGAAGACTGTGTCCGCCCCACTTTCCCCAACCTATAGGCTGACCTTGGATTTGGAGGGATGCTTTCTGCTATGAATCCTGCCCTCTGGTAATTTTGATGATCTGCTAGAAGGAGCCATGCTTTCATTCTTTCCTCTGAGGACTGCTTGTATAGGTTATCGAGTAATTATTTTGATGGTAGTTTTTAGTTTTTTTTTTTTTTTTTTTTTTTTTATTTTTTTAAAGGGCAGCTAGCTGCCACTTATTGTCAGTACCTAAACTAGAAGGCCCAACTTGAGTGTGTCACTTCTAGCAGGCAGCCATGGGCCTTGTGTGAAATGGGCACTGAGCTGCACTGGTGATACGGAAACATGGAGAGGCAAAAAATGAGGTATGTAGATATTTTAAGTGGCAGCTAACGAAGCTCTTGAGGATCAAGATTCTTGGATTAAGATGTCTCAAATACTGTTCTGAATCTGCTCCTAAATCCCTTTAAATTATATTGAAATTTTACTAATGTATTAATCAGGAAGCCACTCTTTAAGTTGTAAATTCCTAAGAGATTCCATCAAACTTAGCCTGCTTCAATTCAAGAAAAGTTTGTACTTACAAGCTTTGATAGACTGGAACCTACAGATGACCACTTAGACCAATGTATACAAAAAAATGAATGCAGAGTTACTTCACATGCACGTGCAAGTTTTCATGCAAATATTTTTAAATGCAGTAACAATCATTTGCATGTGAACAGTCTCTACATCTGTAACTGAAAGTGAGTGGAAAACCATGTGCAAACTTTTTAAACTTCAGACTTTGAAATCAATGTTGGTTTTAATATAAAGATAGTCTTATTTGTCTAAAATCTAGTCATAGAATTTCTCAATTCAATCAGGAAGATAAAACAAAATGCAGTATAACTTGTAGTAGTAAAGCCTCACCAGGTTATGGACAGGTGCAGAGGAGTTACTCTGAAATAAAGGAGTGTGTAAATTTGTATAGCATCAGATGACTCACAGGAAAAGCCCAGATGTATGCTTTTCCCCCAGTAAATGTCATGTAGTTAGGACTACCTTTTATTTAAGAGAAACTGTTCTGTGGTTTTGCAGTGAGTATGTGCATGTAAGCTACCAAACAGCAAGTGATGTTCTTGTTTGCTTTACTCTAAAAGTACTGATTCACATAACCGAACTTGTTCAGGATTATTAATTTTTATTTATTACTTTTTAAAATTAATTTTTTTCCTAAATGAATTAGATTTAAAGGCATCAAGACTATTTTACTTCTGAATGAGATTGTGCAGAGAGCAGTTTTATGCAACTTGACAAATCCACTTTGCATTCTCACAGTTAGTTGATGTGGATTCATTTTCTTGAATACTTCCAAACAGTTACACTTTCAAGCTTGAAAGATTAAGAACACATATGTTTAACTAAAGAATACAAGCATTTTTACCACTTTTTGAAAGGATACTTATTCTTCTAAAAGAACTTGGCTGAATCTTGCAGTTATCATGGAACTGAGGACTCTAACATTAGATTATATTAATGTACCACACACACTATTGAGAGATGCTTAACCAACTTTCTCTGGCAGGGGGTTCGTTTTCTGATCACTATTCACAGAATCTCCAGTGGAAGTGTTTGGTTTTTTTTAATTTTAGCCAAATGACAAATGTAGCAGTAGGATAATTGTGTAAACTATAAAATACGTACGTGTGTGTTCATTCCAAATTACTTCTGGCTTGTAAGTATTTTGTTTGAGCTATAATATCCATAGCAAGTTAAAGTTAGGAAAAAACCTCACTTTGACTAGAACCTACTTTTGAAACTAAGGAAATAATATAAAAACACAAACTGTACGTATTACTATGGCACCTGCTGTTTTTCAGGTGTTTATAACATAGCCATAAAAATTCACTCCAGGCTGAAACTTGGTATTTAAAAGTCTCAGCTCAGCAGGATTTTAAAATCAGATTTGGTTTAAATTAGTTTGTTTCAGTTATAAAAAGGAGGGTGGAGGAAAGAAATTTTTATGTGTCAAATGAAATTTTATTCATTCCTCTACCTGAAAAACAGTTTTGCTTTACAAAGATATAATTTCCAGGTTTTTAGTCCATAGGACTAAATCCTCATGGAGTAGGGATTCAGGGTGTCAAAGGTGAAAAAGAGAGAGAGAAAGAATTACCATCCAAGAATTTGGCATTTGCAGATGCTTAATGTCTTATGTGAGAACATTTACCATGAATCCTTACTGAGTCTTCATAAAACTGTATCTGGGATATACAGCATTTTTTTAATTGAAAAAACATGCTTTCATTCAGTAAAGTCAGTAATTCATAGTTTAAGGTCTGTTTTGTCATATGTCAATGACTGGTGGATGAATTATGTTCAAATATAATTGATTTAGTACTTTATAACAGTGACATGAAAGAATCTGAAGCAATCTGGGGCCTCAGCTTCCTCTGTGTTTTACTGAAAGCTAGGCACCTATAATCTGTCTGGCTCATCTGAAAAATTCTTCAACGTTCTGTGGTATTCAGTGCATATTAAAAAAAAAACTAAACAATTTTAATTAACCAAGGATCAAATGGAAAGATTGACATCATTTACATTTACAGTGCACTACCATTTGTACATTGCTTATATATAGATACATTTGTACATACTGGCATCTCTGCTTATAAAGACCATCAGTTGCAGCAGAACCCAGTAGATGGATGAGCTGAAATTCTCCAAAGTTGCCAGTGGCTTTGGATGCCTCTTTGCCCATATACTTTGGGCCATGTTTTCATCTGTTCTGATAAAACACAGCTCCAGATGAAGCCTGTAAAATCTGTGACTGACAAACATTATTGTAAATCAAGCTTTTGGGGTGCAAAAAACTGACAAAGCCAAAATGAGAACAAATTTATTTAAACTTAGCTAGCAAAGACTCCAAGTGGCTGGTATTTTATTTTAACAGAATATATTGTGTGGTATTCCTCCTTATTTTTAACTCTGTTATACAATGGAATGCATTACTATAGAGTTCCCTTCTCCCATCTGTTCCTCAAAAAGAAAAAAAAGTAGTGTAACATTACAAAAGGGCTCTTGGAAATCTTTATGCAAAGTACTACTTTTCCTCACTAAATCAAATCTAGAGACAAGCTAGCTGAGAAAGTGTTCTCTTTCCCATATAGGGGCTGTGCATACTTTTGCTTTATCGATCAATCTTGAAATGTGGACATTTTCACTTTCACTTCATCTTGGGGTGCATAACTCAAGAGATGTGTCTGATGTTCCATGAGTGATTAGCATTTAGTGATGTTTCTCTCATTTTGAGATACTGCCAAGCTGCAATTTGCAAGTACTGGATGTCCTGAACAGCAATAGGATAATTTTCATACTTCAGCTTTGGCGTTATCTCAGGTTTTGCTTTAAATTTAATTCTCATGCCTGTCCTAATGTGGCTATTTTACCAATAAACCAGACACATTTATTGTTTCTTTCCTTTTTTTCCCCTCCTATTGTTCATGCTTTGACAGTTCCATAAAGTTTATTTCTCCCTGCTGCTTAGTGTCTTTTTATTCTGTTTGTTTTTCACTACTTCCAGCTGGGATATAGTTTAATGAATTATTTTTCATTGTGTGTGATATTGCTTTTATGGCCTGCCTTTGGAGATTGTGATTAATACAATTTTCTTTTATTCTTTACCATGACCTGGTTCCCAGTGCTCAGTGTAGTGATCATCATTGTATTAAGAATATTGAGATATTATCCATCTTAAGCCTGGAACATATTTCCATTCATTCTAATTTTTTTATTCTTCTGCCTGGATTTTTATTTTTACTTTCAACCCTGAAATTTTTGTTTCTGTGCCAACATTTATTTTGTGTTGCAGTTGGATAAGTAAGATCTCTTCTGTTAGTGAACTACCCCACACAGTCATCAAATCCATATCTTCACTGAATAAGTTTTTCAAGTGATTTGGCATCTAGGTTTGTGTAGGGTTTATTTGTTTCTTTGTTTGTGGGGTTTGGTTGAACGCCTTTTTAGTTTGGTTTGGTTTTTTAGGAGGATGGTGTGGTTGTGAGCTTATGTGGAAATTTATGTAAATCATTTGACATTTCAGTGAAGTTTGTATTCACCTCCCCAGCCATGAACAGGGACTCGTAAACTTTGCAAAACAGTCTTAATGGAGAGGAGATAAAGGCATGAAAGGAGAGATGAAGAGACCACATTCAGCTTCTGGTAAATACACACCTACTGACTTAGATTTTTCAACATGCTTGCTAGCCCCCTGAGTGCTTTTCATTCAACCAGTCTGAAAATATTTTCTTCTTATTCCAGACTATTTTGTTTTACTTCTTACAAAAACTATAAGAAGTAGTAAGGAATAGGTAAACTGTTCCTTAACACCTAGCTACCTTTTACAAGGGAAAAAAATGTATAGAATCAGAATATACAGTTCTCACAAGCTCTTTCCTTCATTGTTTCAGAGACACATTCAAACCTGGCAATGAAGTATCTGTAAGTTTCAGAGTTTGACTTCTAAGACTGGTCAGTTTTCCTTGCCTTGTTGTAGGAATCAGTGTAGACCATCCTGTAATTGATACATGCTTGTCTACTGAGAGCTGGTCTGAGACCACCTACTTGTGTCAAAGTTCTTGAGTAGAAATATGAGCTCAACTCAAGCTCCAACTTGGTGTAAGAAGGTTCTGCCACACGACCCCAGTTCCTAGTTCCTCTCAACATCTAGTTTCCTACAGTTTATGAATATTGTGGTAGCAGTCCTTGCTATCTTATTAAAATATGTTTCCCTTTCTTCTCAGAAAAGAATTGCAGTTCCATCTTTCATGTTTTATATTTTTAAATGCCTGTTTATTCTTCCTTGGTAAATTAGTTTTATTGTTCTGTCTGTGAGTGCTCTGTAAGACCTAACTGTTCAGGTTTCCCAAAGAGAAACTGAGTTATCTGGCCTTTCTACTAGCTTTCAAGGTTGTGGTTGTCACTAGCTGTACTGCTCTTCAAATTCTACACCTTCCATCTTGAAAGCATTTTGATTTCCTTAGTGTGCCATGACATCTCCAAACTGGAATGAGATTATGGAGAGATTTCTTTCTTTGTGTTTTTGAATTTTCTTCAATAGTTTGCAAACACTAAATAATTTCCCAGAGAATCACTTTTATTTGTTGTTATCACTTTCCTGGTAACAGCAAGATATGATGTTTTTATGTATCTCTAGACAAACTAAAACATCATTTCTTGGTGTAATGGCAGAGGCAGTAATTCCTTACCTTAGATACAGTTCTTACTTAGGTACTGGAATGGTCTACCCGGGGAGGTGGTAGAGTCACCATCCCTGGATGTGTTTAAAAAGAGATTGGATGTGGCACTCAGTGCCATGGTTTAGTTGAGGTGTTAGGGCATGGGTTGGACTAGATGATCTTGAAGGTCTCTTCCAACCTAGTCATTCTGTGATTCTGTGATTCTGTGATTCTATGATTTCAGTTTCTAGTCCCATTGTTTCAGTTATTAGTCTTTACAGAAACTTGTACCATTAACACTTACATTTCCTAGGCTTTATTATTTTTTTGTCAACACTGTCCACACCACTGTGGTTATTTCAGCAGTAATTATAGTGTTTTACTGAGCAGTAGCTAAGATTTTTTCAGATTTACATCATAGGATATGTAAATACAATGTAAAAAGATGCATTATCTAATGTGTGATCATAGACAGTAGTAGGAAACATGAGTGTCAATCAAATAATCTACTGAAATAACATGATCATCTGTTCTCTGCAGTCTACTTAAGCCTATATAAATAAAGTTACTTTCTTGTGATACGGAAGTGATGGTTGCAGAATTATGATACTGTGAAGAATGATAGAGGTAACAGAATGCTGTAAATAAAAAGATCTGAAGCAAGCAGCAAAACAGTCTTGGTGGAGGCACAGCCCCTATGTGTGAGGTCCAGCAAACAGAGGGAACAGGAAAGAGAGAACACTCAATGATATACTGAAAATGTCTCCACAACTCATAATATAGCACTGGATAACTAGAACATCAGGAATACATGTATTCATATGCTTTGCCAGTGGGAAAAATGCATGTGTTTTATTTTTTCTACGTATTTTTGAGAGTAATGAGATCTACTGTCAAAGTAGGTTTTATCTTTCTACATGCTGTTGATTATTTCTGAGTCCATATATAGGGTTTTCAGCCAGAGCTGACTTGGAAATTGCCAGCAGTCTAGTCCACAAATAAGAGGTGTAGAAGGTTTTTGGTTTGTTTGTTTCTTTATTTGTTATCCATGTCCCTTAACACCTGAAATCAACTTTAAAGATAATCAATATATGGTTAATGTGTATTTTTTACTAGAAAAAGGAAGTGTAAAACAAAATCTGGTCTACTTCATTTATCCATTATTGGGAGAAGTTACATTGAAATTCTGAGGTTTTTCTTATTGGTTTTGTATTTACGGTACTTGTGCACTGAAAATTGAAAATTGTTTTTGTTTCACAATTTAGAAATCTGTTATTCTTGTGCAGAGCACAAAATCATAACTTTTTTCTATCTTCAGCACTCATGAAAGGCTTTTTTTATATTCAGTGTGTACACAGGGAATTACTATGATATCTGCAAGCCATGCATAATCAAGGGCTTTTGTGCTTTCAAATTTTACCATAAAGCCAGGTTGTAAGCGACTTACTGTCTGTGAATCAGAAGGGCCACTCACACGGGCCTGATCACTGATCTTTTCTGCCAAAGTAAATAATTGAGTTAAATACATGAAAATAAGGTTCAAAACTAGAAACAAACAAACAAAAGAAGAGCTTAGTCCCATATAGAAAAATTTAGTCACTAGTTACTTCATGAGAGGTCAGTAGACTTCTATCAGAAATTAGTCAGGAGAGAGTGGTTGTCTTCTGTCTTTAACATGGTGTTTCTTCTTTAGTTTCAAGCAAGGATTGACTTAATTCCCAGGGATGATGATTTAGCTATCAATTCCATACTTAATCGTTGCAGAGCTTTTATAATCAACAGTCCAGTTGTGATGTGACTTGGTTTATTTTGAAAAAAATATTATTATTTAAAATAAAATATTATTTCCTCTCACAAAAATATTCTTTAATTTTCCTTTCTGTCATTTGAAAGTAAACTTTGTTAGTTAAGAAATCAGATCATTCTGTGTATTATGTGAATCACTTACTATTAATATCACTTTTTCTGGAATTGAATTTGCCTGTTTTCTTCACTGGTGGGAATATGAGTTTATTGGTTTGGACTCCTGCTCAAAGAGAGAGGAGGATGCTAGTGGCATAACTGGAGGGAATATTTTTTTAATCCTCCTTTAGTCTACCTTTTGGGATTGTTGAAGGACAGAAGATTATTTTTTTTTTCCCCAACAGCACATGCTGTTTCATTTTTTTTTCCTTCCCTAGCAGTGGCAATGTCACACTTCTGAAACTTCGACACACCACTGACTGTTAGAGAACATGGATTCCCTGTTTAATGCTGGTTCTTGGGTCTTAAACAGTCCTCCACTGCTTTTATTATACCATTAATTGCACTTAATGCAGCTGCATTTTTAGTATGCTTGGCTAAACTCCGAAAATTAAGTAGAGGGTACTTTGTTATAAAATGCACTGTAATGAGCTCTGGTGGGACAGGGACTGTTAAGTTTGAAATTACCTCAGGCCATTTCCAAAGGTCTTCTTAAAGTATTTCACATCTATGAAAGTTTGCAACTAGATAAATAGCCAAAGGTAGGGTTAAGAAGAAAAAAACTACAGCCCTGAAATATGCACTGGATGAAATATGAATGTTTTTAATACCAAATTGTTAAATTTGTTTTAAACATTTATTATCTCAAGTAATTTGTTAAACATAAAGTTTTCAAGCTGACAGCATGTAAATTTTAGGTGTTTGGTTTGCACAGTTGGTTTTATGCATACTCTTCTTGCTTTTGGTTTCTTAATCCAGACCATGCATTCATGAAACTGGAATAAATTTAGGACTCCCTCTGTATTTACATAAATTAGTTCAAGAAGGGGTCACACCTCTCAGCACAAAAACTGTTTAAGAACTGCTGCAACTTTTAGCCAATTAGCTTAAGGTTACAACTAACATCCTGTACTGAGTACTGATCTCTGGTATCTGCCTAAAAAAATGCCTTCAATTCCCTCAGTGTTCTTCAGCTATATAACCACTGTAATGCTTTGTGGCTAATAAAATTTAAGATTGACTAATTTATTGGGTAGCTTTACCAAAACATCCAAGTAATCTTTTATATACTCATTAGAAATGGGTCCAAAATGAATCCTCTGAGGACTAAGTGGAAAAGTCTCCCTGGAATCGGCTTCGCTGAGCTTTAGATACGTTGACACAAATCTTGTGGAGGATGTTCTGTGGTTTTAGTGTAGCAATTTATCTATGTTTTGTAGTTAAACTTTAAGCATGGAGTAATTAGAGGTCCCCAAGCTTGAAATTCATACATCTCTTTTTTTTATTCCTTAAATTGACTGTATGCAAGCCTGGCAAACTAAGTATTTGACAAATATGAGTTGTATGTTTAAGCTCTATAGCAAACTTCCAGATAAGGTAAAAACTGTTTCATTTTGGTTTGAGAGGTTTTGAATGTAGAAATGGGTAGGAAGTCTGTCTGTTACTGAGGGTCATTCTGCGGCCTATTGTGTTGTGCAGAAATATTCACTAGTCAATAATCAAGTACACTCTGGCCATTAAGTACTGCACCTGTTGTCCAGATGGGCTAACAATAAGCATGACACAGTCAATCATGCTTGCAGAATAGGGTGGACAGAAGGCTTTGGGGGATGTTTCCACGGTCTTCCTCTGTTTATGTAGACCTTTACATCTATACTATTATGTGGTGGGGCATATCTGAGTTAGTGCATTTTAATTTTGGAAGTGCTCTGGGAAGTGATTCCAAGGGGTTCCATGGAGTTTTGTGTTTCTTTTAAGTTTTAAACTGAAATGGCAGCTCTTTTTTATTAACTAAGAGGATTATTATTTGACAAAGAATGGAATAACAAATTTATACATGTTAGGAAACATTAAATACCATCAATATTGTTCTAACTTTAAATGCAAATAAAGCTTATTCTCTCTGCTAAATTTCTTCTATAACAGGATATTTTTAGAGCTATGAATCATTTATTAGTTTTGGTTATTTTATATTATGACAAGTTATTGAACACACAGTTATGTTCAGTATTGCAATATGAAACATAGAATCAAAACTCACTTTCATTGAATAGCTCCTTTAAAAATGGTTTGGGAGCAAAAGTTCTTGAAATGTCAAAAAAGTCCATATCGCATTTCTCTTCTAAGAACATCCTTTATTGGATGAGCAATTCAGAGAAAAGAGAGATTTAGAGATTTTACTTGAACTTGAATAGGCACCTACCCTGCACACTATTTAAAATATACTCCTTTTTTGCTTCAGTATTTAAAATATTGTGGTTAGTTTACCAATATGCTTAAATTTAAAATGAAACAGTATTGTTTGGATTGAGGTTGGACATACTGTGGGCATTGTTAAAGATCCTCTACAGTCACAGTTTTTGGAAAATAGTTGTTGAATATTTATTTATTTTTTGGAAGTGATTAGAGAAAATATATTGTGTTAAGTCATCTCCAAAGGTCCTCTTACATTTCATACTTAAAACTCATAAAGCTAAATAATTTTAATTCAGGAAACTGAAGGACAAAATTCAGAAACAATAAATCAGTTTAAATATTTTCAGGAGTTGCCAAAAAGGCTTCATGCCAGACAGTAGTTTTTGTAAGTTTAATGCAATATGATATTAACTGGGAGTATCATACAAGAGCTGGCATGAAATGAGTAAGATAGTTTCAAACTGGATAGTTAACAGATGCAAAAGTGTATGATTAGCAAGTGCTGGTATTTGGTCCCTTGTCTGTTGATAATTACAGGCAAGAATGTCCAAATTAAGCATACTGCCTCTGCAGCGTTACTTGAAGTGGTGCTCTGATGCCACTTCCCATCATTCATGTGATTCCAGAGGAAGAAATAAGCATAAATACTGATGAATGGCACCACATGAACCTCATGACGTTCAGCAAAGCCAAATGCAAGGTCCTGCACCTGGGCTACAAAAATTCCCAATATCAGTACATACTGGAGGAAGGGATTGAGAAGAGCCCTGTGAAGGCCTTAGAGGCACTGGTGGATGAAAAGTTTGGTGTAAGTCAGCAATGTGGACTTGCAGCTGAGACAGCCAGTCATATCCTGGGCTGCATCAAAAGGAGCATGGCCAGCAGGTCAAGAGGTTATTTTCCTACTCTATTCTGGCTCTCATGAGACCCCACCTGGAGTATTGCATCCAGCTCTGGGGTCCCCAGCACAAAAAAGACATTGACCTGTTGGAGTGTGTCCAGAGAAGGGCCATGAAAATTATCTGACAGTTGGAACACCTCTCCTGTAAAAAAAGACTGACAAGTTTGAGGTGGCTCAGCCTGAAGAAGAAAAAGCTCTGGGAGACCTTACTGCAGCCTTTCAATAAAGGGCGTTTATAAAAAAGACAGGAGAAGATTTTTTTACGAGGGCCTGTAGTGACAGGATTGTCATAGGATGAGTTTGATTAACTGTATTCTTCTCTCTGAATGGTCTCAGTTAGCATTAGTAGTGCTAAGCTCAAGCTGTAACCTGAGAACTAAGAAAAGAGGAACTGGAAACCTTTACTTGGACTTTTTGTGGGATCCTAAGGTGGAGCCTGTTATATTGGCAAGGATGCATAAATCCATAACAGGACACGGGGCAATGGTTTTAAACTGAAAGAGGGTAAATTTAGACTGAGTGAAAGGAATAAAACTTTTGTGAAAAGGGTTGTGAGACAACAGGTTAGGTAAAGAAGTTTTGGAAGTATTCAAAGTTAAGTTGGACAAGGCTTTGAGCAACCTGATCTAAGTGAAGGATGGTCCTGCCCATAGCATGGAATTTGATCTAAATTATCTTTGATGATCCATTCCAACCCAAACCATTATATGATTCTATGGAAAAACTAGTGGGTGGTTCTGTCCACAAGCTAGTGTTATGCCTGGTTTGTGGATTCAGTATCACACTATGAACACAGCTGAAGCTCATAAGAAGACATTTTGTCATAAGAGTGTGATGTTTGGCCATCATAAAAATATCTGGTTCTATGTCCTGCTTGATAAAAGTAAGTTATTGTGGACTTTCTGGAAATTTTGTCTGGTGTTTACCAATGGACAAAAATACACTCCTATGTTGAATCCAAACTGTAATTATTGTCAACATGATACAATAAAATATAGTAACCAGAATAAAAAATTAGTGGGAGATATTATATTTTCATTAGTTGTTATAGATTTCCTGCATTAATAATATGGATTCTAAGGAATTAGAATTTAAAAGCTGATTTTGTGAATTGTATTGTGACACTTGGTTTGCTGTTCTTTTGATTATACATGGAGTAATATAAATTGACTTTCCATACTAGTAAGCACTATTTGAGGAAGAGTTTAAGTATATTGCTTCCCCCAGTGCAGAGAAATTATTATTTTTTAGGCAATTAACCTGCAAATAAGGGTAGGTTGCAACACTTTGGAGCTCCAGTATCAATAACAAACAGGCAAGAGGTTACCTCTCCTTTGATGATAAGTTCTTGAATCTTTGGTGGAGTGAATAGTAGCTTCTCTGGGCTTTAACTTTGATATTGATTTAACTTGATTTTAACTTTGATATTTTTTTTTAATTTCCTCCCCTAAAAGATAAGGCTTTTTTGGAATAGCATCCAAGGGTTTGGGGAAAGGAGTGTGTGTTTAGTGAGTAAATTTAAATTGTTCGGCTATTTCAATTTAGTAAGTATCTGTTTCAGTATTTTCATTCCCAGCTATGTTGCCTTCTGGAGCTTCAGATGCCTGAGAAAGTGATCCATTTCACCTCCCACAACATAGCTTTGGGTCCTCTGATCATAATGAACTTCTTTCTCTCAAGAAATATGTGTGGTTGAAAGTGCCAATTCAAGTAAGCTGGTGTGAAATAGGAAAATTAAGGGAAGACAAAAGAAAAGTGTGGAAAGAAAAGATGAGGTAGTGTAAAAGTGGAAAATATGAGATGGAAAAAGGGTGTGCTCAGACCTTTCCAGGATTATTTTTGTGCAATGGGTTTTTGTTCATTAACTATTAACAAGTTAATTAGAGATTAACTAAAAAATCTTCTTTAGACAAAATATGTTTACATAGCAGCATAAGCTAGTTTAGGGACAGGAAGCAGCCCAGCTGTGGAAAGCAGAGATGAAAAAGTTACTTTATCTTTCTTCCTGGGAAAGACTCATGGCCTGTTTAGCACAGCTAAACCTTATCAGTGGCCACATTAACCCATTTACAGCTAGTTCACATTTGCCTTCATTGTGACTACGAAGACATACCCTTAGCTCAGCTCAAAGTATTATGTGCCAGTAGGTCAAAAGAATATTTGAACCCCACAACAGAAATGGATTAGCAACACCTGTGTTGTATATGCAACCAGAGTGTTTCTGTTGCCTGGTTATCTCTGGTATCAGAGATATTCAAGTGGTCATAATAAGTGTCAACTAATTAGTGAACATAAACAAGACACAACTTTAAAATTATGTTTTCATTATCCCTAATTCTTAGTTTCAGTTCATATTCTTCAAAATATTATTTCCTTTATTACAAGTGTTTTGATTTTCAGTCTAACCCTGCCATTCACTTTTCCTTTTACTCATAATTTTTTTTTAAGTCATCATTCACCAAAATAAGCCTTTCTCTTCAGAAGACATTTGTCCATGAGCTGTCACAGCAAAATGTGTCTCTTCCTCTTCCAGCCATATAGGTGCCTCTTCATTCTTCAGATCCCTCTTCTCCTGTAGAAGATAGACTCAATATTATGACAGAACTATTCTCAGAGAAGTTTGATACAGAATTTTTCAGTGATATTTTTGAGAAATTAAAGGCAGTTTTGCTCCATAGTTATTTTTTCTCCATATTATTTTTAGAGAGAAGTAGAATATACCTTGCAATAATATTGCATTTGTAAGGCAAAGCCTTTGCATTGAAAGACTTGCTTGTCAGTATTCACTGAAAACTTGCTGCATTTATGACTTGTCCTACCACAATATTGTTGAGTGCAATCTTTTTTTTACATGTAAATTTCTCAGATTTTCAGGTATTATTAGCAAGATAAGGTGTTTTTTGATTTACAGCAGACAATTTAAAATAATCCAAAACGCCCTTAAGCTATCATATTCATAATGAAAAATGTCAGGATTCAAACTCTTTCAGGAGGTTGCTAAAAGAAACAAGAAAAATAGATAAACATTATCATGCATTACTCAGTTTTTCTGCAGGATGTATAAAGGTTGTGGGTGACCAAAAAATAAGTGTGTTCTGTGTTGAGTCTGAACAGTCTTCAACTCTTTATTTTAGTTTAAGTATCATATCGTATTATACTCCAAGAAAAATAGCCTTTTCCATTTAAATTAATGAGCTTGATTTACCAATTACATAGGTGTGTAAATTTAGTTCTTCAGATGGACTAATCACAAGAAATATATTTAAGAATTAAATGGTGATGTTGGATAGCAGTAAAATGCGAGCAGAATTTAAAGGACATTATTTCATTAAAATCTCAGCTCACAGATTGTTGAATTATTGTATCAAGCAAATTTTTCTCTTTATAGCAAAGACATACTTGTATTATATTAGGTTTGGTGTATGTATAATAAAAAGTAGTTGTTAAAGAACTAACTAAATGCAATATGTTATCAGTATAATTGTAAAACTCTTAAGAAAAAAGAAACAAAAAATATATTTATCAATCCTAATAGAAAGTGAGAAAGAGCTGGTTCAAGACAGTGTTATCTTGCAAAACAAAACTTTGCTCCCAAAGGCAAGGTAACCATCTGTGTCCATGTCTGGTTCAAGTACTGTGTGGGGAATGAATTCTGATGCCTTTAAGTTCATTTGCTACAGAATACTAAAAAACTGGCTAGAATAACGAACTGAACTTTTATGCTTAAGGTGTTCAAGATTCAGTTTGAATGGTGAATGCCTTGCTTTTTCTCTTATAGCCGGACAGGCTTGACTTTTTCAGGCAACAAATGTGAATCTTAGCTATGATATAATCAAATAGAAGAAATTTTTTCCCTCACTGCAGAAAGAATCTTGAGCTAAATTAATTCCTGATGCTAATGAATGCAACTCTGATGAAGTGAATGTTGTGTCTACACACGTTCTCCTTGGCTGTAGAATTTGCTTCCTGTTTTCTCATTACTAAACTCTCACTTCCATTGCTATTCTGCCTGTCTTCTGATCAAACGTCTCTTATATTTCCCTGTTAGGCACTCTTCAAAGGCAAAGGAAACTTGACTTTTCTCACAAATTTAGACTATTTAGAAAGATCCTACAGTAAATGAAAGGGGAAACACCGTGTGCTGGAGCTGATAATAATAACAACAGAAAATATGTTAACTTATTTCTAAATTATTTCAAGCTCATTCATCATGAACTCTATGAATTCTTTTAACCCTAGCAAAGATTTAAAGACTATATCATATTTCCAGTAAAGATTTAACTATTCTTCTTACTAGTCATTGGGATTTCCAAGAAATTCTTTTTCCTTAAAAACTGCTGAAACAGATTATTACAAATAGTAGTGCACTTTTATACATGTATATTAAGAATCCAATCCAAAGTGCTGGAAGTGCTGGAAAATCTTTCTCACAGAGACTTTGTATCAAACTTTTTTTTTTTTTTTTTTTAAAAATAAGCTGCAGTGCTTTTGAAAAGAAGCAGTTTCATCTCCCACTTGTAATGACTTAACCAGTATTCTGAAGTGTCTTACTACTTCCTCTGAGGACTGCTTCATTAGGACTTGGAGATTTCCAATGCAGCTTATGCATGGTCATTTTTCAATCCTCAGCAATTCTGAAATGCTATTTTAGTTCTTATAAGAGTTTTGATGAAAATTTCTAGTGAGAAATTGAGAACCATTTGCAATAGATTTTAAAAACTTGTTGTGGTTCTGCTACAGATGGTCTTGGTAATCTCCTTGAATTTCTTCAGTTATTTTTTGAAATCACCAAATTCTCAATAGTTGCATTTTTTTACAGCCTCACTTATGAACAGACAGAAGCCGCAGCTGGAAGACAAGTAAAAATAATTGACTAGTGGCACACTTGGTTCTTACCAGAATCCTCAGTTAATTACGCGGTTCAGATTTGGCAGCTGATAAAGATTTCTTCCCTGAAAATGTGGATTGATTGCAGACTTGTACCCAGTCTCATTTCATTTATGAATCTTCATTAAATCTTTTCTGACTACATCACAAGAAGGAAAAAAGACATCTACCTACACAACAAATCCACCACCTACATGTGTCAGTCATAAAGCCAAGTCTGTAGACGTAGTAAAGCTCTAAAGTCACCTTAGACCCAGAAACAATTTTAAACAGTTGGATTCATTTCAGTATGTCACTGTGGTAGAATAATGATGCATTAGTCAGTAATTGTCTGGTTATATCATACCTGGATTTTATATTCCAGCAATGGATGTGGCTCCTACATTTGCTAACAGCAATATTTGATATCTTTTCAAATTTTAGTGTTCATTTAACATAAGGAGATCTGTTCTTTTTCAGTGTTGTTCTTAGCTGGGTAAGTGCGTGTGGGGTTCTTTTACTTAGCCTGCGATAGCAAGACAGAAAAAAGTGAGTATGGCAGAAGTGCAGGTGATCAAAACCTACAACGGCTTATGTCATCAGGCTCTGGGTTTTCTTTCTCACTTGCTACCATGCAGTGTTCTGCAGCCCCTGTAATGAATTTAAATGACTTCTATCAAATGTGAAATTTGTCTTATTTTTAGTGTATGATACTGAGTGTTGAACATAGTACCTAGTTCAGTAACATCTAAGCTGTTAGTTTCTAAAATTACGATCCACTTGCTGTCAGAAGAGGTTATATGTATTTCTTAAGGAATTTCTTTAGTGGGTGATTTTAACGATATAGCAAATGGTTAGCTTCCTGTGCAGACACTTGGCAGTGATAGCATAGTCTTCACAGCATACAGCACCCTAGCCCATTAATAATGGAATATTGGCATCTTCAAGTACTGTGGATATAACAATAAAAGTTCAATGAGAAGCTAATAGAAATAATGCTAGTTACAAAGCATCTTATTAAGTGTTTTTCTTATTCATTTACTTTTTTGTTACCACAGATGAAATAAGTATTTTGTTTTGTCGATCAGGAGTTGCATTTTACCACTGAGCACTGAAAAAATTTAAGTTTGTCATTAAAACGATGCAGTGAGCCCACCAAAATCATGGGAGGAGTACATAAGGAAAAGAGGGCTGTGCAAGAAAGCAGACCTCAGTATAGAAGGGTCTGGTAAGGGGAAGCTGGATATGTTTCAGTGTTAGTGAAAACAGGGAAGGATGTGAACTACAGCTTGCCAATTTTCAACACACCACTGTCTAAGGCATAAAAAGGCAATTGTATTGGCTCTAAGGAGGAGCAGCTTGCCTGTTTTGTTCACAGAATATTCTGAAATAACATTGCCAGAATTTAAGACAACAAAAGAACGGGAGACATAACAAAGCAGGATTTCTTCTTGACTTTCAGAAATATATTATACCTTGCTTCATGTAGATAGAACAGCTTTTGGTCGCCTTGACATACTAGTGGCATATGAAAGCCCTGTGGATGGATGAAGCGTTAGATTGGAAGTAATAAGGTTGTGCCTGACTTACCTCCGCATTTGTAGCAGATGTTACAAATGTCATAACATGAACCTTTGGGATCAGACTGGAAAAAAAAAAGCAAGACAGCAGATGTAGGCCTCTTAGTTTTACCAGCAAGTATAGTCTGACACTATATAACACTGTTCTGACTTGATGTTAATACCCTGTCCTCCTCCTGAGAACGGAATCAGTGACACTAGCCATTTCTGTAGCATTGGAGCTGTAAAGGGGTGACAGCAGTTTTCTTTTCAGAGGAATTTTGATACTAGTTTAAAAATAAGACAATAGAACTATTACTCCAATAACGGTCTTACTGTGATATCTGAATAAGTAATCCAGACTCATCACTCATTTCTTCATGCAGTCATAAGGTTTATGCATTTTTCTGCTGGTAGAGCCAAATCTCTCAGAGTAGACATTTATCTAAACACTGATAAATTCCTAGGTTTTAAGCCTTTCATTCACCCCACCTTTGTGTGTCCCTCTCCCTTCGCTCACCCATCTGTCTCTACTTCATCTCTCTCTCTTCCATACTTCTGCAGACTTTATCCCGATCTCTTTGCGTCGGATTTCCTGGGAAGCTCCTATCTCACTTTGATTATTTTTCTTCTCCTGCTATTGATTTGAATTGAAAGTATCTGTTCTTTCTGAGTTGTCCTCTACATGATGGAGACTGGATGAAGTTATTCATTCCTTCTCCTGTTTCTCACTAGTTTTTGCCAATGCTCCTGTATTTCATGAGAGGGGACTAAAATGAATGCAGGAGTATGGGCCCTTGTATTTTTTTCCCTGTGCTTCAATTTAAAGCAGGGGTGGTTCTGTCTGCCACATCACTCCCTCAGGTGCTGCCATTCTTGAACTGGAGGCTTAGCCCTCTCCCTGAAGAATTTCATTGTCAGGGAGAAGACTGGGGGTTCTCCCATGAAGAATTTTAATCACCCTGTCTGTAGCTCTTTTGAAGGAGGCACAATAGTTCCTATAGTAACTACTACAGTGTGGGAGAAAGGCCAGTGCTCCCTCCCCCAGCCACAGATGGAGAACTCTCTTTGCTTAGATGACTGGAAATTCTTGCACAGCAAAGATTTCATCCTTTACAGTGAACAAAAAAAATCTCTGAAATAAACTCTTAAAACGTGCAAGTATGTGCTAATTAAGAAACAGTGCTAGTTACCAAGGAGAGAACACAAAATATACTTATTTCATTGTTGGGGTTTCTAATTTTAAGAAGTTCAGAAAAGAAGAAAAAAAAGAGATATTTAGGACTTAAGAAACTTTGTCTCCTCCTCCCACCC
Source organism: Eulacestoma nigropectus (assembly GCA_013397775.1). Classification (NCBI taxonomy): domain Eukaryota; kingdom Metazoa; phylum Chordata; class Aves; order Passeriformes; genus Eulacestoma; species Eulacestoma nigropectus. The sequence goes on from VZTE01004413.1 coordinate 294,887, forward strand.
ACCCTACCCCACCCCCCAGAGAACAAATCCTGTGGGAAGGAGCAGACCTGTAAACCAAATGAAAGAAATTGGAAAAGGAACAGTCTCCCCAAACGGATGAAAACTAACACTAATACAGTCACTTATTTAGTTTCTTTTTTCCATTAATTTTGAATGTTTCTCAAGGGAAAGACATATTATGTCTTCAAATTCATTGATTCCAGTTCAATTAACAAGTGATATAATACTTTCTGCTTTTTTGACAACATTTCAGTTTGATCAGTTTTAAGTTATTGAAACTAAAAAATCTGTTAAGAAAAAATTTAAAAGTATTAAGCAACTTGAATTTGAAAAGCAAGTTTTGCTAAAAATGCTTTTAATTCCTGGAGCTTTTTCAGAGATGAACTATTGAAAATAATAAAGCACACCTGTAATTGTGTTATATAATACTTTCATTAATTAACCAGTACATTCTTGACAACTAATTGGTTATTCCGTGGAAAGTTTAGGTTTACTTTCTCAACCATGGATTCTCCAGTAATGAATTCATGTTCTTTACCAGTCACCAGAAGATGGATATCTAGAATATTAGGCATTCTTGTACACAAAAATATAGATTTTAAGTGCTATTTTTAGCTTTGTAAGTTGATTATCATATATTGCATTATACATCTTACATGTACTCCTTTGTGACAAATTTGTCCTGATACTTTATTACTGTGATACTTCGTTGATAATGGCACAGTATTAATGGTTCCCATAGCTTTACTAAACCAAGATAAAATACCTTTCCACATATGTTGCAGCTCCATTTAGGATTTATTTCTTCTTCCCATCTGTGAAGGTGGATAAGAGACCTAAATTTTGGATTGTATGATGGCTCATGTTGAGGTAACTGGTGACATAATTTAATTTATTTGGATACCCTTTCCAAATCAGAGGGCAACATCTCTGCTTATATCATGCTGCATATCTCTTATCTCACTTTAGATCAGGATCTGAATAAACATCTTGTATACCTGATGTCCTCAACCTCCAAGGAGAGGGGTTCTCTCTTGCTGGAGACTTCTTTCAAAACTTAGAACAATCAATGGAAAAAAATATTCATCAAAAGGATGAACATGAAGCAAAGTAATTATTTTTTTAAAAAAGCTTCTGTGAATGTTAGTATACAGAAATACTGGAGTGTAATGTTGATTACACTTCATCCTTCCCTGAGACTAAATCCTCTGTTGTTCAGTTTAGCCCCACAGTGTGGCTCTGTCTTTTAGAAAAGACAGCTTTTAAAACTTTCCAAATTACTGGTTATGTCTCATCAGAAAGCCCCAAGATTTCAAGATGACATCACACCTCTTCCTGTAAAACCACCTTGATTGGATATTCCCCTCCATTTTCTCTCATGAACATTTGGAGTTGGTCATAGAAGTTACAAAAGATACATTTTCATATAGAATCTTCTCTACACCAGGGCAAATATATTAGAAATTGTATTGCCATTTCTATAGATCTTTCTTTCTACTCTGAAACAGAAAAAAAGTTACATTCTGGGAAAGAATATTTAAAAGATTATAGCCACACTCATGCTGTGAACTGTTTTACACGTACAATCATCAGAGAAAATTCAGACCACTCTGCTTCTTATGCTCTCTCATCTGAAACCATCATGTATTTTGTTGATACCTATTGGGAAAAATATTAGCCAACCCTATGTGAAGCTTCTGTGCAATTAGCCTGATATGGTTACATATTTTGTGAATAAAGCTGATAATTTTCTTGTTTTGGTGGGATGTGTATAGATCTGCTCAGGCTTTGCTAATTAAAGTCTGACTTTATTGGCAGTCATAATTAGAGCTCTTCAAGATGAGCTCTGTTTTTTTATAATTGATCAGACAGCAGATTATCTAAAAAGTTGTAGCGCGATGGCCCTATGTCTGCCTCTGCTTCCAAGTGTACAAAAAGTTCTTCTTAGAAAAATCAACAAAATTAAATAAAAAATATAAGGACTTTGAGGCTGATTGAGAAAAAGCCTTTAGGAGTAAATAAAGGTTAAGGGAAATTAATTTAAAAGTTCAGTATTGTTTTTAAAATATTATTAAAATAACAGAATTTAAAAACTCTTGGTTTGAATTTTCCGAAACTTTCCACAAAAGCAGTTTATGTTGAGGAGTGTCATACGAAGTCTCACAAAATTTTTTTTGGGAAAATTCATAATTGTGCTCGTGTTCTTCTCCTCTATTCCTAGTGATCAAAGAATACTACTTCTACTTTATTAGAACTCTGTCTTCGCTAGTAGAAAGTCACAGTGAGCATCAGTCTTTGGTCTGTGCTCCCACACCTTAAAACTATGTTTAAGAGAAAATCCTCCTTCTTCAAGATGTATAGAAATCTTTTTTAGGCAATCTACATTTTTCTTTTCCATGTTTTCCCACTTTCTGTAGCACAATTGCAAATGCTCTTGAGGTTGCATTAAGCATGCTTAGACTGCCCCCAAGACACTCTGAAAGGGAGGTGGTTCTTCCTTCACCTCACACATAGACAGATTAGTTATTGAGGGAGGAAATTTAAAGAGGAATTAGGGAAAAGTTAGATTTTTTTTTTTTTATGGAATAATCTTATCCCAGGAATAGACGTGTCAGTTTGGATAGGAAAAGTCATAGTACAATGCCATGGAAAGTAAAACATTTTAGAAGACAGATTTTTCTGCTCTAGCACCACAAAGTGCATATGTGAAAACAATCTTTCTATCTTCTTGTCACTATTAACTGTCAATATTTAGTACAAATATTGTTCCAGCCAACTTTTTGATTAACCACCACAATTGTACATTGAAGTGTTAAATGTTGTCAACTAAATGTAGGCAATACAAAATATGACCCCATGTCAAAATATCTATTCAGAGATGTTTGTTTGTAACGCTAAAATAGGAGAAGCTTGGAAGAATTTAACCCAGGTTTGGACCTTGTTTCCATTGTGACTCCTTCTGCAGTTGGGTACACATGCTTCAGCCTTCTCCACATCCTAATTTCCCCTGCTTCCTGTAACTCAAAAGAAGAAATTTATTTCATGCATTCAGTATTTTGTTTCTATAAAGAGTCTGCATTTAAAAGGGAATCCACACTTTTAAAAGAGATTTGCATCCACACCTTTAGGTCTGTAAAGTTTGTTGAGCTACTTTGATTTATAGATGTTGTGAAATAAATCTCTTGCTTTTCAAGTTTTCTGTGAGCAGCTGAGCTGTGGTTGCTGATGGTTCCATCCACAGGGTGAGAGATTTAGATGACTGGCTGTGGCTTGTGTGACGGAAGCCAGTTCAGTATTTATAGTTTATGTTTTGAAATTTTTGAATAAAATAACATTGGGCCTGCTTTTTAATCCAACCGTTTCAGTCTATGTCTTCCTTTCGTCTATTGGCATGCCAGCAATTCATTCAGTACAAATAAGAGGTTTTGTGCTGTGACTGGACTGTGAGATTGCCGTGTTTCTGAAAGATACCGATGTGGTATGCATTTATATATCCAAAATAGCATATTTCTTCTCCTGCAAATAGGTATCAAGAAAGCTTGAAAGCTCAAGTAAGTAAAATAATGAGACAGTGAATCCAGATGATCAGATAATTTAAGTTTCCCTTGTTCTATATTTGTCTCAATATTCTTGTCTCATTCCTCAAAATATGGAGAATGATAGTTATGGAAATGCATGAAATAAAGTGCATATTTAACATCTATTAGCTTATCAAAAAAGAGTTGCAGCATGGCTACCAGAAACATTATGGTTCTCTGTGTAACATATTATTGTGGTTGTAAAATTAGTAACTGTCATTAGAACTCCACATCACCTGACTGAGAGCAAGACACATAAATCCGAGAGTTCTAGTGCTATAAAAATGTCAGTGAACTGAATGGCATGAAAGTACTACAACATATTTGTCTACGTGTATACTAGCCACACGTACGCAGTCATCGATAGAGGATTTAAGTGACAAATTTTAACACTAAGATCTGACCCTTTCTTGTTTTCTAGTTAACTCACTGACCTTAAAGTGATTTCTTTGAGGTATAGAACTGAGGGTCCCAATTGTGAAGGACTGATGACTTACACCTGTAAGTGTCATTTAAGGTTCAAGATACCATTTTAAAGAGTGTTGCACTGACTTCAGGCACTTCATTCAAATTATGATACTTAAATGCTAAAAGCCCTGCAATTGACATCATAGAATTGGATTCAGTGTGTAATGGATACACTTTAGAATGGTAGAGGATGGTAATGTAAGGATTACAGGCAGGAAACAGAAAATTAATTGAAAGGTAAATTCCAAATGGTGGTGTGTTCAGACAATGTGTGGAAAATATAACACAGTCTAGATGGAAAAATGAAAGGACCTAAAGGATTTCAGGGAGATTTTGCAGGTTTACAGGTTGGGGGATTTTTGGTCTTTACAATGCTCTTATGGAGACTACTATGAAGCAATGTCTAGCAAGCCAAAACTGAATTTGCTTTTTTGTTTCTGATAGATTATAAATGAAGTAACTGTACAAAGCATCATGCTAACTGACAGCAATCATGATCAGAATACTGAAAATCTTTACAGTGTTATGTATTTTGTTTAGTTCCACAACTAAAGCTAGTTTTTCTGCGAAATACAGTCCTGAAGATTTTTCTTTTAAGGTGGCAGTGTCTATGTCCTTGAATATGAGAAAAGAGGAGGACTTAGAAAATACCAGCTCTACAGCAGTCTCCATTTGCAATTATGAGCTATTGCCTGAATCTATTAGCTATGAAGCCACCTGTTTGCCCAGCATAAATAGCTTAGAATTTCCTGCAAGGAAATTACATGGAACATCAATAAGAAATGATATTACATTTTCAGGTCAATATGACTATCATTACTTGGCATTTATCTTTTCCTACTGATATCATGTTTGGCAGCCAGTATCATAGAAGACTAAGAAATTGTTGCTCTGTATTTTGTTTCCATTGGTGTTAAATTGGCCTGTTCAGTGATGGCAGTCGTTCATTCTGATGGTTTTAGTGGGTCCTTGATATTTCATTTTTCTCATCATACACTGTAAATACAGCAATACGTAAAGACAGACTAGAGCTGTGATGGTTTCAGAGGCAGTAGTCTCTCATCAGGGTCTTGGGATGTAAATGCTTTTGTACACACTTTAGAAGGGTGCAGAATGAACTTTGCCTCTTCTCTCTGCTATGGATGTGCCTGGTTTTGTCACTAAGACAGGAAAGGAAGCTTCCTGCAGCCCTGTGCTGTCTGTTCTGTGCTCTAGCTTTCTCTGATCATGTGGGAAAGATAGCCTAGGCTTAAGAAGAAGCCTCAGCTTGTAGTAGATGGCTACATTTGGTTACATGCAGACTTAATTGCTGGCCTTGTGTTCCTGGTATATAGATTTTAACAGAATATTAGTTTTGTGATTTCTCAGCCTTTTTTGTAGTCACTGCTTCCTTTGAAGCACAACTACCTATTACTCACTTTGTACTTTTAAACTATATAATTTAAATGTAGAAGCTGAAGTTTCAAGTACCTATTCCAGCAACTAACATGGGTATCTGGAATACTAACATACTTCTCTACACTGAGGAGAACTTTGATATAGATGTATTTACAAAAGCTGGCTTTTAAATGTTGTGTTTATTTCATTTCAGTTTCAAAAGCTAACATGTTCAGATAAACCTCTCTGATAAACTAGTAGAATAAACATCCTAATTCATGAGTAATATTTAGTTCTTATCTCCACATTTCAAAACATTTACATTATATATAGCCTCTTTTTCAATGTATTCTTCACTAAATTCTGCATGCTTTTATCACCATAAACATACAGAGATTTGGGATATATCTGAAAAAACAATTCACTTCCAGATTCATTAGACATTTAAATAGAATGTTTTTTAAAAATCTATTTTTTTATCCTTCAAATTTGAGTCTGAAATTATATACCAATTTTATATACTATGTACAAGGCAAAATTAAATTTGCACCAGTGTTTTAAGATGCAAAACATTTAAATAGTTAATGTCAGTGATCAGGATGCATGAGAAATGAATGAGCAGACCTTGCAACATAACTGTTTTTTATTCAGTTATAGGTGCCCAGCGCAGGAGAAGTCCCAGTGCCCTTGCCATTGAAGTTTTTGAATCACATTTGGGAAGTCATATTTTACAGGTAAAAAAAAAAGGCTTTTCCAAGAAAAATCAAAATAACTACCTAGTCATATTCTGCCAATAATTTGAATAATACTGTTGTCAGCACTTACATTAATGAGATTTCTTTTTATGCTCATATTTCTTATATTTTGAAAGTCCGTAACTGGGAGACCGTTAATGAGAGGGAGGGCGTTATTTTAGCTGAATCACAATATTTTGTTGTTTTGAATCGTGTGGTACGTGTTTGCTTGCAGAATGCTCTTATGTATTTGTGTGAATGTGTGTATACACTAGTACTTTGTGTTGGTGATTTGTCTTATGTCACGTATCAATTTAGGGTTGAGTTTTTTTCCCCGCTTTATTTTATGAGCACTGCTTTTCTCCATGATATCTCAGTTGTCACAATTATATGTCACAAATTTGGAGCAATCTGCAGAGATTAAAAAATGAACAGAAGCATGCCTCTTAGGTCTTCTTAGCTGTGGACTAAAAGCTAATCTGTTATTTGTCAAACAATTTCGTCACATGGCAAAAGTCGTCATATTCCAGGAAGATTCAACTGAATAACAATGACCTGATGGAAACATTCTTGTGCATGATTTATTTTGCCAGGGTTACTACAACCTTTCTTAGATTGAAGTAATCAAAAGTGGAGTCCAAGCAGTTAAGAAGAAAATGTGATGTGCTTTGCAGCAAGGTGACCAAAGCCCTATGGAAATAAAACCCACATAGTTTTTCTAAGTGCGGCACTGAATAACTGCTCTTATTTAGCAATGTACACAGCTTCTTAATGCAAATATATTGTCTGGTGTATTATCTTTTGAGAGGTATGAGAGAGGTAAATTAGGATATTATCATGAGAAATATTCCACTTAATTTGAAATGATTGAGAGCTATCTCTCTGTACTAACTCAGCTGTGGTATTCAAAAGCACTATAGATAATGTTACAATTTTCACATCTTTATGAAGTAACTAAATGCAGAATAACAACAAATATAATTTTGGAAAACATGAAATTAACTAGTAGAATTAATTTCTCTTTGGAACGAGAATCATGAATGAAGTGACTTGCTTAGTTGTGCACTCTTTGCAGAGGTCTAGGTCAAGTTTTTGATTCTGTAAGCAAATACTTTTGTTGTAGTTATCATGTCAGAGATCTGCACCAGTATCTACAGTACTGTGTTTGCATATTAGGCAGAAACACTGCTATGCTGTCTCATAAATGTAGAAAAAAATTAAGAACTAGCAGTTTTGTGATATTTAGGTTTATATACTTTGTCAGTATGTTGAGTGTGTAAATATATCATATATCCTAAACGTATGTTTTTTACAATATTATTTATAGCTCATATAAAAATAAAACCTCATTGAGGCTGATTTATTTACACTCTTTAGGTATTAAGTATGACTCTTACTGATGAAAATGAAAAAACCTAGGATGGTCACTTTGAAAACTACCTTATATTTGAGTTATTCACTTACTGTGTATTAAAACAATTTCATACTTGTTTAAACTAGGTTCCACTTATGTTTTTATTTTTTTGTATTTTTTTGTGATAAATTAAGGTGTTTTCAGGATATAACTTTATCATACTACTACTGAAAAAACCCCTGTATTGCACTTGTACTCAAAACCGAGGATTTTAAGTCAAAATTACCATCAGCATTGTATTAAATATCTGTTGAGGTGTGGCCTTTTCAAAGAGGGTGATGCTTTTATCAAATTACTCCCATGAATCTCTCAACTGATAATAGGAAGTTCCACTCTGATATTTGCAAGATAAACTGTTGATGATGGATAAAGGACAAAATTAATTAATAGTGGTGACAGGTTTATCATGACATGTTAAGATTTTGTCTTATTTTAGCAGAGCAATCAACCCTTGGGAGGAAAACCTGGGTCATGCGTTCAAATGCACTACTTCTAAACATATCAGAATGAACTTCAAAGTACTGCCTTGTGGTCTAATAGGTAGAAATATAATCACCAGAAGACAAAATTATTTTTAAAACAACAGTTGGACAGATTCTGTGATGGAATACAGTTCTAACATGTTTTCACCTAGTCTGCTACTCATAGAAATTATTTTCAAATAAGTATCATGACAAGTATTGTTTGCAAGTGAAGTAAACAACCTTGATTATATCTTGGGAATTTCGATTTCAAAGTCCGCTCTCTGAAGAATTTGAATTAATAGTTTGTGTAATCTCTTTTGCTATTAATATTTTGAAGACTGGGTTAAGTGTAAGCTCAGAAATTAAGGAGCCTCTCTAATCCTTTTAATATTTTGATACTTCAAATTTATTGACAGACAAATAAACATAATACAGTAGATTTTAAAAAGGTGGGTATAGTTTATTTATAGCTATGTTACAAAAACAGAAATGGAGGTGCATTTTGTGATATTTTTACATCTTGAGTCTACAAGCAGGTAGTGTCAGTCATGTCTATCTATACATTATATACATTAGTCATGTCCATATATATTAAATCCATATATTTACATATAATGCTTAGTCATCATTGAATGAAGAATGCCTTAATCCATAACAAATTTTTTTAGTATTAAGGAATCAAATGTTTAAATAGTGCTAAACTGATGATTGATACAGGTACTAAAGGTCTTCTCCCATATGCAGTTAAATGCAGAAAATAGAAAAGTAAAACTCTACCCATCATAAGAAAAATAAAAGTTAAAAAGTTATTGATTTTGATCTGAGATAGCATTTATGCCCAGGGATCATACAGTTAATTCTGTTCCGGTAATGGCAGACTTCATCAGCTCCAAAAAAATTCAGAGCACTATTACCTTTACATAAATTCAGAGATGAAAAAGTGAGTGAAAACCCTGGTAAAAGCAAATTTAATACTTTCAAAGGGTTTCATTTACGTAAAGCTGGATGCATCTTTGCATTTGTCTTTTGTACAAATCTAGATGTACAAAGAGGCTCTTACTTTGCTCACATATGAAATCCAACACTCATGCACATCCTCCTTATGAGAGTGGTGAGGCACTGGCACAGGTTGCCCAGAGAATCTGTGGCTGCCCCATCCCTGGCAGCGTTTAAGGCCAGGTTGGATGGGGCTTTGAGCAACCTGGTCCAGTGGAAGGTTCCCTGCCCATGACAGTGGGGTTGGAACTAGGTGATTTTTAAGAACCCATTTAACCCAAACCAGTCTAAAATTGTATGATTCTATGTCAAAAAATCTCCAAGCCACAGCTGGTTGCTATATAAAGTGCTGAAGAGATTCTCAGTGGTAGGTTTGAAGCCAAAGGTACTATCCACTCTGTGCTTGTGGAAAAAAAGACACCACAAAAGATTGCTCAACACTATTACATCAGAATCTGCATGTCAGTGTAAGGTCTTTTAAATGTTTTCCAAGTAAAAGCACCTGAATTATGAATAACAGAACAGGACGTAATGGAGGAGAAAAATAGATAATGGCATTATGTTAATTAATTTTTGACAAGATTTTTGATTTGCCAAATTATGGACTTTGTTTTTCTTATCTTGTACATTCTTTTTCTTCTGAAAAGTGGTGTTATAATGAGATTAGATCTTGACTGGTTTATATTTCTTTATATATATCTATCTAGCAACTAAATCTAGTAAAAAATTAATTCTGGTGCCTACTATTAAAAATTTGGCTGAAATTGGTTGTAAAAATTAGCAATATTTTCATCAATTTTTCAGGACCTCTGGATTTTTTTTCTGTAACTTCATTGGTATTGAGAAGGTGTGGAAAAGGGTCAGTAACCCCATATTCTTCTTATAATCAGGAATGATCAGGAAATGTAGAACTAAATATAGAGAAAAGGGAAAGTTAGTGAATATATTTGCATATGCAAATTAGCTTAATTGATACTGCTTGCCTCTACAGGGATTTTTCATTACAAACTGGAGTGCTACATTGTTCAGCTCATATTGAGTAATTTAGTAACTAATGAGACCAGTTTGCACTAATTTGCATATGATAAATGAGCTTAATTGCAGTAAATAACTTGGAGGCATAATTACTTAATTTTCCTGTGTTGCATGGCTTTTAAGTTCACGTATGAACAACTCAAGATAATTTTGCATATTTAAATTAGTTGCTTTTAAAATTCTTGAACAAAAAAGAACACACCTTACAATTTGAACTGTAAAACAATTAAAAGTATAATGTACATTATTTTCAAATAAAATTTAATATTTTCAAAATACATGTTTCTTCCTTTAAAAATACCAGTGCCTTTTTAAAGACTAAATATTTGGAATCAATCACAATGGAATAGGTTTAAAGTCAGGCTAGGATGGAAAGATGGTATAAGTAGTAAAATAATAGGAGTGTGTATCTGAACTGTAGTGAGCAGTACACATTTTGTATTTCTGCATACAAGAGTGATAACTTTCATAATTGCATTCTTTGCTTCAGCAGTGCCTATTCAACTGTTAAGAAACTCTAACACTCATACAGCATTACGTACACATTACATACACAGTAACTTAGACACTAGTTGTCTTAGATTGTCTATACTGTCCTATGTCATTTTGTGTAAAGAAATCTTTAAACTGGACAGATACTGAAGTGTCAGTACAACAAAAAGTGTATCTTTTTTTCTTTTTGTAGACCTTTTCAATTGTGAGCACTGGCATGAATAACCGTTATGATGTAGATTTTTACCGTGCGTTTCAAACCACACAAACAAAAACAAAGAAACAAATGAACTAAACAAAATCAAACTAACTCGAAGATCATAGTTAATTTCTGCCATGTCCCTAAAGTTATTGGGCATTAGATAATTCTGATAAATTTCATACCATTGAACTACTGAACTAAACAGAGAAAAAAAGCCAACCACCAATCTCATTTATTCCCATAGCAAGTTCTGTTGTGCACCCATGATTTACAAGTAGATGACAATTACTGAATTCTCCATCTGTTCCATAAAGGTGCCCACCTACCTTCCTAGAAGCTATTCATAAGCCTGTTGAATGTTATCTTGGATATTTTATAAGACTTGCACTTCCTTTTTACTTTATGTTATACCTTTTTATCCCATTAAGAAAGTATTTTGTGGTCAACAAAGATCTTTGTAATTGCAGTATCAGGATTCAATGAGAGAAAAAAAAATCAGGTTCCCATTAAGATCCAAGGAAAGACAACCTCACTGAAAACAATCTGACCCTATAGGTTGTATTCTTCATTGAGTCAAGAGTCACAAACTACAAACCACTTAGCTTGAACGAAGCGGTTAAAAATGTACAGAGGATATCTGTAGTGGATGTTCAGTTGTGTCCAAGATGACCCAACAAAGTCATCTGAAATACGCACAAGGCCTGTAAGCCCTTGTTTTACTTCCTAGAAACCTCTGTATCACCACAGCCTTGATCATGGAATGTCATCCTAGAATGGAAGCAGAATTTGAACTACTTGGAAGCTACAAATGGCTCAAATGCTGCAGTTTGTCTTTTTGCGGTAGTCCCACTTTCCATGCATGAAAGACAGTCTTGTATTTTGTAAACATACTTCACATATTTTTCACCCCTCTGGAAGCCTCCGCTTGTGGATGAAACTTCATGGAAGATTTGATTGTCTCTTTACGTTCATCCTGTAGAGAAGCCACAGGCTATTAAACCCATTGATGTTATTTTTGCTTTTCTTTATTTAAAGTCAACAAATAAGCAAACCACCGATACCCTATGGATGTAAGAAGCCTGATGAATTGCTAGTATTGTGAACGATTGAATAATGCCTCTCATCCTAATAGTTTGATATTCTTTTTCTAATTATTTTTATTAATGTATCCAATGCTGTCATAATAAGACTAACATGAAACTGTACAAATATATCCCGTTTGTCAATTTAGTATACAACTGTGCTTCAGAGAGGGGCCCTTATTAATTGTGAGGTAAATGTGCAGATCTATGCAACATTTGTGGTTTCTAGTGAGTCATTCCAGGTAATGCCAGTACCATACAGAGCAGCTGAGACTATATCTGGGTCACTGGGTTGTTTTCTGGAGCATGTCAGATAAGCTTAAGTTTCTCAGGAAAGAGGAAAATTAATGTTTCTTCACTCCAAGTGAGCACTCTAACAATCTTCTGTTTGCAGGTAGCTAGTACCCCATCCACCTGCTCTCCTAAACTAAAGTAAAGCTGTACTAAAATTGTGTTCAAGAGGCTGATCCCGTCCTACTCTTCAAGCTGTGTAATAGCTGCAAATAACAGATTGAATCATATTTGTGATACTCTAAGAAGTATTCATGGTCACATGAATGATCAACTGAATGCTAACAAAGATTGTTAATATCCCAGTAGTTACAAAACAAAAGGCTTTTTCCCGTCTTCAACCAGAAAAATTTGAAGTTGTTATTAGGAAAATTTTTTCACATACTTCTCAAGTTAATGTAGTTTTATCATCCAGTTTGTAATACAGAAGGTGTAGAAAGAAATATTGAATTTGAAGGGAATTTCATACAATTTCTCTGTTGTCCAAGTGGGTCTTGTCCTCCATTTCTATCACTGTTTTTGTAGAATTATAGACATACTTTTTAGAACAATGGTATTCTATCAAGCTTTCTAGACAAAAAGTAGAAAGAATTCACTGTACAGTTTCACTACAGTATTTAATCATGTTTGGAAGACATTGCTATTAACCCATAATAACTAGATTAGAATATAATAAGACAATGACTCTTAATTTTTTAAAAAATCCTGTTCCTGGAGAGTATGTGGATACAGTTCTCCATACATTGCAAATATGTGTGCTAAGCATGCAATTTATATTGGGCAAAAATCCATGAAAATGTTTTGTTAGGGCAAATTAGAGAACAGTAAGCAGAGCAAGTTATGTACGTTTTTGCAGTAGTGAACAACTGTGGATGGTACAAGAGTTGCACACAATTAACAGTGTAATAAAAAACCAGAACTTTCTCCTGAAGTGAAAAAAGTATCAATACTTTGCCTTATAAGCCCATTGTTAGTTAGGTATTAAAATCATCCAAGCAGTATGAATAATCATAAGTGAACGAGATACATAGTTCTAAAATTCTTCCCTCACAAGTGTTGTGTAAAACTCTGTAGTGTTTTAAATAGATAGAGGCAATAGAAAAGAAAGGAGTTGACTGGCTAGGCTATAGCTGAATGGAAATCTTATTTCTTCCAATATTTGAATTATTATAGGGAGTCCCATCTGACAAGAAAATTTAAAAAGTGGGAAAAGAGATAAGAAAGTGTTAGAGTGCTATAAAATATTAGGGAGAAGATTTATCTTCTCATTTACTGTTTTCAGTCATTCTGAGTATTACATAAAGAGGTTATCTCTATATAACACTAGTCAACACAGAAATGGTGACACAAGACTAAAGGTGAGGAAGCAGCAGATGGTAGTACTGATGGAGGATTTTTCCAGGCTGTAAAAAGTGTCAGGAGAAAAGACTTCTACTGGCTTGGAAATTTGTGAAGGGCAATTGCTAATGATGATGTCAATGGTGCACTTTCTGAGAATGAAGAAGGCTGTTCAGCTTCTCGTCTGCTTTGCGTTAAAGGGGTAGACTACTAACTGACATCTGTTAGCATGTGTCAAAGGCAGACGAAAAGAGGAAAATGTGAAAAGGCTGACGAAACTTAGGGTATGTTGGAGAGCATAGATCTGTGCTGTCGGAAAGTAAAAATTTTTGGGATGAAGTAGAGGTTAAGTTATGCATCAGTAGCCAAAAATAAAAGTGGAAATTAAAGGATTAATTAAGAGGAAATAGTAAGAGTTTGCAGATGAAACCACTGAGCAAAGTGATCCTAAACTTTCTATTCGCAAAGAGCTGTGCAGACATGCAGTGAGAGAACAAGTACACAGCAAGTCAGAACTGAAGGTTTGGAGATCATATAAAAGTTCTATGAGGGAATGATTTCTGTAGGGCATATATTGAGTCTACTTTGTGTACTTAAATTTTGAATCTGAACCTCCTAATTGTCAAGTACCTATATTTATGAGTTTTCTTCCTGTCATTAAGTGGCATCCAGAGACTTTGGGTACAAAACCAAAGGGAACACCAAACTCTCTCAACAAAATGCAGTCCAGAAATTTAGCACAGGGGAGAAATAAAGGCATTTATTTAATCTACATCTCTATCCAAAATCAAGAGCATTTAGTATGCAACCGTGTTTCCTCTAGAATAGTTGATGACTATACAGTTTGACTTAGTAATTCTGGAACAGTGATATAACAATAAGAAATAGGATGCTGTAGTGCCTTAGTGTAAACTGAACAATGATGGATTTACAATGTAAGAGATTGCATATATACTGCTGAAAGTACAACTTTCTAGAAAAGATACGATTCGAAGTGGGCAGGACCAAAGAATATTAAATTAGGAACAAAATCTAAAAAAAAATTCAGCAAGAGAGGAGAATATCAGCATACTAAACACTGTGTTGAGGAAAGATGGGCACACAGTCTACTTGGAAGCAGTAATTTGGAGTGACATGAAATGTCTCTTTATTAACTGTTCAAACTCCACACCCAAACACAGTTTAAAGGCAGGAAGACAGTGTAAATGCTGAAATGTTGTGAAAAGAGTCATAGGATTCTGGTAAGAAAAGATTATTATCTTGCTTTGCAGTGTGCCTTTCCAGGGACAAGGTATCTCCAGTAGCAGCTTTCCCTTTATGTTTTGAGGATAAATGCTATTTCATCTTTCCACTTCTTTCTGTAGATTTCTATATAATCTACATAGTAATCTGTTCATACTTGATCAGCAGTCGCTCCTCAAGTACAATGTAGATCGACAGTCTTCTCAGAAGATCATACTCTTGTCATAAAAGCACAAGCTCTTATACTTGACGTTAATTTATTTAGAATTTTAGAAATCTAATTGTGCATTTTGTACTAGTTTAAGTGATTCAGAGTAAAGATAAGTATTTGAAGCTGAAAGTAGGCAGAAAAAACTCTCTTAGAAATTTTAATGTTGTGAGCCTCTATTCACTGTTGGATGCTCTTTTGCACTTTAAACATGTGTAAATGCCACTGCATGCTGTGATATGGCTCTGGTGTTACACCGGTTTAAATTATAACAGAGGTTAACTTGATACATTGCATGATTCTAAAAAGGGCTAGGAACAAAGGCTAGATCAGAATCTGAAAAGGTTAAAGGAGTTGCACAGACAGCACCGTTACAAAGGACATCTCAGGTCCATTAGCTGGAACACGTAGCAAGAGAATTTCCTGGGTTCAGGAGACTCAAAAGGTGCTAATTTGCATACTCCAATTTGTCCCAGTCATAGCGAATGCATCAGATTGACTCCATAAGGGCAGGGCTTTCAATCTGGAGTTGTGGCAAAGGTACAGCATCCGAGCACTTGCTGCCCAAGGGGTTATATGCTAAAAGGAGACTGGGGGTGGTGTGGGAAACAGCAAATTGTTTTGCAATTGGAGCTTGGAGCAGTACACTTAAACCTGCATTTTATATGGAAACTATATATATAGAAGCGTGCAGTTTCATTTAATAAAAAAATATTTGATCTGAGCAGGACATGTACACATACAGTAGTGTGTCATTTAATTCCTGAGAAAGTATTTGAAGAAAATGACATATCTCAGCACTGTTTGTTGACCGTTTTGTTGTCACCTGCTGAGTGTTGTCATTTCCATAGCCAGTGGGCTGTATTGAATCAGAGGGAATAGGTCATTAAAAGAAATGGAGGAGCTTCTGCAGCCTGTTGAAGCTGAAGGAGGATTTTTTTTTCTTCAGATACATCAACAGAACTCTAATGGAGTCTGCATTCGGCTATGATTTGGGGTTTTGCCCTATATTTCTCTGAAGTAAGGTGGCTTGAAAAGTACAGACAGCATAAACTAATGTGTGTGTTCACCAGAAAGAATTATACCTTCTATGGTGTTTATAAAGATATAGGTGAGGGCAGTAAGTGTCCTTGTTTCAGAAAACTTTTTTTGTTTTTTTTTCAATCGCAGCATTCATCAAGAAAGGAAAAGTGTGTTGGTTTTGTATAAATAAATAAAAATGGGGGAAAGTATATTTCATGGGTATGCTGAGCAAGTTAACTGATATTTCTCTTCACTTTTTTGAAAACATTGATGACAGTTTCAAAGATTTCAAATTTTTCTCATTTCAGGTCTTATTAAAAAAACACTAGAAATAGGCTTTAAACATCATTTGTACTCCTCTGCAGTGGATGTGAAGGGCAGAACTGCTTGCCCTCTTTTTACCTGGGAGCTGGCATAGAGTGAGGTTTTAGTCTGCATACAGAAAACCTTTAAAAGGACCACAGACAGCTGTGATTCATGTGAATGCTATTGTTTAAGACTGCTTTTAACTCTGAGTTATTTCATCATATCAGGTATCTTCTTTTGTCCCTTTTTGTTTGTTTGTTTCCAACTGTGAGGCCTAAATAAATAAAAAATTAAATATTGGCATGGAAGCTGTGTGTTCAAACTTCCCCACTGCTATAAAAACTGAAGACACAATTCTGGTTTTCCTGGATTTACTTGGAAAGTGCAACCACCTTTACCGACTTTTAAGTATATAACATTTAAGGGAATACAAATATTGTTGAAATAAATGAGTCGGGCTTGTAGAGCATAGTCTCTGTTCTGAAGTATATTATCTCAAAAGTTGATTAAATGGTTGTTTCTATTAGTTACTGCTAAAATGTCATTGCATTAGAATTTCTACCTGTACAGAAATTAACAAAGGAACTATGGAAAAAACGATAATATTTCCACAAGTGATGTAGTTATGTGTAATTACATGGTAACACATTTAGATGCACACACACACACACACACACACAAAATAAGGTCACAAAAGCTGCAAACTGGGGCTGGACTCTCTTCATTAATTATGCACAGCACTTAGCCAATGAATTTTCTTCTTTTACATTTCTTCCATTTTAAGGAGATTCCTATTTAGATATGTACCATTTTAGATTACTGTACAACTATACCTCTTTGATAGTGTCTCTGTGATGGGTGTATGTCTGTGTCTAGAGTTCAGAAGTCCTCCTCACAATTCAAGAGAGTCCTACAGTAGACTTATTATAGAGGACACTTTGCCACAGGAGCTGTCTCCTGGCCAATTGACAGAGCCACTTAGCTTTTTACTATTCCAAAAATAGCATTAGGTGAAAAGATTTGAAGGGACGCACTAATAGTATGGGACTGGTCAGCTTTCTTCAGGCTATCAGCAAATGCGTCTTAGTCCACAGTATGAAAAAGAGTGTTAGTTTTATTGAAAATTAATGAAACAAAGCTAGAGTTTGAGTCGAGTCCTAATATGTAACAGACATGTAGTAGAGAATCTCAGATTTCCTTTGTACAGTCTTGAAGAAGGTCATCTACAGGTGAGATTTAAATTGAAAGTCTGGACTCAGTGTCTCAGTATTCAAAGCAACCAAAATTTTACACAAAAATGTATTTCTATTGTGGTTTAGAATTTCAAGGCTTAATTATGTAATGTATATGGTCAGCAGGCAATTCTGGAAATAAGAGTAAGCCCTCTGTTAATTCTGAGAACAAAAACTTTGGGACTTGAAAAAGTACCATTGAAAGGCTGTCCTGCTAAACTTGCTGTCTCTTTTTTTGTTCTCTCTCTCAAATAATTTTTACATTTACATGTCTGAAACAGTAATGGTCAAGGCAGTATTTTTCATCCTTTAAAAATTATGTAGTCAAGCAAAATCAAAGGCTTAATATGATCCTCCCTTTGAAGAAAAAGTACTAGAGATTCTTAATATAAATAATATTTATGAGAATGTATATAATAAAGTAGGAAACAGTTGAAATTTTCAGGGGTATAATGTTGTATTAGTCTATCAAAGCAAGAAAAAATACTTCGTTTTGTTCATTATAAACCCAAGCTTAACATCCTCCAAATGAAAAACAGTTTTTGCGTTTAATTTCTTGTAGTTATTAATTTTTATGTTTTGCAGCTGGCACAAAAAAATAATAGAGTATTTTAGTTAAACACCTAGTTGTAGGCTCCTAAAGCTGTGCCTGTGAAAGGCTGAACTCGTATGTCAGCTGGCTAGCAGGAGATATTACACCTTCCTGTAGAAAGGCCTGCTCTTGTCACTGGTGTTGCATTGAGGCCGTTGTAGGGATTCTTATTTGTGTCTACTTTAGATTCCACACATTTGCATTTTAAGCTGCATTTTAGGCCACGTAAGTTTGGGCACACGCTGTAGGAGAGGAAGGCGGTTGCTGCATGTCTAGTCCTTGCACATTTAGGTTACTGACTTTGTACTGCCCCCCACACTTTCAGTGCTTGCCAAGGCCAATTAGCAGCATTTGGCTTTCATTCTACAAAAGTTCCCCCAACTCCCAGATAGATTATTCCTGATGAGGATATGAATTATCTACATGTAGGAGGCTTGGCATGAAGTGATCGTAGCTGCTATTGCTGGATATAGGAGTGCATATACCATTAAGCTTTACTTTAGAATGAGATTCAGTAGCCTCCCTCATGGATAGGCTCTGGTTTTGGTAGACTCCAAATTTAAACAGAATCTAGCCTTTCCTATTTCTTACCTAAGGAAATGGTTGATATTTCTTAAATTGTGGGTATTATGAATATTTGTTCACAAGTACTTAGGTCAATACTTTTCATTCTCAAGGGATAAAAACTCTCTTTTTCAGAGCAACTAAGGAAGAACAGTAGCAACAGCAGAGCACAGCATTTTACTTAAAGGGCATTTTATTTCTTTTAGTTTACAAGAATGTGCCTGCCAGGGTGACACATGCAAATATCTAAGTAGGTGTCAATGGTATTTTGGAAAATTTTTACATAGGTTTTGTTTGTTGTTTTATTTTTTTACTGTTAAAGAGCATTTTAATGATGTATGTTTTCCTCTTCATAAAAGTGTCTTTGTGGTATTTCAAATCTTACACTTGCAATTCCGGGCAGTATATCTAGCAATAAAAAATTGTTTAGGATTAAAAAGTAATGGATGGTAGCAGCATAACTTCCTAGCCACTAGACAGGAAATTAGCATTTACACATTCTACAGATTCACTGCACCTGCAAGATTTCATAGTCTATGCTGAAATCACCAGGAACAGTAGAAATACTGGAATTAGATGTGTAGTGGCCTATGAAAGCATTAGGGGATGCATACTATGCTCAGATAGTACTCCTTAATAGAGAGGAACCACTGAGTAGTCCACAAAACATGACTACAGGGCAGCAGCAGGCTGACCCACAGCAGACAGACAATCGGCTTTATCAGCAAAGCCAGAAGTAGAACCAGAAAAGGAAATCTGACATCCAGATGCCAGTGATACAGGCATCCTGCTCAGACTTGGGCATATGGGTCCTGCATCTGTCAGTGTTACACCAGCAGTTGGCTCCCAACCTGGAGCAAATTCTCTATTCCCAGAGAGTTAGAGATCCCAGCCAGCACAGTCACTGAATGGATAAGCCAAGACTTCTGAAGCAGTGCTGTTATATTTGAAAGGCCAATTTAGGTCGAAAGAAGTCCTGTGAGACTATATGAGGGCTCTTTCCATTCATGGCAAGACTGTGGTGTGTAAGGCTTTTTCTGCTTGTGCAGGCATGTAAGAAGCAGCAGCACAGTGAGGAAATGAGAGTATTTTTTAAATGTCAAAAGAAAAAGAATACATCTGAAAAGACTGGAACTTAGAGGTGGTTTTTTTTTCTTATGTAGGGAAGCAACTTTGTTAATATTTACCTGCTCATTCTCCTGGGAGAATTGGTATGGGTTCCTGAGTCAGCCTTGGTCTCCAGAAACCCTGAAATAACTCATTTTTATTAAAGAAGTTCTCTTCCCATGCTGTCTCAGTTTCATAAACTCTATGAAGGCTAAATCCGTTCATGCCACACTGAGCAATCTCAGAGAGTGAGAAAATCCCGTAACAGAGATAAGGACTTCTGCATCCCCTCTCCCCCATTCTTTTCTCCTTCAGCAATTCAATAATAATAATAAAAAAAAATTATTTATCGCATGCTACTTTTCACTTGTTTAAGCTAGTGAGCTAGCTAGTGAGCTAGTGTCTTCCAAAGAGTTTGAAATAGAATGAACGCTTGACACCAAGAAGCATCAAGGACGCTCTAGGACTAACAAACTTAGCATTTGACGCCTTTACAGATGAAGCTGTCAAAGAACTTGGAAACTACGCTTAAACCATCCTCTTTAATTGCCTGTAATCTCCTTTATGGGTAGATGTATACGTAATTGGAACATTAATTTATTGACTGACTAAATTATTTATTGCCTTATACTAAATTCCCTGTAAGCATGATGTGGTCAAAATGCCAGAGATGAATTTACCCTTGAATAGTCTAGATAGAGATTTCCTCATAGAGAGAGAGGAGTAGGCTGTGAACATGTACACATGCTGTTTTTATCACCTCTCCTGCACAGCTCTGCTGGTATATTTTCATTTTGAAAACTTCTGGTCAAGTCTTTCTAATATAGAATTCATATGGCATGCAGGGATTCTTGGGAGCTGATCTTCTAAGTCTAGAGAGCTACAGAAGTCTTCTCTGTTCTAAAAAAAGAATGGTACTGGAAGAATTGCTAACAGTGCAGCATGTACCTCATAGTTCTTTAAATAAAAAGTGATTGTCCTTTAAAATAAGTAGCCAATAATTATTAATTCATTAAGCTAGTGTATAAAAATGTTAGTCATTTGAAGCTAATATGGCCTAATGCTTCTACCTTGGGGATTTCATTGCATTTTAGCAATTATGTACTTTTACAATGCTATTAATAAAAACAACAGGAATACTTCTCTTAGAGATGTGACTTTATGCAGTGTTTTCCATTATAGCCAGTGCCAATATTGATTGGCAGAAGAAAAGTGTAGGGTTTGTTTTAAAAGGGAAGTGTTTCAAAAAAGAAAAAAAAATCAGAAATATAGGCAAAGGAGAAGGCACAATGCCCCTTTTTATTGTGTTAACCCACTAAGATACAATTATGTCTTTATAAACTTCTCTTGAGCTAAAAAAGGACATTTAATTTAAAAAAAGAAATAAACTAGTTTGCTTTTTTTTGTACAATAGACTTTCTTTGTATTTGTCATTACTAAATGTCATACTTTGAATATTAGTTATTTGATTGTCCTGCTGTAATTTGTGACATACAGTTTTAGAGATGTTGAAGGTGTCTGTCACCTTGATCTTTCTTATAAAACATTTTATGGATTACGTAAGAAATTAACACTTTATTAGGGAAAAAAGTTAAATAAACCCATGGAGTTAATTCTCCAGAAAAATCTCTTCTTGGAAAGAATTGAGATGTTTAAAAAATGGTCTCTGTTGTTATTTTGTTGTTTGTGCTCTTTCATTAAACTCTATCCTGATTTATCTTACTACAGGCAAATTGTATCTCTCCTAGCAGAAACACTTCATTTAATGGTGTGATGTCTGGGGCATTCAGAAAGCTAACTAGAAATAGAAGGCATTTCACAGCTATGAAATAAAGCTTTTGTTGTGAGTTACCTGTTAGCGTAAGTTTTCTCACTTTTGTCACTATAGCAGAAGCACAGAAATTAATCCTAATTGTTCAGAACGAGATTTTGTGAGTGTCCCCCACACAGTAGCACGTCAAAATAGCTCAAACTAAAATTCATTATACAGAATAATTTAAAGGGTAGGGAAATAATGTGAAATTCAACAAGCATTGAAAACAGTTATATAAAGATACCAGCTTTCCTTTATGACCAAAACTGTAGGTTTGTGATCCATCTGTGCGACCTCCCCACTACAGAAGATCCTAAAGTGGAATCATAAGTAACCCATGAAGCAATGTTCTTATTTCACTCTAATGTTCTGATTTTTCCCTAAATACTTGGAAATATTGCTGCAAAGCTAAACCTTTAGGTCACATGCGATAAATTTTTAACTAATCATCTGAAGTCAAATTCCTCCCTGACCTTTATGCTGCAGGAGCCACATTATGTAGTTAATGGTATTTAAAAATTCATTCCAAAAAAAGATGAGAATACCTAGCCCAGTAAGTTAAGGTAGTGAACACTTAAAACACAGGTTTTCTGCAAATAGCTGTTGTTTATATAACTCAATACGAAGACCAAGATCTTTCAATGAACCAATTATCAGAATGAAGCCAGCTGAACAACCAGCCCAGATGCATTCCTCTTTGAAATTTAAAGAATACATAATGACTGCAATGACATTTTAATAGATTTTTCTTAAGCTGTTCATATGTACATAACTGAAATTTTACTATGAAAGAAAGAACACTTTTTCAGTTGTATAAGAGAGTAAAAAGGTGGAAATTCAGAGCATATTTTGAGGCAGACCTTTTCAGGATACAGAACTGATTGAATGTATGGGAATGCATTTCAATGTTAGCCTTAAACTCCAGAAGTGCTATATTTTGTTTTTTGTGAAAAAGCAAAAGTTCTCAAATAGAAAAAATTGAACCCCTCAATATAACCTTTGAGTCTTGCAAGCTTTATTATTTTAGAAAAGTATAAGCTGCCAAAGGTCGTAAGACCTTTTCCTGCTGAAATTTATGACACTGTCTAAGTGGAAGTTTACATCTCCGACTTCCAATGCTTTGTTAAGAAGCAGGAAATGTCATCCACTGTGTGGTCCTCAAAAGTGCAAGCAATCCAGTCCTGTGGATCCTCTGACTCTTTTTAGAACTGTTTAATCCACTGACTTCCATGAATACTCCTGATTTATACCACTGTTAATGAACCAGAACTGAAAACTTTGCACTCCTAAGAGCACATATTGTCCATCTGGCCAATCGCCTATGATAAACTTGTTTGGAATTGTGTGCTGTGCTTAAATTTACCTCTACACCTAAGTTTATGATTGAGTTAAAAGGTGCTTAAATGTTTCTCTTAATAGGTTCATGTAACCAGAAACAAAAGATTATGATAATAATTAAAGAAATAGTATCCAGGACTGAATTCCATGAGCTGCTGAGGGAAAATAACTGAATATACGGTGGTATTGCAAAAGCTTTTGTAGAAAACTGCAACAGCTTTAATTATAAGTAGAAAATTTTCCTCCTTCAAATTAAGTATCTCTTTTATTAGTAGTTCCCTGTCAATATAACAAAATCGTTCATTAAAATTTGTTTACTTCAAGATAATTTTCTTGTTTTATTTTGTGCTAGCATGTGTTATTCTGATTTCTGCTTTTAAGGAGAGAGTTATTTGCTGTTTAACTCTTTTTCTTCCCTTTATAGTCTTTGATGATGTTGTATTTTGACTTCTGGTCATGTGATGATCTTATGTAACCACTCAGCCATTTGAGATAAGACATTTTCTAATTATACTAGCTAAACCCTTCTAGACTGATTTGAGTTGAAAAATACCTGCCTGTTGTCATCACAAGGTTTTGAGTTGTTGTTTTGTTTTTTTTAATTAATGAAGAAGCAATATCAGCATCTATCGAAGATGTCACACAACTTTTTATACCATTCTCCTTATACTGCTTTTTCCTTATACTGCAAATCTAGAATATAGCTTCAGCAAAGAAAATTTCCTTGATGGTGGAGTTATTTTGGGGTGGTTGGGTTTTTTTCAATTTAATCATTTTTCCTAGCTTCTGTGATATGAAATCTGGAATATTGCAACCTAGAGTGCTAGAACAATGGTGCCATTGAAAGAGATGGTTTAAGTATTTCAGTTTGGTTACAGTCTTTGTCAAAGACCTTTAGCTGGTCACATATTTCTTGGATAACCAACCTATAAAAAGCCTGAAATAAATTCTTAAGTCAGTAATCCATGCTTTAATGTCCTTTTCTGGAATCTAGCCTTATCTTTTAGAATATAGCTACAAAAAGACTGAAATCCAAGGTATCCTGTAATGTAGGATTTCCCCAGGAAATAATTCATCTACTGAAAATATCATGACTGCTATTATCAAGGGGAGAAAGAATATAATGGATTCATTGAGAACAATTGTGTCTATATTGCCTAGACTTTCAGGTCAAGATCTCTTATAAGAACTTTGTATTAATACTTATTTACTTCCAGTGGAGATTCAGGGTTAAGTTCTGGGACTGAATATTACCATCCCTCTTCAGAATTGTCTCTTAATCAAAACTGGCTTGTGTCCTTTTTAAAACACTTTCTAAACATCATTTCTAAAAGTAATGATCCTCTATAAACATTACCAGTTTCCTGTCTGAGAAAGTCACCTAGCTGAGGCTCCCTATTTCTGTTGACACTATGAAACTTCTATAGTTCCATTGGTTAGTTGCCATGGCATTCTTCTTTGTGTCAGTGCCTGCAACTAAGCTATGATGCATTGATGGATTATTTTAATTCAGACTGTCCATGGTGTAAATGATTGCTTTAGTAAAACAAAGAATATTATTAAACACAACTTAATGCTTTAGAGAGCCATTCTTCAAAGAACATTTTTAATATTTTTTATATATTTTAAGATTTTTAAAAAACAGTACATTTTCCTAGGGGAAATGAGATGTCTTTCTAACAAGCCTGAGATATTTATCCATGGGACTTAAAATAATGTAAAAATATATTATGATAAGGTGAATGTAAACTTTAAGCCTCTTTTACAGCACTAGTGGTAGAAAAAGTAGTCTTTATGGGAAAGAAAGGGTAAATCTCAATAAAGCATAGTATTAAATTTGAAAAATAAAACAAATAAAGGATTGGCAAAAGCTTCCCAGTGAAATGCATAGACCAAAGTTCTTCATATTTGGAAGAATCATTGCTTATTTTATAACAAGTGGTTATGAAGCTGATGAGTGTACCATTTTAGCAGTAATTGCTAAAGATGTCCCATATAGGAACACCTGTAGTTAGAATAATTTCAGCGCAGTTGTTGATTGTATCTGTTTCTCTAGAAACTCTGATCTTGCCATGACCCAGAATTGTGAATGGCCATCTGAATTATGTGTATTTGTCTTCATTGAAATATAAAGCTACAGCAAAGTTCTCTAGAACTGAACTGAGATATAATTAACTTTTTCATTTGAACTAAAGAAAAATTGTAAAATTGCACTGTATTTTTTACTTAGGTTGGCAGTGCCTTCTTTCCAGTCAGATACAGACTGACTTCTGTTGACATAAATGTATTATATCAGACATCCATTCATGGTGAATTTAGGGTATCACAGTCATCTTTGCAACTG
The DNA here is from genome assembly GCA_013397775.1 of Eulacestoma nigropectus. Lineage (NCBI taxonomy): Eukaryota > Metazoa > Chordata > Aves > Passeriformes > Eulacestoma > Eulacestoma nigropectus. Next base: position 320,127 of record VZTE01004413.1, read on the forward strand.
ATGCGAACAAATACTGATCAGGAATTCCAGAGGCTCAAAACCTGGACTCATGGAACTTGAACTGAAAGTCTCAGTTCTAGGAGATGTAAGCCCTTGCTACCTCTTAATGTGTCTATTGTCTAGTCATCTGGTGAGAAAAGAAGCCATACTGCATTACCCATTGAGAAAAAATTCAGAGTGGGTTTTTAGAAACAATTCCACAATACTACGTAAAAATGTGTGTCTTGCATTATATACAAATTATGCGTTCAAGGGGGGATATTGCAGTTAGAAAGATACAATCTGTGAGATCTGTTTTGTCTTCATGGCCAAGTTGGTGAGAATCATATGTACTCCTTGAGGATAATTAAAATTGGGCAGTATGTGTGTGAGATGGTGCTGAAGGGGAAGGAGTTTTTCACTAATTTTTTAGGCCAGGAGGTGGGTTACATGGGACTAATTAGACATCACTTTTTTTTTGTCCTGTGAACCAGGGTCAGATATAATGATAGTTTTTATCTCTCTGGATCATGAGCTTTTCTCATTTTTCCTTTTAAAATCTTCCTTTTTGAGATCCCATTGAAATCAGTCCAGTTTCCTTCTTTGACATCTATGAAAGGTTATTAAGAGCTAATAAAGATTTGAAAAATGTGAATGAGCTAATATGAGACCATCAATGAACTAGTTTGGGCTTATTCAGACACAACGGATGTGAAGGACAGTCCCAGAAACACAGCTGGCAGTTAAAGATTTTGCAAACATAGACTGGCTTATTTTGTTCGGCAGGAGAAACTACTGGGATTCTGAAGTACAAAACTACTTTTTTGCTTCATACTGTTTGCCAAAACAGTTCCAGGGACATCATATGAGTAAGAAGTGTGAGACTTGTAGTTAGTGATATGTTTTTAAGTGAAAGAAACTAGAATTGCATGCTGACAGCAATTGGGTCTACATGTGTTAATGAGGGGAAAGATTTCTGCTATTCTCTCTCTGTCTCAATAACCATTCCCAAGGGCTTTGCAGAAAGCTTTCACTGTTATTTTGTGTTGTACACCTAGCAGGCTATTGTCTTGACAGTGCAGCTGGTGTCAACCCTAATTCCTTTACCCAGAGGAAATCCTTCTGCAGTATTTCCTAGTGGGAGAAAAGGCATTTTAAGCTTTACCCCACTGAACAGAGACAGACTGCATACGTCATGTATCATCTTCCTATGCCTTTTTTTTTTTTGCTTTTTCCCCCCTTGAGGAGGTCTCATGTTAGTTTCTTAGACCCAGGGAAGGGGATTCTTAGTAGTTTCACTTCACTGGCTTTTTCTGATTAACGAAACCAATACTTTCATCAAAATTTGGGCCAGCTATTTACCTACGATTACAGTTAATGAGATAGTGTAAATGAAGCAACAGACTTATGGCAATTTATGTCACCTGTGATTCTGGCCTTTAAATTGTGAATTTCTTAAGCTGTTGGGAACATCCAGATGAGAAAGGTGAGTCCATTACATTAGACTGTGTTCTACACACCATATTTTTCATAACAGTATTAGATATACTTTTCAGTTTCAGTTTGCGGATGTTTATTTACTCATAGACACAAATGGAATTAATTTGGGGGATTGCAGTTGAATTATTGTGGATCAGGCTGTTACACAGCAAAAGAAGGAACCCTTTCCAGTGCAGTAACATTGTTGGAGCCCTGAGGCTGTTGACTCAGCTCATGATATATTGTGCTGTTAGTGTTTCAGCTCTCTCACAGGGGATTGCTGGTCCTACTTTGAGGTCAGGAGTTAACTACTTGTATTTTAGCAGTGTACTGATATCAATACGGCTCCTATGGAAACCTTACTTGACGTCATTTTCAGATCTTTGCTACTGTAGCTAAGCTTTAGTAAAAGTCAATAAGAACATTAGATTGTTGTCTGTATTATTACTTGCCACTTCCTGCCAGCAATCTACCAATTCATTAGCAGAGTTTTGGAAATCTCACTTGATTATTTATGCAGTCAATAGCAAGGCTTGTCTGCATTCATAATTGTTTGATTTTATGGCCTCTTCTTTAAACAAACATTGTCTATGGTAATGCGATGCCCTGATGGATGGGAAAGGTTTTGTCTGTGAATATCATTTAGATAATTAAAAATGACAGATGAAATCGCCTGCTGTCTTGACCTGTACTTTGTTCCCTCAGTGATGCTGAAGAGATGCTGATTGCTGTCAATCAAAACCCATTGGAGGTTTGTAAATTCTGGCTGCTGTGAACTCTGACCTCGAGTGTTGATCTGAAATAGATAATAACCTTGAAATTCTATTAGAATTTAAAAACTGTTCCACCAAAGGGGCACAGTATATATTTTTTTCTTAAGAACATGATTACTGAATGTCATTGTTTACTCCACACAATCTAGGAAACGAAAGCATTATGCTTAACCAAAATTAATAGTACGAATCAGAACTAAAATCTTACAAAAATAAAATCACCTCTTCCTGCTTCTGTTTCAAGGCTGCAAACCATATTTAGAAAAATTCCATTTCACACTGCATGATGGGGTCCAAATAATGTTTAGATTCTCTTTATTGATCCTAAAGCTTATGATGTTGTAGGACAAACGTTGTAGGACTTAACGACCTGTTCTGGCTGTCCATCTATCTCATTTTCTCATTTCCTCTATGGTTAGTCTTTGAGACACATTTTTATTATTTCTTTAACAATAGTTCTCTCCTTAAGAACCAGCAGGAAAAACACCAGCTAGAATATTTAAGATGTGGAAAGCCCAGGCAGGAATGCACAAAGTTCTGAATGAACAACCACCTTGAAACCTGGGTCAAGAGATCAGGTGCATAAAGGGCAGTCATCATGAGATTTTTTTTCATTACCTAGAAATTCCTGGGGTAATAACAAGTCATACTGTTTGTTTTGAGATTTGGGGTGGGGTAGGGTTTTCTTGCTTTTCATGGAACAAAGGAGTAAAAGCATTTTTAGACTATATTTTGATATAATCAGGGTTTTAGTTTTAAATTTATTGGGAATAGTAATTGCAAACTTTGGGAAATTAAACGCTCATGGTTTTACATGTTTGTCCTAATAAGAAAAATCCAACAAACATAAAATAAGTGCTTTAAGCTTTAGTAATTCTGATTTTACAAGAAAAAAATTATAATTAGTATACTCCAGCTAGTTTTTAAGTATATTTTCTTAATGAGGTGGGTGTACTTACTCAATTTATTACAGTAAGGGAAGCAACTAAATAGGATCTTTGAAAAAGTGGTTGATAAAATTGCTTTCTTTGTCTTTGGAATTTAATGTGAAATTCCAGTAGAGCTGGTTTGATAAGTAGGATTTTCCATAACAGTCTTGGCTTAGTGCAGAAAAAGTAATTTAGAAATTTTCTCATAGGTGGGGAAAAAATCATATCTGAATGTTACAATTCAGAATGAATTGTAATGGACCCACTTGCATCTGCAAACCAATTTAGGAACAATTCAAATTTTGTTATGAGTGAGCATATAATTTCTTCCCTGAACAGGAGGAAGTGAATATATGACCCTTTTAATTTTCTGACTTACTTCCATTTGTTAAAAAAGGACAGGTGAAAATCAGTGTCTGTGTAAGTTGGACCAAATACTTTCAGCTCAGCTGGCATCAGTGCATTTTGCAAGTTTTTTGCAGATTGTTAATAAGGCTTTCTAGGAGCTGACGACCCTTCTGTGGTAGCCCTAGGCCTTTTTTAAAGGCTGTGAGGCATAGCAAACTGGCAAAAGAGTTTGCTATCTGCACAACTGTGAACAATAATAGAAGCCTTGAGAGCTTCTTTTGGGACTTTCATTATCTGAAGTTTGGAAGGTGTTGCTTTAAGTAGTTTAAATTGCTATTGTTTAAATTTGTTTATAGTTTTCCCTGTTAGAAGTCTTAGTAGTATTATAGGATTAGTTGAAAATAAATTAGGAAAAACACGGAGAAGGTGAGACTGAGTGAATAGAAAATAGTTTATTTCAAAAACTATCAAGCACTGTTGTACTCTGAATTTAGATCCATTGGAACTTAGGTTTGGATTTATTAGTGTACTCATAGAAAAGATATCTCTTTGCAAGTAAGTTTATTTTACCGTTTGGATCCTGGCTGTGATTTACAATATCTTCTTGTCTATAAACATGCCTGTGGTTTAAATAAGTGCTGATTTTGTAAGATTTGTAGTAAATGTGTAGTGGAGTAAATCTGTAAAATATTACAAGTAATTTGCCACAGAATGTATCCCATCCATTTTTTGAAAATGGGATTTTATTGCTAAAGTGTCGTTCCTAGACAGAGCAAGAAAATATTGGCTGTTGATTTTGAGGAGATTAAGGTGGTCTAAAATTACTGAATCTGATTTAAAGTGCATAGACTAAGCATCTATGAGTATAAAGTGAGATTTCTTTTAATTCAAAAGGGCTCCTGAGGTTATTTTTCTACAATATGAAAATGAATTGTGACAATACAGGCCTGATTACAAGCATCCCAGGCTGTCCCACTGTGACAATTAGCTCCCAATTGTTAAACCATTTGTTTATTAGAGCATTAAGACCTGGTGCTGTCTTGACTTGCAACTGGAAATGGATTGCTACCAAGGTTGGTTATGAACACAAAGGATTCTCAATAAAGTGTTTATTAGACAAGAATAACCACGCATTTCAAACTAATTTAATTGAGTCACCTCTAGTATACTCCAAGAGAGTTATTAAAAAGACATCTGTAACAGGTGGTTCACTTAGTCTGATAGAAATTTGTTTTGAATGTTCATAAAACTTTAAGCTCTTCTCCAGGGACCATAAAGCAGTAGGCAACATAGTAAAATGATCCAGGAATTAAAAAGGTGTTTGTTACTCTCTGTGGCTTTTTGTACATGCACAGGTTAAATTGTACCTCTGAGAAACACACAGAGATGTTCTGTGCATAGGTGTCCATATCCGTATCTTCTTGGTTAAGAAGCTGGAGCTAGAATGTGTTGAGGGTGTTTTTTTAATATAAAATATTCCCTGGAAAAACTGATCACACAGACACGTCTCCTGAAAACAGTGAAAACACACTTGCTTCTACCAGACAGTGTTTGGCTGGGTAACAATTATCAATCTCAGGGTGGAAATTCTTTCCAGAATAAAGAAATGCTCCCTTTTTCTGGGCATTGGGGTGTGCTTCTGCTTCAAAACATAGTTGCTGCACTAATGTGGATATAAAGAGATCTGAAACTTTATGAAGCTAGAAATGCTTGTGCATATGTGTCGTTACCATCTTTGCTGCTTGATGATGAATGCATCAAAAGAATAGGTGTGAATAATATTTCAGCATGTATTAGATAAATGCTTACTTTATGTCCACAGGTTTTGTAATTAAAAAAAAAAAAAAAAGCAAGCATGTACTATAAGTTCTCCCAAATAAGTTTATTTATTTAGGAGCATTCAAAACTGTATGTGAAAGTTGCAGTGATTTAAAACATATAGATAGATGGGTTTGAATGATTGTATTACTTGTATGGGTTTTTTTCTTCTTCTTGAATTCCATGAGAAGATAGTAAAAAATGTTAAAATTGTTGTTTGTGTTCATGATTTATGAACAGTGTGCTAGGCACTATACATAAAAACTTAAATACACTATCTCTTTGGAGGAACTGAATTCATTTTCTTCTAAATGAAGAATTAATAGTTTACAGTACCTGAGATATAAGCATTGCTGGTTGATTCTAAGCTGGTGTATTGTGAATTTATTTCATAACTTAGGCCCTGGAAAATACAGCAACACAATGCATCACTGATACAAGAACGATAGATTTAGAAAATGTTTAGTGAGAGTATTCCACCTAGACCAGTAGGAACACCTGCTTCTATTATTCAATCACTGATAAAATGGTAAATAGCTTATGTCAGTCATGCAGCTTGCATAAAGCTACATAGTTTGCCTGTAGGTTTGGGCTTTTTTCTCTTTTTTTACTTCTATGTGTTTTGTATTCAATTTCTTTGTTAACTGACACCTTAGAATTATAGGATCATAAATGGACACTGACACTATTTTTATCTTTGTTCATGTTATCTGTCTTGCAAATGCAGCTCTGCATGTCAGACTTGGAAGAGAAGAAGGATGTTAAAGCTATAAACTGTTGCTTTTAAATAGTAGGATGGAACCCACATGGTCTATTTGGTCCCAGGTTTTTTTTAACTAATACGGTGGCTGTTCTTCCCCTCAAATCTGTGAGAATAAGTACTTTGATATTTGCATCCTCCGGAGTGCTTCTTGCTCCCAGTTTCATTAACTGTTATGCAAACAGGAGAAATAACATCACTACAACTTTATTTATATGATATGATGTAATGGCAATTACATTTCAATGTACTAACCAAAATAATATTCATCTGAGTAAAGATGACCTCACCTGCACTTGGAGGATAGATTTTTTCAGTGATAGATTTTAGATAAGACAGTTGTAAAGATTAGAGCTTCTAAAAAGTTTGAGCACTTTCCAGAAAACTATTTGTTCCTGGATTTTGTAGGTCTTTTCTGGGCCCATCATAATACTGCTCTCTCAGAATGGCAAGGGTATTTCATTTCAGCTGAGTGGTATTAAATAATTAAATGATCCCTAGGTGATATTAGATAATCCCCATGATGGCAGGCTGCCATCATGTGTGTGCCATGGAGTCTAGCCTCGTGATACCCTATTGTACTACCTTTTTTGAAGGAAACAGTGGAAGCAGCACTTCTATGCAAACTCTGAATCAATTGCCTCCAAAATCAGCTTGTAATAGGTAGGTAATAAATACCTACTGCTCCCTGTACTTAGCAGACCTAAACGTTTGATGGTATAGAATTCGTTTCTCCTTTATTCAAATTTTAACAGCTTTTAACACTTATGTTGTTTGAAAGAGGGACTGAATATTCTGCACTACTAAAACCCCATGGATGAAGAACTATCATGCTTTTTTCTACTGAAGTTTCATTCACTTTGTAGAAAATATTTATTTTTGGAGAAAAAGTTGTCTATTGCCTTGCATTGCCTATGCTACTGGCAGTTCTATGTCAGGCTGTCAAAATAATGATTGACCAGATATTTAATTTTGAGTAGAACTGTCAGAGAGAAGTACTCAAATGTCATCAGGTATTTGTCACTATTGTCTTCCAGAACAATTCAAAATATTAGCAGCTCTCATTCTTATAAAAGGCTAAGGTTGTAACGCTGTAAAAACCACAGCAGCAACCAAACATACTGCAGTGGGAACCCTGAAAACAGACAGTCTGGCTGAGGGACAAAGAGATGTACTAGTAGCAGTAGACCATAACCAGCAGCTTTCCATTTCCTCTTCCTTAGAGCACTAGCTATCTCGTGTTGTCAGCAATGCAGTTAGTCTTTCAACACATATTCCTGAGTTCAAGTGTCAGGTTTTCAACCCCAAATTTTACTTGCATGTTATTGTATGAAGTTGAATCATCTTTATATTTTTTTCTTACTAAAAAAGGCCAGCAACCTTAAAAGCTACTACTAAAAAAATAGTAAGTGAGTTAGAAAGTCAATAACCAGAAGCTGAAGCAATATTGGATTTATGGCTTTCTGCACAACCTTAATTTGTTCCTCTTGCATTTATGTTTTATGATAAAGTCTTCAGCCACATGATCACACACTGCTTTGTACTTGAGTTTTCTGCATTATTCAACATGCACAAAAAACAAGGTCCTGAAGAGGAGTTGTGGCTGTGTAAAGATAACACGGGATTTTTCTGTCATTATTATTTTCTCTAGTAATGGAATTACATAGGGGAAAAAATCACGGAGTTTCAGGAAGAAAAAGATTGGTGTCATGAACAACAGGTTTTACAACGTACTAGAGACGTTAGTTTGATCAATGTTTCTGTCAGATTTTTATACAATAAGTGAGTGATTTAAACTAAAATATTGGCAGGAAGCCACTAATTGTACATTCCTCAAATCCTTGACAACAGTTCAAATTCACAGAAGCAGGTTTGGAAAAGATCAAAGTACGCACAGCTGCCCTACATAAGAGTTCATCCTAGGAAGTACCAGCAGTAGGATAACGCTTGTTCTTACAGCCCAGCCCAGGAGGGGGCCCAAGCTGCACCCCAGCTCCGAAGAGGAGAGAACCAGTGTCAAACCACCACAACACTGCACTCAACTCTCTAGACCAGACACAGAAGTTGTGCTGTTCTGTGTTCCAGTGCTAGCTGTGCTGCGTATTAACTGTTTGACCTCTGGGAAGTCTCTTTGTCTTGATTTCCCCACCGGTAAAATGGAGATAATAACACTCTCATCTCATAGTGAAGATGAATTTATTAATGTTTACGAGGCATGAAGATTCTGTGGTGATGAGCACTCTAGAAACACCATGAGGAAATAAACAATTCTGCATTCACTGCAGGCATTTGATGGTGTGCAGTAAATAAAACAGGGGCCAGTAATAGCATGTTAAGGATAAAAATATTGAAGACCTGCCTATTTCTCTAAGCAGTATTTATCTTAGACTTCAAGCAAGGCAGGGTGCTGCTGTGGAAAAATTATTATATGATCCTCTAATTAAAATCTGTGTCATTTTGATTATGCATAGGGTGAGAAGAAGGGTCAATTTTTCCAAAGCAGTGTTAATTCTGGCATTTTGTAACTTATGGGGACTTGAATTTCTTATTTGTATAATATTCTTTAATTCTTTTGTTGAGTCTAGCAACTCTCATTACATACAGGAGGGTAAGAAACAGACTAGCTATATGCCTTACTAATGTATAGTCCATGCTTGGTAAGGAAGAACAACCAGATCTGAAGCTGAATATAGTGAGAGATCAGCTATGCCATAGAGGTATACACAGGGAAGAACAGCTATTGAGTTTTTGGCATTGTTTTTTAAGCCTCTTAAGACTCTAAGTTTCTTATAGTCCATATGAAAGCCAGTATACAACCAACACCCTTAACTTTTTCCTCCCAGCATTTTCTTGCAGTTGCATTCCACCCTTCTCTCTTTAAATCAATACCAAACTATATTTAATTCTCTCAAACCATGGCTCCTTCCTGCATTTGCTGTAGCCTTGTTTTCCGAGGCTGACTGGAAATCAGCTCAATCTGAAATCAGGAAGGGTTGAGTCATAGTTCACTTGGTCCCAGCTCCAAATGTTACTTGGCGATCAATTTTACAGTCCTAATGGTAGAAAATGAAATATGTAGAGAATCACCTCACTTCTCTGTGCTTGCAGAGATGAGATAGGCAAAAAAAAATTGCTGTTAGTGTTTCCTGCCTGCCCCGGCAGGGATTTACACTTCAAAATGTAATTGCAATCAACTACAGCTTTAGTTTTCCTAAAACATTTAATTCAGGGAGTTTGGGTCAGGAATATGTTTGCATTATATTGTGTATCTGCAATGCTTTTCAGCATACAAAAAGTTACATCCTCTAGACCTGACAAGTAGTGGCTGATATGGAACACTTATGTGTCCCTCTGGTTATTAAACATTTGGTTGAGGAGGAAGAGTTGCTTAGTCTTTGTTCAAAAGTGGCTGCCAGAATCACAAGTGAGTAAACCTCACACTAGAGGATAAAACAAACTGTGAAGAAACTCATTCCAGGTCCTTTCTATGAAAAATTTCTTTGGTATACATTGGCCCAACCCCCAAACTAACTGTCCAAATTGGAACAACTGTATTTTGTCAAACTCTTATTCATCTCTGTCAGGGTTTCATGATTTTGGTTATGATACTTAAACTACTGAAACAGCTGGAAAGAATAGGAAGTTTCTGTGGTAATATCTAGTAAAAACTATAGTTCTGCCTGAAGTCCTGTGAATTACATGTCAGTCATTTTTATGATGCTTTTAATACTTCTAGTTGCTAAAGGCTATTGGGTGATGAGGAAGCAGGGATGCCTTGTTAAATGCTCTCCTGAAAGAATATTTACAAAACCCCTTCTAGAACTTGCAGTTGTCAGAACCATCCTTATGTCAGCCGAGTAGAAGTGATATGTATTATGGATAAGGGCATGAAAACACTTCTCTTTCTCATTACTATAGAGGCTATCAGCAGAAAGGTGGCTGTGTTAGGTTCTAGGGAATACTGATGTTTTAGGTTTCCAACATAATGAATGCATATTAACTAGTTCTTTAATTATTTCCAGTCAGGATTTCTTATGGAGATATAGCTCTTGCATTACCTACCATATTTGGAGTAACATGAAACAGTCAAACTTGAATTTTACAATCTTTTTTTAGGAGTCATTGAGTCATTTTCCAACTCAACGCAATCTACACCTTAGATTGGATAGACACTTATTCTGGTAACATTTGAGTGGAACTCAACACTCTGCTGCTTTTGGAGCTAATGGCAAAGACTAAAGCATCTTCTAAAAGCGATCATAGAAACAAAATGGTGTTCTGCAGTGAGACCAGCCATCTTTTTGCAGGTTCAGCCATTTATGTTGCTGGCACTATGTTTCTTAAATTGGTTTTAATAGCTGATGATCCAGTATTGTTGGCAGCATTGGTTGCTACCTTCAGAAGCCAGAATACTGAAGCCAGAACACTTAGAGTGTGAACAACTTTATCACAAATCCTAAGCACATCCTGAAAGATATACTGAGGATCAAACACCTTAGGATAAAAACTTTTTTTATTTTAATCAGTGTTCCTGGTTCAGCTGTCTGCCTCTTAATTGCTGCATACCTTTTTATATTGTCTGACCAAAAGGCCACCATGTGCTTCTTTGACAGTCTCACCTTATAGAACAAAATCAGAATGATTAGAAAATCTTCTAAATATAAGACTAATTTCATTATATAAGTCAGACACACTTGAATTCTCTGGCAAACCATAAACAATGAAAGTAGTCTCCAAAATGTATCCCCCTTGATAAGAACATCATGTGCTTTACAGTTTTATGAGCTGTGCCTTACCTTTGGCCTCTAGAATGCATGTGAAATGCTCCAGAAAGATATCCAGACTGATGTATGTGTTCTTCTTAGTGGCTTGTAACTCTTGTGAAATTACACAATCCCATTCCCTCAGCTGTGGAAGCCTCTAAATTGCAAGCAAAGGGTATCCACTGAAAAACATCCTAAAACCAAACTTAAATAACTTGATGCTAACTGCATCTGTGGTTTCTCATTTCTGTCAACTCCTCTCTGATATTTAGAAGTCTATTTGAAATCAGATGGGACTCCAGCCTCAAAGTCCAGATCATCAGTTAAAGAGCACATTTGAATCCTCTGTTTTATCCTCTGCCAAGATCATTTCAATTTCCCTGAGGCATGCATCAAATGCAGTTATCTAAGTAATGGGAGATGAGATCATGTCATTCCTGATCTCAGGTTTCTAGACAACGCCCACACTCTGGGACAGCAAAAGCTTTCTATACTGAAACCCTCAGCCAAATATTTACACAGAATGTTTACATACGCATGGGAGCTTTGAGGCTGTACGGGCATTCTCCTATCCAGGGAATCACCGTGTTTTTATAAGCTGACACTATTTACATGACTCTCAAGTCAGCTCAAATTCCTGATACTTCAATGTTTGCTTGAAACATTTCACAAAGGGGTGTGATTCTCCCCCTCTTTACATTACTTCACTTACTACTCTGTGACACTATGCGCAGAGAGAGTTTACACATAGAGAAATCATTACCTTCGCTTCTGTAAATTTCTTGGATCAGGTTGTCTATTCGTCAAATGCTACAGTGACAGTTGTCTCTGAGTTACCGACAGCCTGATGTTCTCAGGTGGCTGTAGGAGTGCACTGCTCCTCTGTGTGCTCAGCTGAGTTTAAATGAGCACATTGTTCCACATATGCATTATCTAAATAAATTGAACACCTAGGGTCTCAAAAACACAACTGAAAAATAATCCTACCCTGTTAGAAGTAAGTCTAGGGGATTTATTTGGCAATGGCTCTTAATAAATCCGTATAAACTGAAATCCAAGTGTACCTGTCATTGTTGGTACTATATTTAATCTTTAATCTGTTTTCTAATTGAAAGTGACCTCTATATTCATCTGTTCTAAAAGCATACCCCCAAATGAGTAGCTACATCTAATATATTTCTTCATTAAATTATTCAGTTTTGCACTCTGGAAGTCTGTTTTCAATACATGTCAAAAATAAAACCTTCAGGATAAAATACCTTGTAGTTCTTATGCAGGACTGAGGGTAGACTTTGTTTTGTTTGCTGTTGCCTGTGAATTTTGTGATGGATGGTCGTAATCGTTTAGTACTTGGAAGGTTTCATCATGTCAGATGAGACTTCCCATGTCCTCAGCCCTTTGTCATTCACAAAGCTCAGTTGCCCAGAGCTTTGCTTGTTATATTGTGTGGCAAGGTTTGTAATTCACCACGTTTTGAAACCTGTTTGTGTAGACTTTGGTTTAATCAGAAAATAAGCTGACATTTGTGCAACTGAAATATAGCTTGTGGTAATTCCTGTAGGGAGGTTTCCAGCCTTTGTAAATCTTTTTCATTTATGGCATTGCTTTTGTTATTTGGGATTTTGTTGTCTGCATTCATGTCCTGGTAAAATGGTCAGCTGATGTCAATTCTAAGGCACTGGGAGCTGTGTTCTCCCAACCTGCAGCTTCTTTCTGGAGTCTTAGGTGTCTTCCAGAATAGAGCTGCTCTTCTCAGGCCTCTCAGCTGAGCACATGTCCACTGACTAAGGCTTATTCTTGAAATGATGATTTGTCACTCAGAGTTGACAGAGCTCTCTGAAACTTTTCTGTATTTTAAATGTTGCCTTGCTAGCTTCTGCAGCTCTGGATGAAAAATGATTAGAAAATGTTATTTGGCTAGTCCTGACATTGTGCATCTTTCAACACTGGAGTGTCTCAGCTACCTTTAATGCTCAGCGATTTCTCTTATTGGGCTTACCCCTGAATTTCTTCCTTTTTTCCTCCAACATACCTAAGAGTGACCTTTACCCAGCACTGTGACGATGACATAATGAGGAAGCGATATAATATTTGGCCAAGATGCTATCGGATACACTTTGGCTCAGATTCTCTGTCTCCATCCAGACATCTTGGCCTTCAGAAGTACCTAGAAAATATTAGGAGCTGGTGGGCCATCTGAATGTGGTTCTATAGGCTAAACCTAACCATGAAAGCCAAAGATCTGGTTTAATAGTTGTGGAGAAAAATGAAGATACAAGGCTGAAAGTGTAAAGACAAAGGAGAAATTCTCTAAGCATTTAAAAATTATACAGATTATAATGAAAAGTGATTTGTACTGAATCCACGTGAAAATAGTATAAACTACAGAAGAACTGGTTATTCCTGCAAGGGAAACTGATCTGTAATTTTTTTTTTTTGAAAGGGTACAGAATTTTTTTTTTAACTGAACAAGAAGGAAAAAGTAGAGGGAAGGACAGTAGACCGATGAGAAAGAACCTAGGCATACCTGTGAATTAGTAATTAGTGTAAAAGTACCTTAAATTTTTCAGTGCTCATTTCCCTTCTCAGTGAGTAAAATAAATCATGCAGATGAAAAAAAATTCAAAGACTCTTACAGGGTTACATTATTGAGATTTCTTTCTAGCTCTTCACAAGAAGAGTGTAAGATTTCTAATATGCAATACTTAACTGATTGAGTAGTTTGAGAAGTATTGTGCTCTGTCAGACAGTAAGAGCAACCTCTCTAGTGGTATGGAAGAATGAAATATTAGAGCTGATCTCTGCTTAGCTTGAAATGCTGAGAGCACCATTCAGAAAAGGACATGTTTGACTGTGATACAAGAGTCTATTTCAAGGCCTCATAGAAATGGGGGTGTGCAGGGGGTGGAAGGATGTAGCATCTTGAAGGTCACTGAAAGATGAAAATGCATCCTTCTGCACCCTGTAGATCTTAGTGAGATGTAATACAAGATACGCCACTGCTAGAAAAAAACAGAAAAAATAACTCAGAAAACATCAAATAGTTTAAAGTGCTTTGTTACGTAGTTCATATGTTAATTGACTGGAGAATAGATGAAGTTGTGAGTTGCAAGTCTCTTTTTGTGCTACTCTTTCAGGCCAATATCAATACAGAGAAACAAAGTTTTTAAGAAAGGTAATAACGTGTATGCATGTCATAAAGTTATATAGCCCATTAATGCTTATATTTGTTTCAAAAGATAATACATAGATTTCTGTTGTTAAAATACAACAAATGTGACCAAACATGGGAGTTTCCCATCTGTACTTTCTATGCAGCAGTATTGTGATGCAGCCTTAAAGACTGCAGAAAGAGCTTTCTTTTAAAACTATAATATTCTATTGCTTGTCTGCACATAGATAGGTTACGTATTAATTGCTTCTGACTGACTCCGTGAGAGAACACTTTTATTCTAGAACAAGAGAGTGAAACCCAACTTTCAAACCTTACAGGAATGAAGCCCCCTTGATGAGACATACAGTGTCCAAGCGTGCAATTAATTGGGAACAGCTACTGAATTACGGAGGGATGAACAAAGTCTGAAAGGTCCAGAAACTCCGATTAAAACTGTATGGGGGGGACACAAAATGAAACTGTTTATGTCCTGAGGCTTAAGAGCACAGGCCATTTAATTGACAGAAGCCTACCAGTTATACCTCATGTGACCAAGGAAGGGCTAAACCCCTTTGATTCTCCCAAACATATTCCCGAAGGAACTGAAGCAAAGGATTGCCTGACACAGGAGAAACCCAAAAGAGATTAGTACACATCTATGCTCATCAGCGATTAGGAATTCAAAATGCAGTTTGAGTCTTGATATCTTATACTGCATGGCCAACATCATGAAAACAGAGTTCTTAGCAGGAGTGTTCTTAATTTCACTTTAATTTAAATCAAGAGTACTATACATGATGCTAATACAGGGAGTTCTTAATCGTCAGGTGAAGACTAATTCAATTTTTATTTCTTTCTACTTCCTCAGGTTTTTTTCTGTAAGTTTAATAGGGATTTTCCTTTTAACTATCCTTGCGCAAAAATGACAAAACATTTTCTTCTTCACTAGTGGTTTTTGTGATACCAGAAAAGATGCAAGGGCATTTTTGTAAATAGGAAGTAAGAAAGTGATTGTTTCTGTCTCCTGTACATGGCACAAAGAGGCTGCTTCTGTTAAAGACTGGATACAGTTTGATGCCTCTGTGTAGTATAATCTTGTGCAATTACCTCAGTGTGGTTCAGAAAAATAACTCTAAATATGGCCATGTAGGTTTCCATGGCTGTTTCTCATTTATCTTGTTGAAACTGTTTTCCTTCTTTAAGTTAAATAAAAATTTTTCAAGACAGCTAAAACACAGAATGTGTGGGTCGAGGTATTACCTGTCTCGGTTCTGTATCAACAGTAATCATATGTATTTTACTTTCGGAAATAATTTCATCATTCTACTGAAAATAGACCAAAGTGCTACCAGCCTTTGCCTCCTTTCCTCTTCTCCTGTCCCAGTCTTGGGATTTGCAGTGCTAATAGGAGAAAAAGCTGTGACACTGTGCTCACAGTTCCTGATTCATAAAGTTAAGCTTATGTTCAGCATGTGTGATGTCACACCAATTCATGCTTAGGAAACTGCATCAGGATTCATGAATTTGGATTGGGTTTTTTGGCTTCATGTCAGACTTGTTATTTCCTGAGCAAATCATTCAGTCTGGCTGCATCAGTTTTCCAGTGTATTTCCGTTTAATATATGTACTTTGTGAAGGTGAACAGCTTTTGTGACATGCATAAGTGAAAGATTGCCATCCCTTTGAATCTGGCAAAAAATCTGACCAAGATCAGAAAATCCAGTGATTGGACCAGTGATGGTAAAACTGTAAGCTAGAGCTCCTCTTTCAACTCACACCTCTGGATCTGCCAGAGTGTGAAATTTTGTAGGGAAAAAACAGTAGAAGGCTTCCAAATGAAAGCAGCTAAAAGTGAAGGTTAATTTTGGAAACTGGAATGCAGTAGTTATCCATGAACCTAGAATAAAAATGGACAAACAGGAGCAGTGAGTGCTAAGCATCTTTTCCTAGCTAATGTGAATAGTGATCTGCCACCAGGTCTTCTAGGTACTGGCAAAATTCCTAATACCTGTGTATGTCATTGGAGGCTGCTTATGAGAAACTGTTGTCAGTACTATCTGCTGCACATTATTTTGTTTTGATTACTGATATAACTTGTTTGCTTACATTCTTGCAATAGAAATAGTTCCATGAAGTAAACGGAAACTTTGCCTCTGACTGCAGCAGGACCCACATTTCACCATTGATTTGTTATAGGGTGGTGTTTTTTTCTTTGGTTGGGTTTTTTGTTTGGTTTTGGTTTTATGGTTTTTTAATTGCTGAAGACAAAATGTTCTTTTTAATGGCACTCATCTGATTATTAAGCCTTGAGTGAAATGTGTTTATCTAAAGAAGTTACTATGAAATAATGCAATTATGGCTTGTTTCATGGGATATCAGTTTGTTATTAGACTTCACAGATTAGTTTCGTATTGGCTGTCATAAAAAAAAGATGATCTGCCAACGTTTCTATGTATGTATTTTCAAAATACATGTACTCTTAGAGAAATAATTTATCACTTTAAAGCTAAGAATATCATAAGCTTATATCTGCTCTTAACCATCTGTACATATCTGAGGTGGAAAGCCTATGGTTTCTCCCTCTTACAGATTAAATTTCTGGATGTACTGTTTTATCTTGTATAATAGTTGTTTATTTATTATTATTATTATTACTTGCTGTATATTACAACTGAGAAATTTATGATAAAGAAACTTTATTTGGAGCTCCTCAGAACCGGAGACTATATTTGGTGCTTTGGGCTTTAAAAGTGCTAAATACGCAAATACGTTTCAGTGTGAATTTGTGTATGATAAGAAACTCATGTTTAAAATGTTCTTATTTATCAACGTTATCAGAAAAGCATGATTCAATGGGAATATTCTAACATATTTGTTTTCTCGCTATTAAACTAAACTGACATTCTGAAAGGACATTCTTAAAGCAACTTCTTTAGATGCAGCTAAGTTGTATTTATAATTAGTTCCTAATTTAGCTACGCAAGCAGAAGGGAGGAGGGATGCTTATGTTTTGCCAGATATGTGTTTTTTCCCTTTTAAATGTAATTTTAGGAGGGTTTTTGCATTTAGACCATCTTATCAGACATCCTCTCCTCAGCTACCAGTGTGTAGTTATTGCATTTACGCATTCAACTTCTTAGTCAAGTGATGCTATTTTTTTTTCTGCTGCTGCCTGACAGCCACTAATAATAACACATGAGGACAGTCAGACAAAATGAAGACAAATGCTGCTTGTCGCAGCAGAATCATAATGTCTCCAGACTCAGTAAAGACAGTCTAACTGTATGTGGATGCTCCTTATAGCTTATTTAGGCCTGTGGTTTTTCCCTGTGGTTTTTTTTTTCCCCTTCTTTTCCAAAAGCACAAACATTGTGCAGAAATACATTAAGGCAACATATGGGCCTGTTAGTTAGCCAAAACAATGTGGAGCCATGGAGAATAGATTGCATTGCAATGCACAGATGGATATTGTAAAAAATTAATGAGTGGCATTACAGATCTAAAAGGTAAATTTTAGTCAAAATTCAAGTGGGAAGCATAGAAAGTGATTAATAATAGGGATTTACAAGATTTTCAAATCACCTTATATGAAGCATTGCAAATATTATACAGATGTGTTTATTCCATTATTTGATAATCATGTTTCATCACAGTAATAATTATATCTATCTAGATATATGCCATCAGAAGTAGATTGCTGATAAACAATAGCACTTTTCTTCTACTTGATGTAAACTCTGCAGTATTAAATATCCATATTATTTCCAGTTCAATATTAGAAAATGTCAGTCATTGTGACAAGTCTGGCAAGAGCAGTGCATTGAACAGCCCTCTGTGTAGTGAAGTGCTGGTTTAAATAATCGCACTTCCATGTTACATTACTTTGTTGGTAAAATCAGATTCTATACAAAAAATGAGCAAATAGTTCTTCTCTCCTATAAATTCACTTCTTCAAAGTGAACAAAACTGAACAGCTCACTGAAACAGAAGGGAATTGCTTTTGCAATGGGCAACATGCAGTGCTTACCCACAACTAAAATCTGATCTGATTTTGCCTGAATGTAATTGAGGGCAGAGTTTGGTATTTAAAATAACATTTATATTATCTCTGGAACTAGGGGATATTTCTAGCTTTTATTGTGTCTTTATTAAAAGGATTATATGCCATGGATTTTTTTTTAAATCATACTTTTTTATCTTTTTTTCCTTTTTTTTTTTTTCTATTCTGCACTCTTGATTATCCTAGATTTGCTTTGAAAAGCTAATGCATTAGGAGTCCATTTTCTTCTATATTAAAAAAAATCCTTACAAATTTAACATGGACACTTTCTTGAATATACTAAACAGCTACATGTTGATACTGCTGTATCCTTCAGCTTCATTCCTACACGAGCTGATCTCACTGTAAAATTACAGCAGTTGCTAGTTTTGATAGGGGTAACAATGGGAATACTAGTATGGAGAGAGAATCCAGAGCAGCAGGGCCATTATGAGCATGATGTGAGTCTGCTGCAAGTGACAGTACTCATCAAGAATTGGTAGAGAGGGACAGGAATATGCCTCAAGTAAATGTCCATTAATTTATTTGCTTTTTGAAGTCTTACTGCTTGCCTATAATTACAGAAAATGAAGAGAACAGTTGGATGGGAAAGGCATCTCATTGAAAGCTGCTCTTTTAGATTTTTTTTTTAGAAGTTTTATGCTCGCAGTATTACCTTGGCTAGAGAGGCCAAATGTGCAGACTTAGTCTGTCAAAAGAAGACTTTCAATCAAAAGGTATAGTTCTGTTATGTGGATACAAGGTTTGAAATCATTGATAGCTCACAATTTTTGTTTCCTGAGAACTACACCAGCGAGAAAAAAACAAAAAAAAGAGAAGTTGAGAGGAAAAGGAATGTTTTATGATTGCAACTTTTTATGTCTTTTATCATTACAGAAATTGTACTAAGATAAGAATTGTACTGCTTGGAATCCTACATCCATATTCAACTGTTTTATCAGTGGTCCACAATTTTAACAGAACTAGTCCCTAAAATTTCTTTAGTAGGCCATCTTCTTTCTGTGATCTCAGGTAGAAATGTTTATTGGAAAAATAATTTCTCTTTAGATTTCAGTGAAATATTAAACTTTTACATCTGCTGGATGTAAAATCCATCTTATGGATTTTACTAAAACCTCATTAATAGAGGACATTTTCAAATAGTAATTTGATGTAAAGACAGAGGATAATAACACCGTGGGTGCTTGGGAAAACCTGTTTTGCATGGAGTGCAGCAAAGAAAGCTATATAGACATTTACCTGGATAATTTTGATATATAAAAATTACTGTTATTCGTGGAACAGAAACCGACCATGAGTATGCGTGTATGAAGTAACAGAGGGTGAAAAGGCAAGATAGTACCTGTAAAAGCATCTCTACCGAATTTAGTAAGAAAAGCTTAACAGAAAGTAAGTAGCAATAAGCGTGGCATTAGAAGGTACTGGCCCAAGAAATGCCTAATTTTAATACAAGTTTTGAATAAACAGACAAGTTAGATGCTGTTTGCAGGGTGGTAAAAGAATGGATGACAGAAGTTGAGACACATGGTGAAGAGAGCCTTGACAAAGTTGTGCTTGAGTAGATGAGCAAGAAAGGCAAGTTAACAGGAATGTTGTACAGGGAGACTTGGCAATGTATGCCCAAATTAGAAGTGGGGAAATGATCCAAATATTTCCATTAGAACTACTTATGTATCTGCTTCTCATGGAGAAATAATTTTGATGCTGTTAGCCAACTGTTTGCATCAAGAAGAGATATCTGTACCTTCCTACAGCACTGTTAGAATTACAAGGGACTTGTCCTAAACCAAATGTCAGAAATGTTCTGTGCTGCTAGAAAAGAACAGAAAAGTAGATGCTTATTTGCATATTGAGGTGAATATTTACGTGGAAAAAATGCTTTTCAAAATAGTAGCAGTAGTGTTGTATTTGGAGTATTAAAACAATTATATTCATCCAAATTAAAAAAGCTGTAAAACTAAGCATGCTCAAATACAGATGCCAGACAAAATCCTGCTAAAATTTAGAACAATAAAATACTGGGAATACCTTCAAAATTAAGAAATCTGTCCTTTTTTTAAACCCATGCCTTTATTTATAAAATTGTACGTAGTAATGGACAGCTTTTTATGACAGTAAATACAGAACTAATGATTTGCAGATATTCGGATCTCATTACAATGGCATAACTTTGGAGGTGGGACTAAAATCTGTTTGCTTGCTATTTTAAGATGAGACAATTCAGGAGGTACTAGCAATTCACCTCCTAGCTCTATGTCAAGATTCTCCCTGTAAATTAAATTATTAATTGGCATGTATGTCTGTTTATTTAATGAGGACTGTGACAGCCTTTACTGGCACATATGTGAGAACAAAAACATCACAGTAGGAGCTTCTAAACTGCCCGGCAAGCCAAGGGGTTAAGCAGTTTGATATGCTGTATTAAAAGTAGCTATTAGCAAATGTTGTCTGGCTAGTTGCAACATAAATACCAGAATGTGACATTCATATGGAAGAAAATATAGCATGTTTATGCAATTTTAAGTCTGTAGTAAAGATAAAAGTTTACTTTCCACGTTGTTTCCCTTTACACTTACTTGTTGGAAGACCATATTATAATACAGTTATTCTCTTAGTGTTATAAAATTATATCCTGTTCAAAGCCTAACTCCAGATTTGGCTGTGTGGGGCAGGGCTGGCAAGGGATATCACATGGATTCCTCCAAAATAAGATTGAAGGGCCAAAACTGGATGGAATATGCTGTATTAGCAGGGTGGCCAAATTCCCCTCTTCCCAACTGGCTTCTTGAGAGCCAAGTAGCAACCACTTAAATCCTATTAGCACTGCAGCAGCAACAACATGGATAAGAAAGTTTTCTGTTCCTAGGTTCTGTGACTTCAGACAATATGGATCTGCATAGTATTCGGCCACATTCTGTCTACTTCAGACAATAAACTTTGTACAAGGTTGCTTGTGATCCTTAGTTATACACACTCTTCTATAAACACTTGTGTGCTTAAAGGATACAGAATTTTCTCAAATGGTTTCTTGAAATTACCCATGGAGGACACTTTTGGGTTCTAGTCTGGCATCAATGCAGTGATGGGAAATGTCTGTTCTTGACAGTGAGGCAAAGAGAATCAGTCCTATCAGCACATATTAAAAGAAAAAAGAATCATGCTGTGTTTTGATTCCTTTGTATGGATACAGTAGCTGACTGGAATGGGAGCCATATTCTACTGTAGCATGTATATGAATCCTATTTAGGTTTTCCCTCATAATCCTGCCCCCATTCACTTGTAGGCAGGTGAGAAAAAGTGAAAAATATTGTATAAGAAACATAAAACAGCTCATATTTTTAAGGCTCATTAACATTTGACCTTCTCTATCATTTGAATATTCTGATTACCTAATGTGACTTTGGAAACATAGTTGACTTCAGATTAATTTCTTTCCATTTTTGTATTTTACAATTATCACTATCAAGTTTGAAAAAAAATGTGCACACATCTGGAAATGGTGAAAAAATATATTCTGTAAGTTTGCTGTAGACATTTCAACCATTGATCTACCAGTATTTTAACCTTCTATTAAAAGGAAAGATCAGGTAAATTTACTTTTTTAGTGGCTTCTTGAGTATTCTTTATAACTAAAAGTGTTGTTATATTTCTTGGGAGTGCCCAAGAACTAAGTTAAAGTGAGTGGAAACGACAAAGTGGAAACTGCAAAAAAATACAGAGACCAGTCAGTGTCACAGTACTATTTCCTAGTTCTGGAAAGCAAAAGATTTTTGCAGACAAGCACTATTGGGAAATTTTCAAGTTGAATATAAATGGATTCTTAGATATGGCTGTATGGGGCAGCAGCAGGTCTGTGCTGCCCTTCAGTTCCCTGTTTCTATATTTTTCATGAAAGAAAACCAGAAAATGCTTGTTTAATGCCGTTTCACTTTGAGTTTAATATTGTGTACCAAAGTGCCTGATGAATTAATGTTTCTTCAATTTCTACGTGTTGCTTTATAGATATTTTACTGAAAATAAAAATACAGTTAAACTGATGTTCTTAATAGGCACACAGTGCCTTAACAAATGAAAATATGAATATCAGAATGTTTTTTAAGGAAAAATCATTTGTTTTCCACATTTTTTCCAGTGGGTGTCATGAAAGCATTTTATTCTTTAAAAAGGAATTAAAATTATTACATCAATGCACCATTTGTATGCTGGTGATTTGCTAAAACAATTGCTGGACCTTAGCATACATAATGCTTGTGTAATCTCTGTTTTGTCTATACATTGAAAGGCATTGCCTGTTTCTCCACTTACTGTTTCAAAGGAGCCCTCTGCTGGACAGCCTTTTTTGATCTATAGTACTTGTGTGTATGTGCACACATGCACCACAAATAAACCTATATATAGAGATATATGATAGATCTATTACTCAGAATTTTCTTTGTCATTAAAGAAAGCATAAGCCCCTTAGAATAAAAAATTGCAAAGCATGCTTTTTTTTCATGCACTTACAATGTAACTCATTTAAAATAAAATGTGTTTTGAAGATCTGAAGAACGTCAGCATGTTGTGAAACATATTTTTGCTAAATTATTATTATAGATAATTTAGATTTTTAATTTGATAAGATAATTTATAGATAATTAAAAATTAATTTTTCAGATAAGTAATTGACTTAGAAAATAGCATAAGAGTTGGGCAGTTATACAGCATTATATACAGTTATATATACACAGCTATTTATATACAGTTATATAGTTTTAAGAGTTATATTGTGGCTATTCTGTGCTGTTCTTTTCTCTATTACATTTACTGTCTAAAAATGGTTTAAATCCTTGTTATTTCTTCTATGAGAAACAAATTAGCTTGAATATGTTCTTTGATGCCATGTAGTGATATTAGTAGATCTGTAGATTTCATTATAAGCAAAGTGCAAATATTGCAGAAAAATAAATAATTTTGTATAATAATAGAGTTATAAAAGATTGAAATTTCCTAAGCAATTCATTAGTAGATTCACTTCATCATTTCTTACTAGTTTGGAAAGTGGATTTCTAGTTTCCTATCTGTTTGCCTTAAAAATGGTAAGTACTTTAAACTTTGGCAAGACTTGCTGGTATACCTAATGACACAGCATTTTCGGAATGCCATGTTGTATGGTTTAAAATGGCATAGGATGGAGTGCTGTCTTTATAACATGTTGGTGGACTAGTGTTGAAAAGTATTTTGGCTGTTTCTAACATCAGTGGTAAATTGAGCATGTAAAAGGAGCAGCCTTGAGTAGTGCTGCAATAGGCTTGTAAGCATGAACTGAACATTTCAATGTATTGTGTGTAGGCCCCAACTTCTCATTAGGAACGTAAAGTTACCACAAGATTTATCTCTCTCTCTCTTTTTCTTCTCAGAAAATGTCAGTGAGACTCAACTTGTGGCCAGAGATAGCTTATCAGTAATAATTAAGGGCCAAAAATGACAAGGTTGGGCTAAGTTCAGTATGTAGAATGGCACTTTTTCAGAGAAGTTGAAATAATCATCTTTTCTACTTCTTCATGTCCACCAGAAGCAAGTTTCCAATATATCCCTTCTTTGTCAAATTTACCAAATTCCTCAGACTACAAAGTGATTATACTTTCAAACTTTACTTTTTATATAAGTCTACATTAAAAAGAACAGAAGTCACGGAAGCTTCAAATTGGAATCTAGTTTATAAAATTTTCTATTGCACATTAAATATGGTAATCTAAGCTCCTTTCAAGCCAAGGATACTGCCACCTGGAGCAGCCACTTTCAGTGATGAGAAAATACTAGCCATGCTGTTGGATTTAATGATCTGCTTGTCTGCTACAAAGCTGACTGAGATTGCCAACTAAATTCTCTGAAGTCATTGCAGCCAACTTGCAAAAGGTAATGGCAGACCCAAAATAACTAATTTAGAAACAAGATTTTAAAATGAAGTGTTTTACAGCAGCAGTCACATTACATAGAATATTTCTGATTTTAATTGTGGTTTTTGGTTGTCTTTTTTTTTTTTTTTTTTTTTTTTTTTTGTGATTGATGTCTTTGTGTATTCCAAACATTTGTATCTGAAACTAAGGGAGATTCCTCTTTGCCAAGTTGGTTGGTTAACTGCCAAATGAGTCAAATAATGCACAAATGCACCATTCTTCTTTTATGATTTTTTAGTAGAAAATGCCTTCACTGCGACTGTTTCTGCTTTCGGTTAGCAATTATAAACATGCACACACACCACCACCACTGTTACTGTCTTTTCCCTGCCAACAATATTAAAAGCATTACAGTATTTATTTTTCAGCTTAGAATGAGAGTGGATTTCATTATGAATTTGCCAATGTGGCTCCTAGAGTGGTCAGAGTTGATGCTGAGTGACATTACAAGCAGTTACTTTACAAGGCTTAGGGGTCTGATCCAAACCCATTGAAATTAATGAAAATACTCCCATTGACCTGAACTGGCTTTGGATAAAAGAGTGTGATTGTACTGCTTCTTCTTGTGACTTTTAGTCCAGTAAACCAGGGATAGAATGCAGAAGTAATATCCATGTTTCCTACTTTCTAATGCAGAGCACAGGACTTCCTTTTTTCTTTTTCTTTCTTCTCTTTTTTTCCCTGTCATCAGAATGGCACTCTCTCTTCCAGTACACATTTCATGAATTCTGGAAGTGCGAAATGCATACAATAATTTAGTTATTATATTTAGATGTGGGCAACCATGAGCTTCAAATCCTCTGTTTTCTTACAACCAGAAAATTTAATAATAAACAAATTAAAAAGGAATTCTCCACCCATCATAAACCGAATGCCAAGTTACAACAGCAAACAAAGCATGCCATAGCACGCTGCAGAACAGTACTTTCAGTGCAAGAGTATATACCTGTATAACTACAGAATTTTAAATGTACAATAAGGTACACCATGTAAGATATTTCCTTTGATCTTTAACTTTGGGGAATTATGACATAAATTCTCTCACAGGGCTCACAAGTACTCTAATTATGATCAGTTTCTGATATGTGTGAACTGCATGTATAACCTTTTTTATTCAGACCCTGTCATCTTTGCTACACATGGAGCTACTGAGGGCCCAAATTTGAGACAAGGCAGATGAGTGGTCCTACTGGATAAGACAAAAGAGTCATATACCCTAGTGTTCCATCTTTGGCAGTGGCCGCTATGAAATCCATGGGGAAAAATACTAGAGTAAGACAAGCATGTAATACCATTTTCCTCCTGCCTTTGTCTGCACTTTGAAAATTTTCTGAGCCAAATGGAGTCCCACAATTTCATGGGTTTTAAATAGCTCATTGTTGAGATTAATTACTTTCAAATTTGTGTAGGAATTTGACCTCTCCATCTTGCATGTCAACACGTGATTGAAACTGTGTACTACGTTAAGAAAAAACCACTTCCTTTTGTTGAAACCTATTTCCATTTAACTTCACTGGATGCCTCCAAGAGTTGTTGGGGCTAGGGTGTGTTCCTCTTGTGACTTCGTACAGTCCTACCTTTTCCCCACTTCATCGTTTTTTTTCAAAGTGCAAGAGATCTGGTATATTTAGTTTTATGTCACATAGAAGCTCCTCCGTTATTTTGAATATTGTAATTGAATTTTTTATAACATACATGTTTAAGACTAGTTGATTATTGAATTGAAGCATGCAGCAAAACATTTTAAAGGGAAAGCAAATATTAGATGCCGTAGTCTGGTAAGGCCTAGGAGAAAGAACTCCCATTCATTTAGACTTAATTGCACTTCTATGCCTCACTGATCACTTTTTTCCCCAAGTCCTGCTTCAAGCACTAGCATGCCACAGATAGTTTTGTGGAAATCACAGTCTATGTGATTCTACTCATAGATCCTTCATCAGGTAAACACCAGTGCCAGTCTATCTCTACAAAAGAAGAAGTCTGTTCTGAATATGGCAAATACTAAGACAGTACAAAGTTCAGCAACCAAAACAAATAAATAAATAAATTGGTGCTCTGACTGCTATGCTCTGCCTTGCTGAGAGTCTGCTCTCACAGGAATAGCAAGAGTGATCCCTGTTATCCTAGAAGTTCTCGCTTATTTATTGGCAGGAGAGAGATTCCAACTGAAGGACAATAAATGAGACAACTAATCTGAATAGTGACCTCACATTACATGAGTCAGCGTGTGTGAGCAGGGAAGTTGGCAGTCCATTTTGTTCACAGAGGGGAGAGGGAGTTAAATTTATTGATTTTGTAGTTGTTCTGTATCCTCCCTCCAGAACAGAAGCCTGAAGATAAGATGATTTTTTTTTTTTTTTGATCTCGTCAACTTCATCAGGAATGTGACTGTTATTGTAGCTGTGAGGCAGCCAGGAGGTGGAAAAACTGTGATTAAACCATTCTGGCATTGTCCCTTCACCAGTTAATTGCAAATAAATGGATTTCCAATGCTACTTTTTTTACATTTTAGCCTTTCCTTTCTGATGACGCTTTATTCAAAGAGCTCGGGAACCACCTCTGACTCAGGAAATACTGGGGCCACAGGCTGTTGGGGGAGTATTTGAAGAATGTGTAATTATACCATCTTCCTATGTTCTGCTTTTCCCCATTTTCACAGGGTCTATACATACATCATCACATTTCGTGTGATGTATATACATTATCACGTTGTGTGGTTTGTTCCCTTCTTGCAAGTTAAGTCTTTGAAATCTGCTTTAAAAGAGGACAGATAATCATCTTAAAGGTCCTTCTGATTTTTAAGCAACAATCCCTTCGTTTATCATGCTCCCTTGTAAGTTTCTGAGCCTAAGTCAGATGTTTGCATGTATAAAGGCTGAATCTCTCCATAAGTGTCTTAAAACTAGTTTTAGCACTATCTCTGTGAGTTGGAGTATTTGGTATGGTTGCCTGCCCATCAGGACAGAAGAGACTGTTCAGGAATTCCCTTGGCACTTTTGTTTTACTGTCCCAGGAGAACCAGTCCTGTCATTGCAAACTTCTTTTTCTTCCTAACATTAAAATAGTGGACTTTCAAAAGAGACATGGTCAAGGTACCACATGACTTTGAACCTAAACCTCATGCATACAGACTATGAGAGAAGCCATAATGATGACAATGGCCAACATTCTTCACGTGTTTTTTTGCAGAACATAATACAGTATGTTTTACTGCATATTTCCAAAGTGTTGATATCTATGGTCTGTATGCTATTCCTAAGGAGAAAGAAATGTAGAAAATCTACGCCTGAGGTTTTATGTACACAAAAAGGTGTTAGTTGTGAGGTAGCAATACTTCAGCTTAACTGTCACAGACAGAGCATACAAAGAAGTTTATGAAAGACTTAAATTACAAGTGTGTGTAATTTAATAGAGAAAAAAGCTCAAACATGTTTTAATTTTGATCTGGGTCCTTAAAGCAGAACCCCCAGCACTGCCTCCATGAAGGAAAGGTCCTCTCCTGATCCATTTTACAGGGGAAGACTTCTAGAACTTTCTGGCTTCTGTGACGAAAGAGAAGGTAAAGAAAAGGAAAAAAAAAAAAAAAAAAAAAAAAAAAGAAAAACACCC
>VZTE01004413.1:347762-472762 GCA_013397775.1 Eulacestoma nigropectus
AAAAAAAAAAAAAAAAAAAAAAAAAAAAAAAAGAAGGAAACCAGCCTCAAAGTACATCCCTACTTGGGGCAGCCTGGTTTTTTCTTTATATAAAACTAATTCTGCTTAACTCCTGTGTCCCTGTCATTTCAGAAAATGCTTAGCATTCATGAGAATGTGAAGCTTCTAATGTGATCTGTCCCTTCTTTATTAAGTTATAACAACCCAGATGCTGGATTTCTAAGCACTCCTGAGATAGTCAAGAGGTCCATCTAGCCTCTATGTCTAGTTTTATACAAAGATTTTCTTGACCCCTTTCTATATCAAAGACATTCATTAGATGGAACAGCCTGTTCTACTTCACTATTTGGTAAAAGGGGCAATAAACCTAATTCCTCTTCCCATGTCAACAGCCTTTTTCTGTTTTGTAGTAAAAATGCAGTGGGTTTTACACCATCAGACAAGAATGGAGTCACCTGTTGGGTAATGATTAGTGAAAATATTGTTGTCTATATTGAAGAGAAGAGTTAGTATTTTCCTGGTGCATGGGAAACTTTTAGAAGCATTTCCCACCTCTATATGTTCCCATAACTGTATTCTTTACTATTTCTTACTTAATTGCTGTGGGGTACAGTATATTTGACCCTATGATTATGACTGAGATACTTGGAGTTAAAAATGGTTTTGTTTAGAGCAGGCTGGCATGCTGATGAAAATAAACTACATTCCAGACAAAATTTTAGTATTGTATGTCTTTCAAAGCCACTTGCTGCTTTGATATCACAAAAGCAAAGGTCTTTTCTGAGTGCAGGCTTAGTATCTATCACTTCTGTGTGGTTTTTGCAGAAGTTACTGTTCCAAAGGCAGAGTTTTATCTAAAAATCTTCTTGTCTTATCTTAATAACAGTGTTGTCCTTTTACTCCCTCTATTTGGCTTAAGGTATAGCAAAGATCTATATTAGTTTAATGTCTTCTTATTCAATTAAAAGTGTTCAATACTTGTGCTGTACAGTGCAGTCAGCAGCATACCTCAGAAAATCCTTCTTTGGATGATACAAATGTGTAATATTGAGCTGTACGGTTTAATATATTCTTCTGAAGGAGGATGTGTGCTTTTTAGGACACAACCACTAGCTTTTACTTTAACCACTGAGGCAAACTGAGTTCATTAGTGAGCATAATAGGATTAGACATGAAAAAATGGACCCAAACTTTCTAATCTCATTTGAAAGGAGCCTCTCCAAAAGCAGACAAATGCTTGCTTTTTTTTTTTTTTTGCTTCCTTTTTGAAGCACTATTTTGCTGAAGCTGACTCAGATTGATAGAACAAGTAAAAAGACGAGTCACATTCAGTGACATTATATCTGACTAAGGCAGTAAGAAGCACTTCCCTACAATGAAAAGAAATAGATTCCACTTCCTATTAAGTTTCCTCTATGCTTCTTATTATGTTCAGGTAGGCACTGATATAAAAATATGTGTCCAACATTGACTTCCTCCTTTGGTTGAGGACACTAACCAAATGAAATGATCTTCAGCAACGGTGGCTGCTTATTATCTTTCAAACACATAAGTAGAGCAAGTTCCTTTTCAATGAAGTGGTATGGAGCTGCAGCACAGCTAACCTTGCCCAGGTGTCTGCCTGTGTGCAAAACTCCTGCTGCTTTCCCAGTTGAAGCGTGCTTGATCTTTTCTCCATCTCTGCAGTTAGAGGTCTATTGTTACACTTTCATCTGAAAGCTTGCAAATGACATTTGGGTGTGATTGACTCTTAATGGAAGATTACAACCCTGTGGATCAAAGTGAACCATACATTGGAAAGGGGCTCTCAAGAATTTTAAAGGTTTAACATAAAGAAGATAATTACATAGTCTGATTTAGAATTGTTTCTGTACTTTTCATTCATACTTTTAGGAGCCAAGCTTGTGCTGTGTCTGCACTTGCCAGGAGTACATTTGTAGAAGAAATGTAATTGTAGCTTACACAAAATTCTTCGAAGATTTCACTTTTACAGAAGTGTGGTGCACAGGAAGAAAACATTTGCTACCTACAGGTTTTCCAAATCCATTTGATTTAAGACTTCAAACAATTTCCTTAGATTTTCACATAATGAATATACACAGATAGTGTTTTGAGATTTAGAGTCCTTTTGTTTTGTACCTGATTAATAAATTGTTTTCTTCAGACCAAGGTCTGCAGAGTTCAGAATTTCAACAGTAAAAGCAATACAGAGCCATTTGAACACTGCCAATAGTAAAGCTTAGATAACTGGCTACAACATTAGGTTATTTTTCGTCATTCACAGATGGGATTAAATACTGCTCTACATTTGAGAGCTGTTACTGAGAAATTACCTTACAAGAAAATCTAAGGATTCTAAAATTATTCTGCGTTCATCTGTTAGCAAGGTGATTTGTAATGGTTTCTACATAGTAGACAGTAGCTGTAGCCTTGTCTAACACTGACCTTACCACTTCACATGACTGATTTCATAAGGATCTACATGTAGGTGTTTAGATGTTTCACTGCTTCCGTCTGACATAAACTAATGATGTAGACTGGCTAAACCTGGTGACATGATTAAACAGTGATGTTAATTAGTGGCTTCTGCGAGAGACTTGATTCCTCTTTTTAGCAGTATTTGTTATGCATATACACAAGTTAAAGGGAAAGAAGTGGGTGTTTTCTTTACGGCATCTGTTAATAGCATTAAGAGTTCAGAAAAAGCATTTAAATTATTTGGTACAGCTCATAAGGTCCATCTTTCATGACTCCTGGTTGTGCAAAGACAATATCTTTGTGTGAAGGGAAATGGCAATTTTCTGCAGGCAGTAATCATCTGTACTATTACTTAGATGTCATGTATTGATGATCCTATTTCAATCAAACATATCTCATTCAGAGAGCTTCTGATGGGAGGAATTTTTGGAAGGGTTTAGGAAGGTTAAATCTGCGAGACATGGCTTCCATCTGGAATGCATTAGCTACAAAGATTTATTAGCCAGAGTGCCTCTGCATAATGTTCCATGGAAAGCAAAGCCCTGCATCTAATTTCCAGCATGATGTCTATATGAGAAGTGATCTTTGAAATATCATAGGTGACAATCAAGTTTGTTATAAAAATAGTAAATGCACAGGATTTTCATGGCAGCTATTTTAAATCCCTCATGAGGGCTGCTAAGCAGGTAGTTGATTTGTTGACAAATGATAAAACTGTAGAAATAGCAACATGCATGACATTTTTAAACAGGATAGACTCTTTAAGTAAGAGCCACATCAGGAAAATTATCAACATTTAGTGGTTGCTTAACTCTGTGAAGGATGGCATTAGGAAATAATAGAGGCAATATTTAACTTTCTGTTTCAGTGTTTTCTGATTAAATCTGTTTCAAGAGGTTCTGCTTCTGATCAGCAAGCAGGAGGGAAAGAGCTTTACAGATTCTAATACATTAAGAAAGCTGATTTCCTGCAACTCTAAACCATCATGTATCTGATAGCAATTAAAAATTACTAGCATAAGGACAGTACTGATCTCAGTAAGTTGGGGTTTTTTTTAAATTCTGTAACTACAGAAAATAATTCAGTGTGGCTGCTGGAGAACATTTCTAAACAGAATTGACAGGGTAATGTGATTTGATTCCAATCAATGATGAGAGAAAGGTGCCTAAGATGCTTTGAAAACCTGAGCCATTTAAGCAGGACAGTGAATTACTAAATAATAACTGGTACCTTGAATGAGAACAGTGTTTCTGAAAGATTGAGAGACAGCAACTTCTTCTCTGTAGACTCAGTTATAATATATAATGCGTGAAGTTGCCATTACTCTCCAAAATTCCCAATAAAAATTCAAATAAATAATTCATGCATCATGATGTACTCCTTTCCTGTCTTCTTGGCCTCTGAGTCATGGGTGGTTCTGTGCTTGTAGAATGGATACTGGTAGAAGAATATTGTACTTAAAAGGAGTATAGATGCAGAATTAGAACAGTGAACAAGAAGTCTGGATATCTGAGCTACATTCTCAACTCTACCTCAGAGAGAAAGATCCTGGGTGAATCTTTAAAATTTACATGTTATGCTCTTTCCATTTGTGATGTTGAGTGGATGGTGTTAACTGCCTTTGCATAAGAGTCTTTCTTCAATTATGTAATGATTACTAAACACTTAATAAAAGAAGAGAAAGAAGTTACAGGTCGATTGCTTTCTGTACAAGTAGGCTAATCCATTGCTGAAACAGACAAAATATTCCCTTACAGACTGTCTTGTTGCTGAGCTAGAATATCAAAATGATTAACTTTTTTAGATGATTTTGAGTTTTCTCTTATGTTTATGTGTTTGTGTGTACATATTTCTGTACACATGCATATATCAAAGTATCAGAAAATATGCTGGGTTTAATTTTTTTTTTTTTATAGCATGTGTTAACTGAAAAGTACAGATCGTCTAATGCATATTTTTAGAAAGTTTGTCACATCATGTCTTCAGAAGTCTTGAAACAGTATCTAATACCTGAAACATGCTAGTGAAGAAAGACACCAGAAATGTGCTAGTTGCTTCCAACAACACGACTTTTTGACTGATTAGTAAGTGTTAAAAACACATACATAGCAAAATGTGAAGGACAGCAATAACTAACCAACTTTGCCATCTGTGTGTTCTGAGATCAAGGCTTACCGTTTTTAAATTGATGATTCCTTTGGCAAAGGGTTGGAGGTCAAAAAAATCATTATTAGATCAATAGTCTCAATAGTCAGGGATTTTGGTGAGTTCAGAAAAGGTAGTTTAATCTGTTTCTTCCTGTTTTGAATGAGTAAAGTGGACTCTAAGAAAACCTTCCACTGCATCAAGAACATAGTAAGAGTCATTCACAGCAAAGCAGAGCACTTTCTCTGCCTCTTTTCTTTGCTCTAATTTCCATTCGGTGGGATATAAGGTCCAGGGAACTGTTTGCTTCTTAGAAGTTCTTCCTCTTGCTATTTAAAGTCTTTCTGTGCCACAGGATTAGAGAGTTATCAAGCCATTACTGCTTCTGTTTGAGCCTATATGTAAAATGTTGCTGAGCTGCATTTTCATTCCAGTGTCTTTGATTGTTGCACTTCATTGTCTAATACTTAGTTATAAGTTTATTTTTAAGAAGTTACTTTTCAATACTTGAGCTCATTACTTTTGGCTATGCATTCCTGAGAGGACAAGTAGCAAAGCAGGATAAACAGGGGTTATCATGGTCATTACACAGGCACAGTGTCTTTAAGTGGATAGACCCATTCCTGACAGAGGTGCATGTCTAGACAAGATGTCAGGCTGTGTTATGTTATCAGAAAAGAGTGTTTCATCATAATGAGTTTTTCATACCTACCATGGATGTGCAAGTCCCAAGGCAAACCTGAAAAAAACTGGGCAGTTTGTTGATGAGTTACCCCCTAAGAAGAATAAACTTCCCCACCTGTTTCAGAAAGATACTCTGTTGTCCTGATAGGATAAGGGGAGAAGACTGGGAAGAAATGGGTTGAGTCCTCTGAGTTAAAATGAAGAATTTTTATTTGTACAGTGTGAGTATTGTAGCCGGTAAAATGCTTGAAGGCTGTTTTGGGTTGACCTCAGCTGGTCAGCAAGTGCCCGTCTAGCCGCTCTGTCACTCCCCTCCTCAACTAGACAGGGAAGCCTTATGGGTCAGATAAGGGCAGGGAGAGATCACTCACTAGTTACCATCACAGGCAAAACAGTCTCATCTTGGAGAAAATAATTGAATTTATTACTAATCAAAGCAGAATAGCATAGTGAGAAATAAACTCAAATGTTATAAACAACTTCTCCCCAGCCCTCCCTTCTTCCTGGGCTCAGCTTCACTCACAAATTCTCTGCCTCCTCTCCCCCAGTGGCACTGGGGGATGAGGAATAGGAGTTGCAGTCATTTCATAACACATTGTTTCTGTTGCTTCTTCCTCCTCAAGGGGATGACTCCTTACTCTTACCCTGCTCCAACATGCGGTCCCTCCCATGGGAGACAGTCCTCCACAAACTTCTCCAGTGTGAGTCCTCCCCATGCTTCCCTGCTCCAGTGTAGGTCCCTTCCACAGGGTGCAGGCCTTCAGGACCAGGCTGTTCCAGCATGGGTCCCCTGCAGGGTTGCAAGTCCTGCCAGCAGACCTACTCCAGCCTTGGCTCCTCTCTCCGTGGGATCACAGGCCCTGGCAGCACATGTTGCAGGAACAGCCCCTTTCAGGTATCTGCCTGCTCTGCTGCGGTGTCCTCCACAGACTAAAGGTGGATGTCTGCCCCAGGGTGGACCTCCACAGGCTGCAAGGGAATCTCAGTTCCAGTGGCTGGAGCACCTCCTCCCACTTCTTCTTCACTGATTTTGGTGTCTGTAGAGTTGTTTCTGTTACATATTCTCACTCCTCTCTTTGGCTGCAATTGCTTCTGCACAATAACTCTTTTCACTTAAATCTGTTATCCCAGAAATGCTGCTGCTGGTGCTGTTGGGCTTGACCTTGGCCAGCAGTGAATCCCTCTTGGAGCTGGCTGGTTTTGTCTCTCTTGGACATCAGAGACACTTCTAGCAGCTTCTTACAGAAGCCACCACTGTAACCCCCACTGCCACCAAAACCTTACCATGCAAATCCAATACAATGACGCTTCAGTAAAAGGCATTCCTTGTGCATGTTTCAGTCACTTGTTTACTGAGATAAGTACATGGTAAAGGATATCTTTGGAACAAGTGATTGATGCACAGTTAATACTGTATTTTAAGTTATTTATCCTATTTTTCTTAAAATAAATTTTTGTTTAGACAGGGGCTAAAAGAACACATCCTCATTGTGCTGGTGTGATTGTGTTTTTCCTAGGGGATAAAACTGTAGGAGGCAGCTGGCAGGAAAGAGAAATATGAAACATAATAAAATATATATGGGACAGATTTTCAGATTGGAAAATGCTTGGCCATTCAGTTTTTCTTTCCCATCCACTTCACATTGCATCTGCCACCACTTCTGCTTCTGATTTTCAGTGTGGGTATCTCCCCACAGGAGAAAACACAGTAAGGAGCTGACTCACCATAATTTGTTAGCGTGTTTCAGATATTGAGCTTTTAGGTACTAGCAAAATGTGGCTACTTCTTTTCCATCTGGAATCCCCAAGAGAAAGCAGTACTGCATCTTGAAATTAATGACCTCCTCTTATGATCAAAGGTCAAACTTAGATGCAGGTCTGCAGTACAGAGGGAGTCCATAGCAGAAATCTGCACTAAGTTAGGTAACATCAGCCTTGTTATAAATGGAAGCTGCTATAGAAGAGAGCTTATGTGCTTTGTCTAAAGCACGTTTCTACAGCAAGTAGTTTTAAATGTGAAAATAAGTACTGATATTTCTAGACACCCCATATGCTATGGACTAGGTTTTACTGTTTGTACACTACCAGCTGCTTTTGGATTTTGTTGGAACTGTTTACTAAGGATATTCTCACTTGTAATTCACTCTGGTGGGAATGTTGTACACTGCTAGATTGTTGTCTTGCCTTATAAACATAAAGATCTCAGTTTTTGAAGCATCTGGTTTGTATATTTTGAAATCCATCAAATGCAAACATTATTGTTAATTCCTCACATTCCAGAATCTACAATTCAGTTCATGGTGGCATGTGGTGTGAAGCTAAGAGAGAAACTTGGCCCTTAGTGCCTGTTTGCTCTTTCAAAGTATTGAATAGCATATATATGGAAGAACGGAAAATGTCCTTTGTAAATGAGAACAGTGATTGTGTTAATATAAGCAAGCCTAAAGCATGTGATGAATACTTATCAGGCATTAGAATCAATAAGTAGTCTTTAGATTTAAAATTAATGATTTTCTGTGTTTTCCAAAAGTCAAAATCTCTCAAAGTTGTCTTTGTTGCTTCTGATTTTTCCCAAGAGACTAAGCAGGGTGTGATAAATCATCATAGCCACAAAATAAACAAAGTGCCTGACAAAAAAGGCTTGAATTAGACTTAAAAGAATAAATCTTTGCCTTAAATATTTTCAATATTTTGAAACGGAAGTTGTGGAAATGTAAGATTAAAAGAAGATCTGGTGCAGCTCTAACCTAACACTTTTGCATAGATAGTAGAATTAACATTGTCTTGTCATGAGAATGAGGTCATGTTGTTGGATTAAGTCATCTGCCCATGTCCCTGCTATTTATCTGATGAGTCTTTTATGAGTTTGCTTGATAATGCCAAGTGGTGTAGAAAATTTAAATATGTAGAAAACACCAGCAGAATAGCTGACTAAGAGCAAAGAGCTTTTTTCACAATCTTCTATGAAAAATAGAATACCTTTTATTTATTAAATGCTTAAAATTTGGGATTAATAAATAAATAAACACATAAACATATCTGTACATGAAGGAAACATAAAAGAGAAACCTAGTTTATAAAAATTAAGTATGGAAAAGGATGTTATTGTGAAGTGTTGCCCTGAGTTTGCAGTTCTTCGATGTTTTCAGTTTCTGTAAAAGTTTCTCACGCACTTTCTGTAAACATGGTCACGTTTTGTTAACTGTACTTTATTGTTTTTCATTCCATTCTCCTAGGCGGAGACATTTGATGGGTTTTTCCTTTGACCAGTGTGGTTGAGGGGTGGTAATTTCTCCCTCCAATCCACGGTGGTTTTTAAGAACATATATAATAAAGTGCGGGGTCTCGGACCCCGGGGCATTTTCTTGCTTCCCACCTGACGAGAGGTCTGCGTGATTTTTTCGTGTCCAAGTGCAACATCTGGTGGCCCGTACGGGGAAGTGCAGGCTCGAGTCAGGTAGGGAGTTTTTTCCCTCATCAGCTAGGTTTTTAAAAATGGTGATTAATACAGATTCCTCAAGCGATTCCTTGGCGTTAGAGGTCATAGAGATAGCGCTGGAGAGAAAGGGAGTCTCGGTTTCCAGAACGGAGTGGGAAAGGTTATATTTCTGGGGGAAAACATTGAAGAACTGCAAACTCAGGGCAACAGTGAAGGAAAAACTGACTAAATGAATTTGAATTAATGTAAAAACTGTTTAAATGCAGAGAGAAAAATACATTTTGAAATGTGAAAGTTGAGATATAAACTCATAAAAGACTAGCAACAGCAGCATTCTCTTCCTCAAGCGTCCTTTGTTCAGGTAGCAATGTAAGTGAAAGTGAGGCCATCTCTGGATAATGCTGCAAGCCTAATGCAGAAGGGAAAAAATCAGTACTGATAAAAAGTGTGTATAATTCTTCAACACGCAGTGCAATGTTAAGTTTTTCATGTAGTGATTCATCCCTGTTCACATTGCAGTAGGATTTCTATTTTCTTCTCTTGCAGTCAGATTTGTAAAAAATTTGGACATTTCTGTCCCATGACTTTCTTTTTGAGCATCTCAGACTCTTAAAAGTGTTATCCTATATTTGTGTAAAAGCTGTCACTGAGAAGAAATATGCAATACACTAAAACATCATTTGTAAATGAAATAAAATATAACCTTTCAGAAAATTCACCCAGGAAAGCGTCTGTGGGACAAAACATATGTCTTCAAGAAGTACGAAAATTTTGAAGCTGACTTGTATCATCTAAGAATAATCGAATAGTGAATAGCTGTGTGATGTATACTCTTATTTTAGGAATTTATTGTCTTATTTCATTAAGAAAAGAGAAATATGAAACTGAAGTGTATTTTCAAGAATCTTTAGAGACAGAGGAAAAGAATCCACCTGTGTGAACTGTGAGGTGAACTGTGAGGTTTGAAGATGAGGCAATGAATTTACCAATCTGAAATAAACATGTCCAGCCCTGAGGTGGCAAACTATTACAGGAATCATAGAGAATGTTTAGACAAAGAGAACATTTCTCCCAAAAGTTAAATCCTTTTGAATAATCTGACAGAACATGGGGGGTTTTTTGAGGCAGTCGTAGCCCTTTTAAGCCATAGAGCAGAAGGTGTTATGCTAAATAAAGCCCTTGGAATGTTTCAATGAACTTCTTGCCTTCTCTTAAAGAAAATTTGACATGTTGACACTCCTTCTAAAATTTTGATCTATGATAATCCACGTAAATCCCGCCTAGTCAGTTAGTTGGTGTGTGATTTTCTCTCAAGCATAGTACCTGACCACCCTTTCTTTTCAAATGCTGGTGACCTCCGAGTTTGCACCTTGCTAGTCTCATCTTGGCATGCCTCCAAAAGGCAAATAGGTCAGACTTCTGTTAGTGAGCCAAAAAAGAAAGTTCAGTCTGAATGCTTAACAAGAGAACAAAGCATTCTGTAGTAAATGTTATTCTGACACATGGCAGAAAGTGCCAGAACTTAGTTTGGGAACTTCCTAGAGCACAGAAAATAAACTGCATTCAATCTGTCACATTCAGCAGTAGTTAATGTGGTGTCTTTACCAACACCCATGAGCTCTGAGAAAGTTTCTCAACTCGCAACAGAGGTTTGCAAGGTTCTGTTCTGCAGTGGTAACTCACAGATAATTCTGATGGACATTAATGGGAGCTCCTGGAGTATGCTACTGAGTTCATAAGATTAATGTCATAAATACACATAAGCATTACTACAAGGCCTGAGAGTGATTTGGTCTCTACTTCTTGCTTAATCTAAATCTCAGCTTTTAGTTCTGTGTGGAAATCTTTATTGCTCTTTTGGAGTAGGTGATAAGCACACAAATTCTGACCAAGTTCATTAAGCGCTGTCCTTTTGACTTCACACCAGAAGAACACCCAGTGATGCTAATGTACTGCAGGATTGGGCCAATGGAGACACAACAGTTTTATTTATAATAATGATAACTTGAAGATATATCAAAATCAATTTTTGTTACATTAATAACAGCAATAGCACTCCCTGTAAAAATTAAAAGGCTCATTATAAAAGTATTTCTTAATGGTACAAACAGCTTTTTTAATCCAGCCAAGCCAAAATGCTATTTGATTATTCAAAAGAGATTTTTGAAGAGAGACATTAATCGGTGTCAGATTCAAAAGCAGTTCTATGCTTTCTTCACGGATAGACTGTAAAATGTTATACTTTTCAAATCTATACATTTATTAGTGTCTGTTATGTGTCTTGAAAATTAGGGGATACTGTATGAAGAAATGTTCACAAGACTAGCTAAGTCTGGAGCTTCTCAAGTTAGTGTTTGAGATGAAAGATTTTGCTTGTCTGCAATTTTCTGAGAAAAAAAAAATGTTTACAGATAGAAATCATTTACTGCTAAGCTCCTATCAAGGAAAAAAATTGAAACAATGTTAAGGAAATAATTCAAATAGCAATGAAGCTAATGAAGCCAAATATATTTATGGTCTACTCCCATGTGAGTCTGGAGACTCTAGTGTCCAAAGACATGATTGAGCTTTTCCTTCAGAATTTAGGTAATTTTTCTGTACACAGCCACTCAGTTCATAAAGCTTGATGCTGGTCAGTATCTCTGAGACCTCTACCCTTTTCTTAAATTTAGTGTAAATAGGTCAGTAAGTTCAGTGTTTT
This sequence comes from Eulacestoma nigropectus, assembly GCA_013397775.1. Taxonomy (NCBI): domain Eukaryota; kingdom Metazoa; phylum Chordata; class Aves; order Passeriformes; genus Eulacestoma; species Eulacestoma nigropectus. The sequence continues at coordinate 359,210 of VZTE01004413.1, forward strand.
GGTGAGGCAGCTATACAAACAGAACAATACCATAGCGCTTGTTTTCTTGAAGAAAAAAAAGTTGTATTTCCCTAAATCAGAGGACTTCAAAGTGATTTTTATGAATATGTTATTGTGTTCTTTTTATATTCTCTGTGAATGCCATGCTCATTGAAACTTTTTTTTACTCTTTCTGACTTGTGTAGCTGTTAGTGGTAAAGGGGCAAGATGTGCTGTGAAAAGAGACTCCACAAAGAGAGCAAGCTTTTTGATGCTCTTTTCACAAATTTTAAGGAAGCCAAAACTGAAAAATGCATATATGATGATTTGATAAGTTGGAAAGATTTGTGGTGATGTGTATTCATACGAAAAATTATTGATGCTTAAACTGATATATGAATTAGTTCTCTAAAAGCATATAGTTAAGATGGATTTAGACCAGAAAATGAAGGAAGAGTGGAATTGTGTTACTAAGAATGACCATGAAACAAAAAGTTTGCGTGTTACAGAAAATTATTTTTGACACATTAAAATACATCCAATCTATGTTCATTGTAATTCACTTTATGGTGAGTCACTTAACAGCAAAATATATATTATTTATACTGCTATCCTTAATGCTTTTAAACTGTAATATCCTTTCCTAAATGAGTGCTTGTCAATTTCTCTGATCTAGAGTTGATTTCATAAATTAACTTCCCCAAGTACGTAGAGAGTTATGGTTAGAAGAAAAAGACAAAGCAAATAAATATTGATTTACTACTCTGAACTTCTTTCCAAAATCCTGGGGTTTTATACTGGTTTTCAGTATAATTCAGAGTTGCATACAATGTCTTTTGTCTATTCATCCTCATTGTCCATAGATCATTTAATCAATGTTATTTTATGGCAGAAACTAAGGTATTTTTATGTGATGTCATCTGTGTGAACATTGCCACATAAGCACTGCAGCCCAAACACCATGTATGCTGTGATATTGCCCAGTTTTCTCTTTTCTCCTTTCCATTAATTCCTTCATACATGCACAAAGTCACGGAATCTTGTTACACCTATTTGGTAAAGGGAACTGTTCTACTCCTTGGCATTGGTTCATGTGGATCATTAAACCCATTAGGGCAGTCTCTTCTCACGATTACATATATAGGCTATTCATTAGAGCATCCTTATTTGCTCTTTTGCTTAGAAATGAGACTGTCCGTAATAATTATTTTCTTGTTTTATGTTTAGACCAGCACATTTCCATTGAAATGTAAGTAAGTTTCCATTGAAAGTTGCATCATATGTTGTTTCTTTATTGATACATTTCCATGGGACTTCTTCTTTAGATGAATATTTATTCTCTCAGCTCTTTTTTAGTCCTTTTATTGCTCACAGCACCACAGACCAATAAACAATATCAATTATAGATGCAAGGTTATTGCTAGAGAGCCTGGATATTGATCTCACATAAGTTAGAAATGGTTGAAGGAATGAACTTATTTGTTGGCAGGTGTCCATATCATGAAGCAATCACCATAAATATCTTCAGCCTGGCCTTTTCTTGACTCATATTACAAATATTAGGAGTGGAAGAATCAGGATGAAGCAATATTACATGCAAAGCTGAAACACATTAGGTAGCCAGCTTGTAAGGAAAAACATGCTATCTGTATAAAAATTGAGGACTTTAGCCTGCCAGTTTGATATTTTGCAAAATGAAGATGTTAAATAACAAATTTTTTTAAAAGAAAAAGATGTTATCATTAGTGTAATCATCTTTCATACATTTTCACAATCAAAATTTTAAGTATTTACTTGTAAAGATGCTGAGCGTCAAGCAATATATGACCATGTTTCCATTTCTCGTCTTTTCTTTAATAAGAAAGGGGGAAAACTTTGGGGTTTGCCATAGATTGTGATATTTTTTGAATTGGTTCTTTGGTCTCAAAAAATAATCAGAATTGAATCCAAATGCTACACCTAAAGGTTGATGTTACTTTGAGACTAGTTTTAATGAGAGACTGCAACTGAGCCAACCTCAATTGCTCAGTTGCAGCTTGGGTAAGGAGAAAAACCCTGATGATTGATCTATGTGGGTGAGTTGGCATCAGTTTGCAAGCCCTCTGGGTAGAGGCAGAACATCCAGCAGGAAGAATTAGAAAGGAAAAAGTAGAACAAATGTTTATCACCCATTTAGTAGCATTTTATGGCAGTGTTATGGTAAACTGAGAGATGAATGCCTACATTCATGTATTTTGCACTATTCTGAGGCACTAATAACATTAAATCAGACTTAATACTTCACACCAAATGTTCAGTAAAATAGGGAACGATGTGAATATTTGTTGATTCTATACGCTACGAGTACAGCATCAAAAGTAGTGCCTGAAAGACATAAAATGCTGCAAAATGCAGGTCAGAATTATGCTAATGTCATGATAATATAAAAATATTAAGTCACCAAATGACAGGATTACTACCCAACTATCTTCATTCCCTGGGAACCTTTCAGCTAAATTCATAGTAAATAAAACACCGGTTCTACACAGGAGTCTGATCACAAATTTACACATTTTTATTATTAGAACTGCACGAAGCATTCACCTCTAACCCGGTCTGGAGACTGGGGTTAAAATCTGATTTAGGTTGCTGGAGAATATTAGTGTAGTTGTCCCAGCCTAGTGGATAATTCATTGTATAATAAAATCTCCTCTCAATCCTGAAACCGGTCAGTGTGATTAACATGTTTTCTTTAGAAGAGGCTAGGATTGGAATAGCCAGAGATTAAAGTAAATTGAAAGCCCAGTATGAAAAACGTGCTCATTACTCTCATTATCTAGATGTATATCTACTTGCCAGTTTCTCTACAAAAGTCAGTATTCAGTGCGCTAGTAATTTGGATAAAGAGGGATGAACAGGTGGAGTGCAGGTGTGCATTCAAAGAAGAGGGCATGACTGAAGTATATTACAAAGTCAAACCATGGAAGATCTTAGTTCACAATATTCAGCAATCTCATATTATCAGACTTTGCTATTCTTTATTTTTTCTTTTCAGATATCCAGTGCAAGTCAGTATTTGGTGTATTTTTTTGTGTTTTCTGTGCAGGTATAAATGTTGTGGAGTTTATTACATTAGTGGAATCAGTCGAGAAAAGCTTTCTTTCAGTAACTGTTTTACTTCTGTTATTGATCCTATTTTACTATTCAGTTCATTTTCTATAATTGTGTAAAATACTGTGTATTGCAAGAATTTAATGACAATCTATATCTATTCAAATACAATGGAAATAATAAAGTCTTTGCTTGTCAATACTATCAATTTTTTTTTCTCTTATTGTATTCCCTTTCCTCTTATTAGATTTTTAGGCAGGCATTTTAAATTCTTGAAGACATAAACTACATAGAGCCAGGCCACTGTAAAGGCCTAACACATCAGTAAATGTCACTAAAGTGTCAACTCTTTGCATCATAACTGCAGTTCATTTCTCAGCATTGACAGTGATGCTTTTACTGGATAAGAATTGGAATGGGCATATTTCCAGATCTTAATTACATCAGGCATAGGGATGAGGAACAATCTTTTTCCTCATGGGGAAGAGAGAGTAGAGCTGAATTTGGCCATCTAGAGCCCTATGCAGCCCCGTTTATCTGGAGATAATAGGATTAAGTTAAGCTATGGGACTTCCATAGCTAGAACTGCCTTGCTGCCTTCAGCAGGGGTCTAATAAGGATAGATATAATTGGGTAAATAGTGAATAAGAATAAAAAAAGTGCACCGTGTAAGGAGTATGCTTGTGAATAAATGACGGCAAATTGGATTCCATCCAATCCCTGCAGAGCTGGTTAAGATATAGCGACATGTGGAATTGAAGGATGAAATGTGTGATCTTTCTCATTTTCTAACTTCTACCATCTTGTCTGAAATCTTACATCCAAAGTAACTTAAAGTTTAAGGAAAATATGGGCAAGGGGAATCACAGCATTTGTTTGGTATTAAGCAGAAGCTTTTTAATGCTGTTCGTATAAGGTTATACATGCACAAAATGTAAGTGGATACAAATACATGCTGCACAAACCAAAATAGGATTTTGGTTTTCTGACCCATAGCCACCTACTGAGCTTAGTCTATTAAGAGTTTAGCATTTACTTTCACTTTTTTTCACATCTCAAAAAGAAGAACAAACACGGAGAATGTAGCCCAATGAAATAATTAATTTGATCATTCACTAGCATATACTCCTTAATTTATTTAATTATGGTTCTTCTAATTTTTTTTTTTTATTTTGGTGGTGTTTTAAAATGCAGTTAAAAATTACTTTAAGAAAAAAAATCATGGTACAGAATTATAACTAGAGGTCAAAAGGTGTTTTTGTCATAATTTTCTGTCAATAAAAGTACACTAGAAGTCCATGCCTGGTGTTGAAGACATAGTCATTTAATTATCATTTATTTTCATGCTTGTGACTTATAGTGTGCATTTTTGAATATGAAATAACCTGTATTGTTGGAGTTCCTTTGCTTTGGTTGCAAACGCAGAGCAATCACATCCATGAAATTTTCAAAGGCTTCTCTGGAGCTGTGGAACAAGGTTCAAAATCTTGTTGTAGACTAAAAGGATGTGATCTCCCTTAATTTTTTCCGTTTTGTGGAGGAATAACATCAATCTGATGCTAGCATACCTCAAGAGTGACTTTGTAAATCATCAAGATGGTATGGTAGGTAGAGTTAGTTTTAGAAACAGAATGGCTTATCTCTGTATTTGCTCTCCTTTCCTTTTCGCTCTTGAAGATGGCCCTGATTTTGAATTGTTGAAGCTAAATTTAAGCTGTCAGATTGCTCCATCCATATCCACAGGTACCTGCCAAAAGGTTTGCATATACTAATGCATCTCTTAGAAATCTGAGCCTGTGTTAAAAAGTTGCAGTGTCCTATCTGGCTAGCAGCATTGGTATACTTACAAGCAAGGTCACATATTTATTAATAACTGTGTATACAGAATGACAGAAACTTTAAGAAAAGAAATCATGGAAAGGGAGCCAATCTAGTCAAGTGGATAACAGCAACAAAGAGATTACTGTGAGCAATAAACTGGTGACTTCGGAAGAAATGCAAGCAGTCTGCTTAAGAGAGGACTGGGAGATCTATGAGCCTAAGTAGGAGCAATTTAAAAGGATAATTAGAAGAGCTAAAAGAAATACTGAATGTTGTGGTGTGAAATATATCAGCAAACAATATAAGATTATTCAAATATATTTGCAGAAGACAAAAAGTGAAAGAGAAAATTAGTTCACCAGAAATGAATGTTGGGAATTGGAGACAAGGTGATACAGGGAAAGAGAGTTTCGTTTTTCTTTTGTTTTTACAGGCTCCTAGAAGAGATTTTAGAATATGAGTTCTATAGCATACAGAAGTACCAAAGCAATGAACTGAATGGCTGTGTAAAGGCAGAAATTTCAATGTGGATGAAGAAACAAGTACAAATCCAAATTACCACCATCAGGTGTTTAGTGGAAATTACCTAACGAAGTACATTATTTTATCAAGTATCTTATTTTTATCAAGAAGAAATAAAAGCTCACAGATTGAAGACTACAATAACAAACAAACTGGCTTCTAAAATATATTTATGTCTCTATTCATAGATTTTTTGAGAAATAGAAAGCACCTATAAAAACATGACCTTTTTTAAAATAATTGGGTAAACAGTAACTACCTGCTAAGGGATTCAAATCAAATATGTATCAGGTAGCTTCATTTCAGGTCTGGGGGTACAGTCCTATACAGGTGATATTTCTGTGTGTACATGTTTAAATTTGAGGGATGTGCTTAGCTCTACTGAAATTTTCAAGCTTTTGGAGATACTGCTGTCAGAGCTTATAGGAGCTGGCATGTTTGTTATATATTGGACCTGGATTGCTGGTAAACTCGGTGTTGAAGAGATTTAAGGAAAGAGTCAGGGAAGCAAATGAAGTTGTCATTTGCGTTCACTCTGTTGCTTTTATGGTAGAGATTTTTGGGAAAATGTTATGAGTGGTTTACTTCAAAATGTTTGCAAAATCCTCATATGGGCAGAACGGAAAATATAAAAAATTAGTAGAGTTTATCACTAGAAAACCTTCATTCTTAGGGATTAAATTCTGATTCCATTGAAAACAGTAGGAGTTGTGCTACTGTCTAGACTGAAATCCCAATCAAATTGATACTTGCTGTTTGGTTTTTTTAAATTGATAGCAGTAAAATAATTTTTTTTTTATCTTCTTTAATCAGGATTTTAGTGATAAACATCTAGTGCTTTTAGAACATCTTGTATTTTAGCCCTGAAGAGCATTATATGTGAAGCATTAGGAAATCCCTTATTATCTTTATTCTAGATAGGGCAACAATAATTTCAGAATAGTAATCTAAGAACTTCACTTGATTAATAATAGTATAGCAGCTGCCAGAACAAGAAATATAATACTCAGTTGAAATCACTGAGTTTATTGTTATTAGAATTCTTCTGATTTGCACCTGCATCCATCTGATCTGAAATTGTTCCAGACTCTCAACAGATCTATCCCTAAAAAAAACAAATCATGGTGACAAGAAATCCTGTATCTTCATTATGAGTCCCTATATAATAGAATCTCATTCAGTCTTCAACCATCATTTTATCTCTTTGTATTAGCTTCAGGCTCAAAATTAGCAAAAATACATTTCATTGGGATCAGTGGAGTTCCTGAGATATAAACCTTGTGAAGGATGTCTGTATCATTGGGGAAATCATTGTATTTTGTTGAGCTATAGTTGCAATATAATTTATCCTATTTAAAGTGATTTAAATTTATGCTAGCATCAGAAACTGAATTCAAAAATTACTCACCAGTTCCATTCATAATGCTTCTTTGGAACCTTTTCATTATTTTTCCTTCTCTTAAATTCCTATTGAAGAGTAATTTTAAAAATCAAATCTAAAAGATAATTCCATCCAGCTTCAGAATTGTCACCTCCACTCCAATGCAGTCTCCTTCACCAAGAGATGAAGCTCTTGAGCAGCATGCTCAAATTTCAAATGTATGTACGTACTGAAAATTAAAACTCAATTTTTATTTTTTCATCTAAGTCTCTGATTTCTTGGAAAGGTTTTTCACAACTCCTTCAGCTCACAGGAAAGATCTTGTCTCCATTAATATTTTCCAAACATTCGGTAATAGCATCAGAAACTAAGAAAACTTGAATATGTCCCTCACCTTAGTAGTAGTCTGAAAAAGATGGAACTTGTATTCAGAAGTGTGTGCTTAGATTACACTCAGTTTGTATCTGTCAGTATTATATACTGTCAGTATTATTACAGTTGGAGCAGTGAGAGTCATGGCCATGAACATAGTGACAGCTGTTGCATGAGTATGGACTAGCAAATGGCTTTGCTTTGAACATTGCCCAAAAAACAGTTGACACCAATATCTTATATAGCATCAGTCTTACTGCTCTTAGTGCTGTGTCAAGGGGAGGCTGTGGCTGAGGCGGCTACTTGACTTTCTAGCAAAGCCTTACCCACATTAATTTCTGGAACCAAATTTTATCTATGTTTCAATTTTACATTTTTGGCCATTGTTCCCTCTTTGTCCCAGAATCTCAGTGAGCCAACAGATAAATGTACCAGGAAGCTAATAAACACTCCTATCATCCAAGCTATCAACATTATTGTGATGAATTGGGATATGTGTTTGCAGTTTTACCTTAGATCACTAGTGGTACTTGATGCTTATTACCTACAGGCTTGAATGTATACACACAAAGAGAATAACTGTCTGAAAGGTTTAATGATACTTGTGATGCAGTCAACCATTATTTCCCTCTGACAGATTCTACTACCTGAAAGACTCAGGTTAATATAATGATTGAATGCTTCCACTTTATGCCATATGCAGTAGTGCTATTGCTCTGTATATCACATGTAATATTATCTAGCACTTGTAAAGTGTTTTGCATGTGCACTCTGCTTTATGACCATTAACTAATTAATCCTCACAATGGCTCAGTGAAGTAAACAACAAGATGCTATCACCCATTATTATCCCATGGTTGTGCTGTCATGCTTCATTTATGAATTTATCTATATACTTTGTAATGCCACATCTAAAGGTTCAATAAAAACAATTGAAAATAATGAAAAAGAAGAGAAACTCTGTCTTTTGGGAACACATATGACATATTTTTATAGTGGCAATGAGCTAATACAATTAGAGAGTACAGCAAACTCCAAAAGGAAGAAGATTAAATGTATTTCACTCATTCTACTTAACAGATGACGTTGTGGAGACAAAGACAAGCTGCTGCTTGCAGGGGAAAAAAAGGGCTAAGTACAAATGTATCACAAATAGGGTGAAACTTCATTTGGAAAAACTAAAAGATTTGTTTGCAGGAAACCATAGTAGATTTAAAATCTTAAAACAAATGCAATATATACAAATGGTTTCGTCTAAATGCACCTATTTAAATAGTATTTAATAGCACATGGGATAATAGGTCAAATCTGGCAGAATTTTGTCTCTGCTGGGAGTTTTCCGAAAAATTTTAACATTTATAGAGGTACCCATATCCAAGCAATTGACAGACAGTGAATCTCCATCAGTGTTTTACTTCAGATCAGGGGTGCAGTTCTGAAGTAATGCTCATCTGAAGTAATGTTCCCTGTGTTTCTTCCATTACGATTTTCAGAGGATGATGAGGAAGTTTGATGATGAATTCCCATTGATGTTTAATAGCACTTAGGTTTTTAACTTAGCAAAAATTAATATTTTAATATTTTCTAAATTTTTACTGTTAAAAAATGATCTATACTTCCATCAGTTTTTTGTTTTATTTTACAGGGCTATTGTTACGCAACATCGGGTCTAGGTTATATGAAATGGCAGTTCCTTAAACACACTCTTTGGAGTAGGAAAAGGCTTGCTGACAGAGCATACTGGCTGATAGTGAAGGCTGTGGGAGTTTGTAGTCAATGACTGTGCTCTTGAAGCAACTTTACAGGGTGAAAAAGGTGGCAAAAAGAAAAAGCAGCCCAGATTCTGGCTTTCAATAGCGTTTACATGGCTACAATTGGGAAAACACCATATTTCATGCAGTGTTCCATTGGGGAGAATTATAGTTTGTATTAGTATCATTTTTATATTGTTTCTCTGCAACAACAACATTCACTATTAAACAAGATATGCTTTTTCACTTTCTGGTTTGGCAGTGGTCGAGTTAAAATAGCAGTTTACTTTTGTCTCTGGCACACCAGAAAATGCTACAATTTCAACCTTAGAAAAGTAACCCCAAGAAGGTATTATAAATTGGCCAGGCTCAGAATAGGGGTGAATGATTAGATTCCAGTGTTTCCTGCTGCGTGGTACATGCTTGTTTTGCAGTACTATTTTGAGCCAGAGATTCAAACAGAACGTGCAAATCCTATTCAGTCTCTCAGCATTGTTGATCTGTTTTTATTGATTTTTCATCACTGCAAATCCAGTGCTCTCCATATATTTTTGAAACCTTATAGTAGAATGTTGCAGAATAGGATTTTTAATTAAAATTACATTCAGTTCATCAAAAGGCTTCAGTGTTTTGTAGGAGGATGCAGCATTGTCCCAATTTTACTGTATTCGTACAGTTCTTTTTTCCAAGGAAAATTATTCTCTTTCCATAAAGAAAGACAGAGTAATAAGATATTATAGATTTTGTGTCCACCCTTCACCAAAGACTTACCCTGTTTTTGTTCCACATTGTTTTACCTGTATTTGTTCCACATACAGGTAAATGGCATTCTGTTAAATGTAGAGGGTTTTGGGGTTTTTTTCAAGTTTTCATAGTTTCTATATATTGTAGTATTACATAATAATAGGATTTTGGCCTTTTACTTTTGAGAGAATGTATTAAGTATGTTTATAGGCTTGAAATTGACTTTAGGGGAAAAATGGTTTGACTTTTTCTGCCTATTAGCTTTCTTTCTGTGAATTTTTCTCCCAGGTCTGCTGAGTAGTATGCAGTGACATTGTAAGTGGGATGTATTTCCTCACATCAGTGCCTTGTTAATGCTGTTCATTAATCTAGAACCATGAGCTTGTTCAGAGATGGTTAGATATCCCATATTTCCGTAGGGTTTGAGAGAAGGGTGACAGCTTACTTACAGCATCAGAAACCAGATCTCATTGCACTGTCATGTCATTTTTAATACTGATGAAATAGCAGAGGCTGCATGTGTACTCACTCCCTGCAAATGGTACTGCAGCACAATCCAAAATAAGTCATTGCATCAGCTTGTTGTAAAACAAAGCTTAGATGGTTTTAAATAGGACTATTAGTGAATTAGTGCATGAAAAACCTTTGAATTTTGTTATAACACAGGTCATGTTGTCTTAGTCTGCTACTTTTTATATTCACTTTTTAAGTACTACTTTATATTGTTTGGGTATTGGTAGTGCCTTGAAGTGCCTATTATGATCAGTATCTCAGGAGGCCCTCATAATTTTCTGATCAATGTTCAAGCAGCTAACATGTGCAAATGTGTCCATCTTCATGGTCTATACCAGAAATTTCATTTGTTTAAGATCCCTGCATACTTAAAGAGAACTAGTCGTCATTGATTGATCATTTTATCTGCTGTATTGGAATTTAGGGTAATTTAATATTAAAAATGCTAGTGACATTATTTTACTCACATTTTATAAAGAAATTTGCATATCCCAGTGTGAGATTCTTCCAATATCTCATTTTCAAGACATAGTTTTTCCAATATATAGTTTTCAATATATAAATCAATTCAGTCTTTTAATTTTGTTTATTGTTGGAAATTAAAATGTAGATATCCTATTCTTTCAAAAAAACCCACATCCTTTCATGTCACTAGCTCTTTTACTTCAACCAAGTTGGGAACACTAACAGATAAATATTTGTAATTCTGTTTGCTGGCAGACCTAGGCATAGCTTTAAGATTGACTGGAATTGCTGCAATGTAAAACTACTAGTGAGAGCTGCTGTGACTGGGCAGAACACCACTCAGAGCTCCCACAGCCCACAGGTGTAATCTTGTCAGGTTTTTAGGTAATGAAGGAATTATTAACATTACAGATCTAAATGTTAATTCTATTTAAATGGCAGATCAGACAAAATGTAATACAATAATTATAAAAATCTTCAGGTGTTTAAAAGTGGCATTGCCAACCATACTGTTGTAGATTGGGAAGGCAATGCAGAGCTAGGTCTTCAAGGAAACTGAATCAATAGAACATTATGGTATTCAGTGGTGCCATACTTATTCATTCCGCCTATAGTCCAAGCTAGTATTTCATTGACAAAAACTTTGCACTTCCTGCAGATAAATACACAATCTAAGATGCTTTTGTGCTTTTTGTACTTTTTGAGGATAGAATATTAACTGCATTTTAAACAATACATTAGGGAAAGTTAAGCATTTAAAATATCAGAAATATTTCTTTTAAAAGGAAACTAGCTCATATTAAGATTGGTATCCTAGTCAAATGAGTATAATTTTTTTTATTGTGTTATGTATATCTATAATAAAAGCAATATGAAAATTATGTGCAGTGAATTTCACAGTGGGGGCTGTAATTGTGCTCACTTAGAGACCTGTTCTGGCACTGATACCTGTGAGTAGCTCCCATTAACAGTAATAGGAGTAATGCATGCCTTTTGATGGCAGAATGGATTCTTCCTCTGAATGTTACCATATTACCATCCCTGCTGTGATAATAGCAATATCATATTGCCATGATAACAGATGCATCTCACTGGAGCTAAAGTAAGATTCTCAGAACCAGAACTATGTGAGGAGAAGTAGGAACACCCTATGGTAGCAACTGAGAGCAGTGTGCTTGCAGAGGACAAGAAAAGATGTAAAGACTTGGGGTTACTGGGCAGAAAATCTGCAAGTCAGTGGTCCTTTCTAGGCTTTTCTTGAAGATGGTGACCAAGTAATGTATTGGAAACCCAGCTCTGATTCACTGTGCAGAGACCACTGTGCTTAGTTTTTTTTGAAGCATGGTTGTCACTGGAAGGAATAAGGAATCCTGAAACAGCCAACAGGCTATGATGTTGCCTCCTTAGCAGTTGTTGTTGCAAGTATGGACAGAGGCTTTGTCACATTTGACATTCTGACTCTGGCTCATCAACGTGCAGGATAAAGCGTGCCTTCACCTTTTTTGTGTCTCAGTGGAGCACACTGAACAGGGATCAGGCTGCTGCCTGTTTTCAGTTGGAGAGAAGCCCTCTCCTAGCACAGAGCCCCAGGTGCCCTGAGCTGCTCTCCCAGGATTCCATAGAAATGCTATGGAGGCTTTTAGAGCTCCAAGTGGATATCTCCCTTTGGAAAATTTCACTAGCAAGTGAGGGTCTTGAAATTATCCTTGTTTATTTATTCCTAGAAATACAGTGATAAAGGAAAGAAAAAAAGTTTAAAATAACAAAGCAGCTTTTATGTACTTAACCTACCCTGATGCTTAACATTTTCATCCAAGTTTAGAAAGTTCTACTGACTTTAGATAACCTTATATCTAGGAATGGGGTTCAGTCTGTTTTCCTGCAGTCGATGTATGTTCTGTGAAATGTATGTCTCTTGAGCTCAAGAATGTAGATTCTTATCTATTAGGTTGGTTCTTTGTTTCACTTTTGCTTACCTGAAGCCCTCTTCTGCTGTGCAAAGGCATTGTCTGCCTTCCTGTGGGCTCATAGAGAGCTTCTACAGGGTTTAACCCTTGGAGCTGTGTAGAAGCTGGCATAATAGCAGTCAGATACAAAAAGGTATATATGATACGCATTAAAATATTACTTACAGCTAAAACAATCTTCATATACTTGCTGCATCCTATTCATAAAATCCACAGAATACCTGTGATCTGTTTCTCCTTTTGCCATGCAGAAGTTGCCACACAATCAAACATGAGATTTATGTGTCTATGACTGCCACAGGTAAAATAGCATTCCTAATTAGGTCTATATTGATGTCAGATTTATAAAAAATCCTTCAGTCTCTGAATATACCTGTTTATAATAGGATTTCTTGGTGCCTCCTTTCTTTAGATTGCTAGCAACCTCTTATTTACCGCAGCATGTTATGGAACTTGTTTTGGAAAGATATTTGAATGCTGTATACAGTCTGAAAGCATATTTAAAGCTGTTGCTTTCGATTTTTCTTTTAATTCCTTGATACCACTGCTAATGTAAAGGACATGGATTGAAGAGAGGATCTTCTTTTCCTAGGCAATGTGTTATTGATGAGTTGGCATTTGCCCTGTGGCTCTCCCCCAGGATTGCTTACATCTATTACTCACACACATCGATTGGTTAATTTGATAATTCTATCACCAATCAGCTTGTGTCTGACCTTTTGCCATGGCAATGATGGCAGAGTCTTCATTTTTACATCGCATACCTGCTAGATTGACCTTTCTGAGGAGAATGTCAAGACATCCCTTGATCTTAACCTGTCACTAAATTTGTTAGAATTACACTGTCCCTTAACCTTGATCTGTTGTATTTGTAACATTCAGGATATGCAGTTTGTGTGGAAATATTCTTACATAACTTATGCCTGTCAAAGAGTAACACTTTCATAATTAAAAATTAGCTTCCCAATGAGAAAGTATGTTTAGAAAGTTTTCATGTCTGTTTTCCTTCCATTCATCTGTGTAGTTCTCCCTGCATCATCAGCTAGTCCCTAAGTACTTTCCCTTTCTGTGACCACTGAAATAAGAGGATTTTTTTTGTCCCTATCTTCTGGAGTTTGGGGAACTAAACACAGTTTTTTCAACTACCCTATTAAGTAAGGACTGTGCTGTAGGGGATTTATAGGACCCCAAATAAAATCTTGCATCCAAGTTGACAAGCATTGATTGCTTTTGCCATCCCCTGATAAATTTATTTCCACCACCATGTGTGCCTGAAAATACCTGGAGCTAATGCAAATTCCCAGGGTTTCTACAGATCAAGCCAATTACACTTTTAATACCTGTAGTCTTAATAATGCAAAAGTATAACACCATGCTAGTCTGTTCAGAATATTGGGTATATTCTGAAAGAAGAAAACATGGTCATATTTACCATACGTCTTTTAATAAATCTACATTATGCAGCCCAGCTTCCAAGAGCACTTTTGGTAATGATAGTACTCTGCTTACATTAAAGTGCAACTCTATCACTACACAAAATCTGATATTTGTAGTACATTAGTTTTATCACAGAGTACAGAGAATAAAATTTGCAGTTTCCTTTTGTTAGGATATTTGCAACACCTCTCTGCATTTGAAAGTCAGCTCCTCACCTCCCCTTTGCCTTCACCCAAAGTTGTCCTGTTTTCTCCTTATCAGAGAATTCAAGGGTATCACTTGGTGACTCTGGACATGTTCATTTAGTGTTCAGCTCAGATGAAGGGAGAATACAAAGAAATCTGCCTTGGTTTTCCTGCCTATGTTTTCTGAAAATATATGCATGTATGTAATTCAGTTATGTATAAGGGAGGTAGCTTGGGCCATTCTATGGTTAAAGGTTTCCCTTTATGTAAAAAGCAGTTGATAAAGAGGGTGGAATTCCTGTTTTTCATTAACATGAATAAAACTGAGAAAATGCTATTCCCATGAAATTTTATAAAATTTTTAATATGTTCGGAAGGTGGGAATTTCATATGAAACTTAAGCCTGATGAAAATTTGAATGGCCAAGTTAGAGGGGCTGTTTTGAGGCTAGAAAAATAAATCTTCCATTTGAAATTAAAATTATCTCAGTATACGGTTTCTAACTGAGATTGATATCTTGTGTTGTATTTATTTCAAGAAACGGATTTCAAATGACTTGAAGAAATGAAAGCAATTATTTTGCCTGAGCAATAACTGTTGCATCATTATGTTTAGCCAAATACTCTCTTTTTTTAGTACAAGAGATCAGCATTCAAACTAAGCTACAATCCAGCTTTTAGTAGTCACTGAGTCTCACACTAAATAGATTGTTTTACTCCAGTTAGTGCACAGTAATCATGCTGCACAAAACCAAGTGGAGAGTTTATAAACCAAAGGTTTTATGGTATATTGTTCTGGATTCTTTACAAGGTAGAATTTCAGCTAACAAGGGACGTAAAGCAAGCTACAGCCATTTCACTTTCAGTCACTGTGATATATTTTGCATGTTGTCCTTTCAGTAGGCCTAAAAGGTGACATGAGGATCATACACAACCTGACTATGATTGTTGCTTTGGCTGGGGGCAAGGAGGGGAGGTGAGTGCTTTAAATTAGTCAGTGTAATTATTACAGAAGTGCAAGCAGTTTATAAATTCTATTTTTTTTTTTTTTCTGTGAGTTACGGTATTCGCATGTCACATTCCATACATTTGTTCATATTATCTTGTACTTCCCTTTTTGTTTGCAGTGTCATTGTTGAGTTAATTTGAATTTTGTAACTGATATAATTGACACATATATCGTTCATTACCATTAGGCATGATTCAACCAGATACCACTCCTAACCCAGCATCTTCACACAACCCTGCACTTGCAATTCATTTCTGAGCCCCAGAATTGCTAATCCAGCACTGTTTTAAATCTAGGAAAAAGCTATATCTTTTGGAAGTTGGTGCAGAGTGGCTTTTTAATGAGAACAGTTTTTGCTAAAAGTGAAGATGAGACCTCTAAACTCATTTCACTTGTAATTTAAACCAAATTCCAGTCTAAGCCTCCAGAAGTGAAAGGTTACTGCATTAGTCACCTATACCCTTTGTGTTCACATAAAATTAAACTAAAACTAAATCTCAATTTCATATGGCCTAGAACATGCCCCTTGTTAATTAGAAACAACATAGAAAGTCTGAACCAAGAGTAAGAAAATTTGTATTTAAAAATTGAAAGATTAAAGAGTTATCTCTCTCTTTGGTTTACAGTAATGGATACAATCTTCATTGGCTTCAGAGTCTAATCTTGGCTGAACTTGTGAAAAAGACGGTTGCAAATATTATTTTAAATGTGCACAATGAGAAAGAGTGCTGACAGTAACATCTTTAAAAGTTCAAATTATAAGATTGTACATAGCTAGATAAGAAAAAAAGAGGGTGTAGATGAAGCAAGAAGGAGTCACTGGCACACTGAGCACAAACTGTCATTGAGGTGATAGTGGAAAAGTACTGCCCTGCTGGTTGAAAAATGGGATTTAATGCTCAAAGCCACAGGCTGAAACCATTATTCACAACTGGTGCTCACTTTTTGATTCCAGAGAGTAATAGATTTCTCTATAAACTGATGACTGTAGTTCATATAATTCTTATTTTATACCCATTAGAAAACTGACAGAGAAAAAAATTTCTTTCTTCTCAGCTGCCATAAACCTATGTGCTTCCCTGCCATTAGATCAGGTTCCTGACTACTTCCCTTCTGCCTTGGTTCCCTCCATCCCTCCTGCCCCCAGCACAGTAGTCCGAGCTTTCATTGTTTCCTCATCTTCTCTTTGAAGCAGGATTTCATCAATCATGGTGGTAGTAGTCTGCTCTTGTAATCAAGGCTAAGATCCATCAAGTGTCATGGCTGCAGCAGCTCCTTTCAAGCTCCAGAGCAGCTCAGGTTTCTGGGCCTTTTCTGAGGTTCAGTGCCCTTGTAGCAGTGGCTCAGTGGCTGAAAACATCTTCAGCTCCTTCCTAAAAGGGAATTTGCAATTCCCATGGAAACGTGACCACAGCAGCCATTGTATGAGAAATCACTAAGGCTCCATACAGTGCCGTGATGTCTTATTGATCCATGAGCACTATTGAAAAAAGGATGGAAGGAAGGAAGGAAAGAGGAGAAATTTTCAGTGACATATGTGCATATGAAAAGAGCAAGGAAGGAAGGTGGAAACACAAGGATTTGCAGCAGTCAGAATCTTACTGTGCTGGCATTCAGAAGAGCAAATGAAACGCTGGTGACTACAACAAACCCTGTGTATGGGCACACACACTGCAGAATGTTTTGACGAGTCTGAGGCTGCTTCTTGGACCATCATTTTAGAGGTTGCTAAAAAACAGGTGGCTTTGTACAACCAGCTCAAAATTGCATAAAATGAACAAACTCTTAGGTTCTTACTCCTTTTTTTTATTGAGTTTTTTTTTCTTCCCTTTCAAACTGCAAGGACATTTCCTTAGAAAATGCTGGAGGAAAGCCTACTGATAACTCAGAAGGTAAAATAACATATGAGTTATTAAAAGGTCTTTTCACAGAAGTGGGATTAATTTCCATATCCCTTAGGAATCCCTGCACATGCTGTTATCACACAAATGGCATTTTGGTGGGTGGGTTAAAAATTAGTTAATAAAATTAAATTTAAAAATGATTGGGCTGTAGTTCAGAAGAGCTAGCCAACACACTTTAAAAGAATAAAGTCCCCAACAAAGTCAAAGCAAAATCTGCAGTCTGTTTTTCATCTGAAGATATTATTTAATCCATTTTTGTACTAAACATTGATAGCTGAACATGCATCAAAATAAATTCTGATTTAGTCTTGACCTCAAGTAATGGTGTGCACCTGAATTGTTCCCATTTAAATAGCAGAGGAAAAAGCACAGAAGAAAATTACATTTTCTGCAGTAAATATCTTATTGCAGTGAGGTTTTCATTCATTGTTAATTACAGAAAAAGGTGTGTGAAGGACTACTGTAATTCTAACTATATTCTTTAATGTCAGTATAGGACTTTCTTTAAATTCTTTTGTGTGTATGTCTTTCCTGTAATTTTCAGACCATTTATTTGTAACTATGTGTGCATTCTACAGTACCTGGAATATGCTGTGCTAATATAAGCATCACCTCTCTTCTACAGGTATTATTTTTTATTTATGTAGCTTATTATTAATTCCCCTAAAATCAGGAATTACCACCAGCTCCTTGAAAAGGAGATAACTTATACATCTTTCTGGAGCGTTGGAGATTTTTAAGGACTCCATTAGGGGCTATGTTATTTCTTGGGACACCACTCTACTGTAATAACACAACAGTTCACTCAAAATTGTAGGACTGTGGTGCACAAGGCAATATTTTCAAACATTGTGTCAGCTGAGATGTGAGAGACCATCAAGCCATTTGTTCTCTATGATTTGTTTTCCCCCAGTGGCCTAGTAAATAAATAGTTGTGTAACAGCAAACAGAGAAAGATGTTGAGATTGCTATCTTTCATGACGATTAAAATGACAGTGGGTTGAAGAAAAGTCAAATAAAGCTTGAGGATTTGGTGTCTGTTCTTTTGCAGCTGATAAGACACAAAAACTTCCTTAGCATTTTTGGTCCTTTGATGATATAAAGTATCTATGGACCCTCCCATTTTCTCCTGTCATTGCGTTGCAGTTCTATTTCTTGTTGAAAGAAACCAAACACTTCTGTCCTTTTCTGTTGCATTCCAGCTGGTAACAGGGTCTTTTAAGCATTCTTCTTCCCCTAGGTTTCTGTTTCAGTTCATGTCATAGCAGACTATTTTTCCCATGCCAGTGGTGTGCTTGAACTATATTAAATGTTGTTTCTTTGTGATTTTTACGAGAAAAATCAAAATTGTCCAATGCAATTTTGCAAACTTGTTCCCTGTCAATGACCTTGTGTGTCCAGCAAACACCAGTAATGCCTCTTCTTCTCACATTCTCTTTGTCACACGCCCTGTTCTATTATACTGATAAAACCCTTCTCTCCTGAACACAAACTCAGACACTAGAATTAGAAAATAGGAATATATGAATCTGCTTCAATGCTACAGTATATAGTTAAGTTGTATCCCATTTGTTTGTCATGTGGGAACAGTATAAATACCAGCAGACTTTCCCCTATTTCCACTGCCCAAGCTGAACATGATATTTCCAGATGGATGACACAGAAATATTACTAAAAATTGTGCTGGTTATCCCAGGAGCATCTCTCTTACCACTACCACTGTTGGATCTTTGTATGGATTAACCAGAAACAAGCAGAAAGTGTTATTTTGGAGTTGTTTCAGGTTAGGACTTTCAGTACTAGCTTTTGTTACCCCTGATATACTTTACCAGTCCCTTGATACCACCCAACTGCTACTAAAACTGGGAAATCTCATCTGTATTGGGATTTTTTCACCAAAAATTGCTGCCAATTTCCTTAGCTAGCTTCTCCCTTTCTCCAATTCCTTCCATCTATGAAGAGCCTTCAGATACCCCATTTTTCACACAATTACAGCCATCATCTTTCCCGTATCCCCTTGGTCCATTTCCCATAAAGAGCAATCAGCAAGTAGGCAGATCTGCAAAATTGTATCCCAAACCTGCCATTGAGTCAGAGACTTTATGGTAATATTAAATTGTTTGCAAGTATATACATTGTTTAATATTCAGGTTTATCATATAATTGAGTTTCTCAGTGAAAATGTAGATGTTCTTCACATTGCAATCACAGGATGTGTGAACCTCCCTACTGCAGGCCCAGATGTCTGTGCCCTTTCTCCCTATCGTGTGGCTCTACTGTTTGCCATGAGGGAGGTGAAACCCCTTCAAGATCAGCCTGGCAGCTTGGAGTTTAGAACAACCTAAGGACAGATGGCAGCCAAACCTATAGTTCCCACTAATCAGTGTGAAACCACGATGCCTTCTGGTATGGGACCAGCATCACACTTCAGTCTCAGCAGGCTCTTTCTTTGTGGTTCTAGGGTAGCATTGCTCTGTCAATTTGCTTGTCCTTTCTCAGATTTCCTGTAAAACTTTCCTCCTGAGAGGATGATGTCAACAAAATGAGTCAAAAGGAGCAAAGTTAAGAAAAATAAGGGCCTCTAAAAGTTTCAAAAAAGTAACATTTGAGAGCAGGGGCAAGGTTAAAAAATGTCTTCAGATTGCATTGGAAGCAACCACTGTTCATTAAAGGTTAGAAAGAATATTTAATTACACTAAGCATCCTGCCAGTTTTCATGAATAAGTAGCAATGAATGTTTCTTTCCATAGGGCAGAAAAATGAGGCTGAGCTGGTTTTCTATTTCAGCACTTGGTTTATCATGGAAAATTTTACTGAAATTTCCATTAAGCCTTTCTGGCCTACAATGCAAACAGTATTGTTATTGGTATTGCTGTACAAAGGAAATTTTTATATTCAGTTTTGCCATCTGTTTTAAACTGCATGGCAATACCAGACAAGAAAATCTTGCCAAATTATGTTAATATTTGCAACAAGCTTGCTTCATTAAATAACCTAGTTGGCCCTATTTGGTAAATAAAATGAGTTCTGGTTTTATGGTCATGAGATACTAGATGACTCCCGATGTATCTGGTTGTAAGGAAGTACTAAAAGGCTAGGCCTTGAACTTCTCTGATAGTTAAGGGTGAAATATGACCAAGCACCTACATCCTGGTGACAAGAGGGAGAGAGACAGAGATGGAAAGGAGATAGAATGGCACTGTGACCCTGATAGGCAGAGGCAAGTTTAATTTCTGAGTAAACTGAATCAAAAAAAAATTGTGAATCCTAGAATTTGCACACAGGCCTTCTTGTTCTCCAAAAAAGTACAAATATTTTTTGAGTAGGCTTATTATTCCAAAGAGGTTTGGAAGAGCAAGTCTATTGAATGAGAATTTTGTTGGCAATCTAATTCTGTTGCTCTCAGATATCTCACTGGATTATGATAAAGAAGATGAATATCAATATTTTAGGAGAAATATGAAGGACATCAACCTACCTACAATATAACTTTCATAGCAACCCTGAAGTCCCAAGATAAAATATGAACATATATGAAACTCCAGAAAAATAAAATATCCTGAGTTTTCTTCAAAAGAGGCTCTGTTTATTGATTTGGTTACTGTTGTGTTCCAAAGTTGAAATTAAATAAGCTTCCAATTATAGGCATGACATCTTAATGAAGTTGGCAAAAAAACTGTTGCTAAGACCACTGAATTAGGATTCCAATTCAAATGTTTACCTGAGCTTTCAAAGATATGCATCTCAGCCCATCTTTTCCATTTACTTGCTCCCAGCATGTCTGTTGGTCTTTTTTCTTATTCTAACAGGCCAGAGCTAGGACATCCCGGATTTGGGACTAACCTCACAATGAATTTTCTTGTGTTTAGTAGGTGAGTAGTTACCTCTTCCTATTAGTAGTCAGGGATGAGAAGGTAGGGCTTGTGTTTTCTGCAGGCTTCACTTCTTGTGATTGTGGATATTGTTTGGTAGCTTGTTTTGGGTTTTTTTTAAATTAAATAAATATCAGAGCCCTTTCAAAACTAAAGAGGCTTTTCTTTTGAAAATGCTCTGCATCCTTTTAAACTCTATATACTGTATTTTAAGTTGATGACCTGTAAGTGCCAAGTGTTGTGATTGTCTCTTCATGATGAGGGTGGGATCAGACCATGAGGTGTTTCATTCAATATGAAGGACCTCCTGGTCTGTTGATGGGAGTACCCAAGTGTGTAGAAAGTGGCGTTGAACCAAACTGTCCTCTCAGCTTTGACAAAGTTTTCTTACGCTGACTGCAGAAATTTTATATGACACTTCTGGATATAGAACATCAAACAGATGTGATGGATATTAGTTATTTTCCTGGCATAGTAGTAGGCATATAGATAAAAATATTTATTTATAATTTTTGATACAGACAGAGATATAACTCTTGTCTGTTCATATCTATGTACGGAAATGGGAGAAATTTCTTTTGACTTCATATTTCATGTTCTGAATCTTTGTATCGTGAATTGAGGCCTTCAAACTCAGTGTGCTGCTTTCCACATAATTTAATCATTGGCTATTTCAGCCCACTGCTTTATTTGAGAAAAGCCCCAGGAACCAAATTATTTGTGTTGTAAATAACATGATATGCGCTCATCAGTTTGATCGCTTTTGCTTCTTTCAATAGGTTTGATTGGATTCAGTCTCTGGACATTTAAAAACTGCCATATAATCAATAGGGAAGCTGAAATACTGAATGAGATTGATGAGGAAAGATCCTTGGTAATAAAATATTGGTGATGTTCTCTTTTAGGCACTTTATATGAGACTGTGCTCTATAAACCCTATGATATGTCTCCTCTTGGTCATATAGGGAACTTGTTTGTAAAAGAACTCTTCAGTAGTTGCCAACCTTGTGTTATTTACCTGTCATAATGAACAGGAAATGAACATTGCAGATGGTTCTACACATCAGTCATTCCTCCTGCTCAGTAGAGGCTGCCCAAGAGTGTGAAAATGCTATCTTTACAATCACCTCTATAGAAAGAAGGTAATTTGGGCAATTAACATTATAAAATGTCAAATAGTCCTCTCTCTACAATGACCTATATGCTGCCCCTGCTGTTATCCCCAGAGAGTCATAGAACATCCTGAGTTGGAAGGGATCCACAAGGATCACTGGGTCTCACTCCTGGCCCTGTACAGAACCATTACCAAGAGTCACACCGTGTGCCTGAGAGTATTGTCCAAATACTTCTTGAGCTGTGTTTGTGGCTTGGTGCTGTGACCACTGCCCTGGGGAGCCTGTTCCAGTGCACAACCAGATGAAGAACTTTTCCTGATATCCAGCCTAAATCACTCCTGACACCATGTCATGCCATTTCCTCAGGTCTTAAAGATCAGTACCTGCCCCTTCACTTCCCCTCATGAGGAATCATATGCTTTTTCAGATATATGCTGAGAAGATTCTATTATAAATGAATTTTTAAAGTTTTGTAATAAACTTCCATGCAAGCTAGATGAGCTCTGTTCAACAGAAAGAACTGTGATACTACAAGTACTTTGGAGAGAGTGGATGATTTCAGCTTCTGCTTTATAATACATGGATGAGTGCACTGTAAATGGACTACTAATTCTCCATACCTTCTATTTTACTTGACTGAACTGACTGAGCATTTTAGATGGACATCAGTGAAATCTCAGCATTATTTTGTCAGAACACAAGTTGATCCCAATGACCTTGGCCTGACTTTTTTCCTTGATGATTATGTTGCACTCAATGACTGCACTGTGCTTAGAAAAGTGTTTTACCATGTTGTTTTGTTTACAAAAATCTAAATTTGGGATGGAAATTTTTACATATAATATTCTTTAACCTTGCCCAGAGGATACTGAGATCACACAGCAAAAAAAAAGCTCGCAGCAGTCATTGCCTTCGCTCATCTGGCTGAGCTCTGAAAAGCAGGGGACAATGAGCGGGAACTCGAAGCTAGTTCATGGAAATCTTTAAAATACTAGAGTAGCTTAGATACAGTCAACAACTATTAAGTTGCCCTAATAAGTTCTTTCTAAAGTGACACTGAATTTTGTTATGGTATATTCTACCAGCTTTCAACACATGGAAGGCATAGTTTGGATCCTTGGGTATCCTTATCTGAAAATATTTTTTTCTGTACTGATAGAGAAAAATGTGTTTGTAAGAAGGGAATAAAAAGGTCTAGGAAAAAAGTGGATGTCTGAAACTGATTGAATGCATGCTTCAGGGAATTCTCTGGATAAATTGTTTAAGAAGGGTTTTCTCTAATAAAATAGTAATAATAAGAGACTGACTTCAAATCTGAATAGGTCACAAGTGAAATGAGTTTGGTGATCTTACCTAATCCCTCTGGATATTTATCCACGTTACAGTCCCCATGTACAGTTTGATACAACTTGTAATTTCTGTTTGACTTCAGTCAGTAGTCTTAGGAGTGAAATTACAGGTTGTTTCATCTCAGAGCTGAGGTGAAGAGACAGATTGTGAGAATGCCTTCCTCCCTGTATTGTTTCTATACCAAGACAGTGTTACGAAATAGTAATTTTCAAGCATCCTCAATTCACTTTCATATAAAATAAATATGTTTTCCAATATTTAGAATAATTTAAGTGGTCTTACTTTTAAGTAGCCATTGTGCAAGTTAAATCTGCTCAGGGAGTAGGGTGTTAAGATCACTATGCCCTCTGAAGTCTCATTCTAGTTTTCTAACGATGCCATTTTCTTTCGGCAGCTGTACCAGCGTTTTTTCTTGTGCTTTGTCTATGGTAGACTTCTCCGTGCTCCCCTAATGGCATGCTGATCACATTATCCCAGGGAAGCTGAGAACTGAAATATCATGTAAACATGTACATATTTTTTTCATAATTTGCATCAGTGATCATACATGGGAGTTCAACTGGCTCTGAAATTCTAGTGACATAGGTAGTTCAAACACTTAGACCTATAGAGGTAGAGCAAGTTGCTCATAACACCAAGGCTGTGGGTTCAATCCTTGTATGGGTCATCCACTTAAGAGCTGGAGCTGGTGAACCTTGTGGCTTCCTTCCCACAGAATATTCCGTGATCTGTGATCTGTGTGTGTGGTGGCAAAAAATCAGCTGGCATCCTAATATTGGAACATGAGCTGCTGTTGCCACAGGGCAGTGGTGCAGTGTTACACACCTCTCGCAACCCTAGCCCTGACCACGCAACCTCAAAACGAGCTGCAGTGGCAGGGAGGTGGCTGGCAATGAAAGGCAGTGCCTCAGTGCTGGTCTGCTGCGTGTTGCCACTGCTCTCCATCACCCTGACTGGGCTGGCAAACAAGTAGAGGACATGGCCCTTGGCATCCTCCTGCCTCCATGCTGGCATCTCAGCTGCTACACGTTCCAACACAGGAGACCTAGCAGATGCACATGACAATGTATCTATAAGCTCTTAAGCTCTGGTGAAATTAATTTCTAAGAGAAAGCGTGAATGCATTTTGGAGACCAGAAGTCAGTTTTGTGTTTTGTTGATGTTTTATTTTGTTTTATCTAAAGGAGAGGTTGAGGTTTTATTTTTCATTTTCTTTGTTCTGTAAGTTTCTGTTGAGACCAGAAAGTCACGAATGGTTCTGTGATTTGCCTGTGGAAAAATATGAAAGGAAAAATTATATTTCATGATACATTGGAAAGTTATGTTGGCTGTTATGACATTTATGAGGTAGAAAAGAGACAAAAGCAAAAAAAATGATATTTTTTAGTTCTTACATTTGCTAAAATTGTTAACTGCATAATTTTGTTCTGTTACAAGATCCGGAATATACAAAATTTTAAGAACAAACAAAACAACAAAAACTATGGGTCATGCTATAAATTTCTATTTGTTTTCTTGTCCCCAACTTCTCCCTCCAAAATATAGCAAGGATAACTGTGTAAAGTAAAGGAATTGCAGATCTAAATGCTAGCAGTAAGTGAAAACAATCCAAAGTTGTCATACAGGATGTTTGCTGTGCGATCTGTGTGTTAATCAATAAGCAAATCCTTAATGCAGGCAGATAATTATTTATCCTTGAAAATATGTGCAACGTTAATTGGATGCTAATGAAAAAAAATTCCCATTATTCATCTAAGCCCTGCTGGTAACTGTTTGGCGAAGGTTTTTTGGAGTTCGGTTCTGTTTATGTTATGTTGAGATGACTGGTTTTGATACCCTGGATGTCCAGATTTAGTTATTCCTGCTTTAGGATGCATGTGGATTTTCAGACTTATATTTTGTTAGAGATGTTCGATCTTACTTATTCAGTGCCATTATTTATTTCTGGTGAGTTCAGGTAGTGGTTTCAAGGTGTTTTTCCATTCTTGAGAGATCTGTGGGGCATTTAACCTACATTAGTCTTGAGAAGTCTAAGGGTTCTTCAACAAACAAAGAATTTCCTTTAGGATGTGTCAAGGGCAATACAGACAAAAGAGTGATGTCTCCTTTAACAGCCTGATAAGTATCTCAGGATATTCTGCAAGATTCAGTACTGTTTCTGCAGTGTACTCTATTCCTATTCAGCATAATATGGCTCAATATACTGTATGTGACAATGGTGAAGACTTATCTTTGCCCTGAGGGCTAAGTGCTGTAACACTTCTCAAGTGATAGGCTTGATAGAAGTGATGATTCAGAGGCAATGATCTGCTAAAAAGTCACATTAAATATGTGTGAGAATTAAAAATATACATCTGTGTTTATCTTGACTTTTATTTTAAAATTTTCAAAGCTCTATTTATTTCCAGCATAGAAATCCCTTGTAAGGTAAACTAAATCATTCATGTATTGACCATTTTTTCATGTCGTTCTATTGAGGCTCCTTCCCAACTGAGTTCCTTATTGAATGGTATTTCTATGAGAGTATTGTAGGTTAGCAGCACATTTTTATGATACACAAAAGAAATGCCTTCTGAATTTCCAATGTCTTGTATATTGTTCCCTATAGAAGCAGCATCTCTGAAATATGGAATAAATCAAAAGGGAAACAGCTGGCTCTTTGCTTACTGCTGTTGTTCTTCTTTAAGTTTACATTTCCTAAAATAACCCGTCCTGCCTAATTTTCTTAGTGGATTAATTTATAGTACATCCATCCTTTGCAGAAACCTTAGATGTTTTCAGCTACGTTATCTCATGCATAGAAACAAAATTATTATTAAGGGCTAAACCTATACAAATACTGTTTGTATACAAGTACACAAAGTATGTTCTCTGCACGCTCATAAACTCTGTGCCCATAATCAAGCATCTGATGATGCATAGTCCTGTGGTAAACCTCTAAAAAAGGTTAGAAATTAATGTGGTATTAGCTGTTGCTCAAATATTTTTAAATATTGTTAAGAATTGGTTAACCCTGGGATCAGTTTCTGGTAGTTTATTAGTTTCTCTGGAAAACTTAAAATAGTGCAGGTGAAGTTTGTAGTCTGTTTTGCTGCAGCCAGATAGGAGCGTCCCCATTAGTAGGAACTTCTTTCTTAATGACTGTAGCCCTATGTCAGGGATGTTACTTAAAACAGAGCACATGTATTTAACTGAATATTGTTGCTCTGAAACCAGTTGGGATGCAAAGCTGTTTGCTGTTTAGGCAAACGCAGGCATGCGCTTTTTCTTCCTGTAGTACACCCTCACATATTGCTATTTTTATCAAGAGATGTGACATGATGGGTACTCATTGATGCAAAGTGGTAACTAGTTCAAATTGTCCAAGACTCCCCTTCCAGTTCAATTACAATGTCATAAGAGCATAATAGATCCCATTCTGCTGCTCACAAATGAGGTGGGGATCAGACCATTTAAATCGATCCTACTTATGACCTACTGTGCAGGAGGGTTTGCAGGTCCATTTCTTGGGCTGGAGTATCAGTTTCCTTAGCATGCCATTAGATCTAGTATTTGGAATTGTTTTTACTTCTCAGTTTAGAATTTAGAAAGCGTAGTTTGCTCTTTGACAGTAAGACAGCCTTTGAAACTCTTTTATTTCTCGAGTCTAACACAAGCGAATTGGAAGAATGCAGGGCTATGGACCAAAGGAGAATAGATGAGGGGAGAACAGGAAAGATAAATAAGTAAAGAAATGGAAATGTGAATTATTGCTGTTTAATAAGGTTTTCTGTGGTTTGTACGTGTATATGTGCTCACATTCAAGTAAAAAACCCTACACAGATCATAGCACTAATACGCCCTCTCCCTCCCTCCCCTAAGGCTAGACCTATGAGATCTAGAATTTATTTCTCCACTCATGACCTTTCATAGCTATCAGGTATAAATGATTTTCTTTCACTTATGTCCAGGCTAGGTTTGAAGGTCCTGTAGGTCTCCAGCAAGAATTATCTGTAGATAAACCTGCACTATTTCTAAGTCACTTCTACACAATAAAAAATAATATCTGTGCAATCATTTTTTATGTGAAAACCTTGTTCTTCATTTCAAGCAACCTTTACTTTGCACAGCCTTTGTTGCATTTTTACAAATGAAAAGTGTGCATTTTTTCAAGTATTTTTAATTCTTTCTAAGTAAGAAGCTGCTAATGCTATAATGTTGTTATAGTAGACCTTACAGTCTAGTCAGTACATGCACTCACTTTTCCCAAGCTGCGACTGTAAAACAATTAAGGAAATCATTGGTGAATTAAATATCTTTTTGTCATGGAGGATCATTGGATTGGATTCTCCAGAGGTTTAAAGTACCTGGTAGTGGCAATGAGATCAAGAAAAATCAAGTCACTGGATACAGAGTATACATTAAGGCATTCTACAAATGCAGTATAGGAAAGAGCTTAATTTTAGTGCCTTGGTATCTTAGTAACTTTCATTCCTGGTCAGAATTTAGTTTAAATGAATTAAGCAAATTGTTCTGGACAGTTAGTTATAATGGATACTATAATATCACACCAAAAGCAAATAAGATAAATAAGTAAAATAGGTAGTCCTGTGGTACTCAGTACAGCTTCTTATTATTAAATATATCCTACACCTTCCAGGAATAAAACAAACTTAACATAATGATCATTCTTACATCAAAGGGAATGGAAAGAGTAAAGCCCAGGCTAAGATTTTAGTTCAAGGAGTAGCCAAGATCACCTTCATTTGGAGTTTTTATCAGGCTTTTAAAGTAACTTTACTTGTCCTCCATCTTACCCATAGCCTATCTGTCCACACCTCTGGCCCTTTTGACCCTTTTTGCTTTCTCAAACTCAACTCAACGTCAGTTGCTGTTTGAAGATGAAACCTCACTGGCCGCTCCCACTCCTAGGGAACTTCCACCTCCTACCTAGCTCAGCATCCTCTATCAGAACTCACTTTTCAGAGGTATTCTCGTTACTTCCCTGGGAGGTTTTCTTAATACACACTTTGCGATTATTATGCAGTAATGAAATTGCATAAAAATAATTATGTGTGTCCAGATTTTCCATCATATGATCGTTAGTAGCTGACAAAAATTTTCTTCTTTACTAGTATTAACGTCGGCCCAAATGTGTTGGAAAAGTAGTCATGTTCTGCATACTGTGTAAAGCACTTTGAAAGGATTAAAAAGTGCTTAAAATCTAACACAGTTTGGAAGAGTCTTCCTCATCAGAAAGACGTGAGGCATTTCTGTATTAACCATCCTTTAACTTAAAAGAGTGAAAATCAAAATGTGGCAAAGTGAGACACTATCTTTTAATATCATTGAAGGCAGGTTTATGTCTCTGCAAGTGGGATAATTGTGACAGGTACAATTACCACATAGTGAGTCTTCACTCAGAAATTTGACTGACTGGGAAACGAAAACACTCTTCTGCCCCAATAGAAGGCGACAGGGAATCTCTAGGCTAATGTGCCTTGTCCTCAGTGGTTTCGGAGACATCTAATAGCATCTGAACTGAAAGACACACTA
Organism: Eulacestoma nigropectus; assembly: GCA_013397775.1. Lineage (NCBI taxonomy): Eukaryota > Metazoa > Chordata > Aves > Passeriformes > Eulacestoma > Eulacestoma nigropectus. The sequence continues at coordinate 388,221 of VZTE01004413.1, forward strand.
ACTGAGGAAACTTCCATATTTTATTAAAATTTTCTTCTTTGTGCTCATTTTTGTCTGTCACTGAACCCAAAGAACTTATAATTGAAACAACAATGCTGCCACCTCAGAATGCAAGTGAAGTAGCTGGAGTATATACATCTTTTAAGTCAGGTCTTCAAGCCCCAGCAAACTCAGGATCCATGCACAAAAGAGTTATTCCAGTGGGGCAGGCTCTGTGTAAGATTGCACACGTTATAATATAAAGGTAGTGCATCAAGAATGTAGACATAGTTTTGCATGATCCAACTCACCTCTACCTTGCTTAACCTTTCTACGAGACCTGAAATTGATCTCATGGAGAAGTGACGAGTCCTTATTTGTCTTGGAAGAGTCAAAATGCAGCCTTTTTGGTATGAAGGGGAGCGGGTGATATAGTCCGTGGACTGGCTGTAAAAATGTCTTTTTTATATATGTAGATGAGGAAATGTTTTTCTTTTCCTTGTAGCACTTTGGTAATCATCTGGCCAAAGACTTTCACTCTAGCTTTAGGAGAACAGGATGTGGCTTATTGGTACAAAGAATTCTTTTTCATCATGTACATATTAAAAGCATATCTAAAATTATAGAATCATAGACTATGCTCAGTTAGGAAAGGACCCATCAGGATGGATCATTGAGTCCAAATCCTGGCCCTGCACAGGACACTCCAAGAATTACACCATGTGCCAGAGAGCTATGAAATACTCCTGTCTTCAGATAAACTTGGTCCAATACAGTGAGTTTTCTCACAACATAATCTTGGTTAAAATTTTAAAGCAATTCCAGCATTGGCAATGGTAAAAAAAATTGAAGACAAACTTGAAACGCAGAGATTTCTTCCCTCTATCTGAGTCTGCAGGGAATTATTCACTTCCCAGTTTGTAGGTTCAGAGGGTCATGTAGGTCATGCCCCTGTAAGGTATGTATTTAGGTGGTTGTTAACTATCAGTCTAACCTGGAAAAAAAAATGATCCACACAGAGCATGTGGAATGGAATCCAGAAATACCAGCCTACTCCATTTGAGCTAGATAATATTGTCTGCAACAGTGTAATACTATTAAGATTAGTATGCCACATAAAACCGAGCAATAATTATTTATGCAGAAGTGCAGGTTTAGCCTATACAGAAGAGGGAAGTAGAATTTGTAGGTGAAATTGAACTAAACAATAGTGTGTGCATTACGTAAAAGTTATCATTTAAATAACATGATTGAAACATTACATTTGCATAGATGAGAACCCTAAAAGAAATCCTCAGCATATGAACTGCTTCTAATACTACTATAAACCTAAACATGATTTACATATGGTAGAAGCTTTATCCTATGTTGAGGCTGCAAAAAGTTGGAGATAACCATAAGACAGAATTGCTGGAAGTATTTGGATCCTTCTCTATTACAGCACTACTCTCACTATAGATGGTATAATTAAGGCTTATAGAAATGACTCATTAAATTGCGACAGCTTCGTGTATCTTGCAGTTAAGGAAAAAAGATGGAGAAATAATCTGGAGATGCCATATGAAGAGATCATTTCTTTGTTTCAGTACCACTTCACCCTAGCTGGAGAAAGTTCATGAAGAGCTCTGTCTCTTAAGGGTATGTTGAAAGATATGATGCTTCAGGTGCTAATAGAAAACATTAGACTCAGCTATGTCTCTTTTGAAACAAATATGCTGCCTTTTCTTCTTCAAAATATGAATACAGGCTGTGAGTGTGAAGAGTTGTATTGACTGGTTTTGTGGATTTGTATCTGTGATCTTTGGGGTGAAAAGTTTTGTATGGCAACATCAGTATACAGGCTTGTTTGGAACAGGAGATGTTATTTTTAATGGTGGTCTTTAAGTGTGTTGGTGCTTTTAAAATTATTTTTCAACTATTTCAAAAGTCTTAAATGGATGATTCTTTTAAATTTTAGATGCTGATATTGAAAGAAAACTGAGTAAATCCTTTGTGAATACAATTTTTTTTGTAAGTTTCTATAACCAAAATATTTATAGTAAAATTAGAGTTTGAGGAGCCCAGTTTTAAATGGGGAAAAAAAGAGTTCTGCTTAAAATTGGAAACAATGAATTCCCATTTCTTTTAATGGTAAAAATTCCAGTTAGTCAAAGAATCGATTCCTGTTCATTTTCTGGTTCTGTTTTTGTAAAGGTTCTTCCATATTCTGTTACCAGAGAGCTTTAAAACTTATGCAACATCCTCTTCTTGCCAACCAAGCTATAAAAAATCTCCATGATTTCAAGGAAAAAATGTAAAACAAAACCCGAGAATTAATATTCTCCCACTTCACATGTTATTCCTCTTAACAGAGAAAACGCTGACGAGTTTTCAAGTTATGGGTTCTGATGAAGCAATGTTGTTAATTTCTCAAACAGCCAGATATAGTTTATAGAGACGGAAAAATCAAACACAGACAAAGGTGTTAAGTGCTGGCAGAACAAAGATTGAAGTGCTGAAGAATAAGTGGCAGTTTAAAAGTTGCTGCCATCCCCAAAATGTTTGGATGTGGGTCAAGTCCTAACAACAACTTAAGACTCTTTTTCTAGTGTCCAAGTGGAAATGGAAACTTCAATATTTAATCCTGCATCTTAATAAATGGTAGTTAGAATTGATAAAGTACTGCCAAAAGAGTAGTAGTATATCTTCTTTGAATAATGAATAAGAATGTGGAGGAGTAGGGACAGTGGATTCCTTTCATTCTCAGAAGCTTCAAAACAGAGAATCGGGAGCTACTCACTGACCAGTATTTGAAGGACAGGTTTTATAAACCTTAGCTCATTACCTTCATAGTGGTTTTGCTGCCAAATGTATTTTGTCATTCAATAAGTATCTTTTCTCAGGTAGAAGTGGTTTTTATGATATTTTGTAAATTGCTAATGTTGCAAGCTTTACTGTGACAGAAATGCATTGTGTTGCTCTGGCACCACTGAGTTTTATGTGCTGCTGTGCACTTCTTCAGAGGTTTAACTCCTTTGGCCTTCAGTTTTATACTTGGTACAAGCAGCCTACTGATGCTCACCTTATCACAGTGTGCTGCTACAGTATAAACTAGGTGAGAGGCTTGCCAGACCAGTCTGCATAGGCTGATATTAAGTCTTCCATTAAGTGAGACAGACTGGATTACTGATTTTGGAATTGATGATGGATGAAGAAGCCACAGAGGGATGACATTGCTCTAAATTTGTAATACTGAGATTAGGGAGTTTTTCTCTGTAATGTTATAGTAATGGGCATTTTTCAAAGACAGAAGGAAGGAAAGATTAGATTTGGTGCCTGCATGTTGAGGGAGGTGGAAAGGAAGAAATAACCACAGCTGAAGTTCAAATTAAGGTTTCAGAAGGTGCTAAATACATTGGAACAAAAAACAGAAAGCTTCTTCACCTCAAATTCATCACCAAGGACAGAAGGATGGTTTTATAATTGAGAGTGTCAACTCTGCAGTACCTGTCACTTTATCTGTCTGCAATATGCCATACACATTTATAGTGATGTATAAGTAATAATAATAATTTTGTGCTCGAAGCAAAAGATATGGATTTAGGCAATCCTTTTCATATCCATCTTTGACATAAATTTTTTGTGTGGCCCATGGACAAGTCAAATTTCTACACCTCTTTACACCTTCTACACCTTGCAAAATGGGAATAATACTGTTTTCTTCTCGAGGAACGTTGCGAGACTATAACAATAGTGGCAATTTGTTGTGAGAGCCTGAGCTCAAGACACATCGTTGTATTTGCTCCCAATTCTTCCCAGGGAGAGACTTCCATTTCTAAAACTGCCATCAGGTCCTGACTCTTACACAGAGTCTGTGATTAATCACCAAAGCCTCAGCCTTGATCTGTTAACATATTTTACTTATATGAAAGTTATAACTGAAAGTTCAAAAAGTAGGTGTTGTATAACAGATTACGGGGATGCGGAGGACATCTGTCCCACTTAGTGAACAGGCCTTGGAACAGATGTCTCAAATTTCTTCAAATCCAGAACATGCTGTCCATTTTTCTGTAATAAACAGAGTTTTTCCTCTCTGTCACTGAGCACCTAAGTATTATCTTTAATGCATAAAATATGTAAATTCTTAAAGCATCATTTTGCTCTTTAGTGAGTTTAGATATTACAAAACGGTTTAATTATAAAAACAGACAGACCTAGTCCTGGGACCTGTGCAGCTAGAAATAAATGTGCAATCAAAACTGCAATTACCTGCAGAATTTAGTGTAAACAGATCAGCAATCACATAACAAACACAGGCTAGTTTGCATTCTGATATGAATACAGTTAGATCCAAAGCAATTTTCCTTTATTTATCTTAGCTGCTCAGCATAAATAAAGCAAGGGCATTGAAGCAATTAGCATAATTAGAGTATCGTGGTCAGGCCCTGTGTGATTTCTAGAGACGTTTCACTTAAGAATTCTTTTTCCTGTACAAGAGTTTCCCCGAGCCACTAAAATATCGCTTTGGGCATTTTTGTATTTCAAATTTGCAAGTTGTCAGTTTGAAAAACCCTTGACACACGGATGTGAAAGCATCTCACAGACAACCACAGAAGGTATACCCTCAGCTTTTCATTACTAAGAAACTGGGGAATTTCCTTTTTCAGCTCTTTCTCCTTCTTGACGTTTTAACCCTAGAAATGTCAGGTTTAATTATTTCAGGTACCACCCTGCAGACCTAAGGGTTAAAAACAACCTGTTTCCCCAAAAGGTGTGACATTTATGCCACTTCAGGGGTGACATAAAGACAACTTCCAGCATTCCCATGACACCCTTCTTCATTCTTTTATTTGCTTGTCTCTGCTAGCAGCACTGGAAGAGGTTGTGTGGGAAGAGGTGTTTTTACTTCAACAATACCTAGAACCAGCTTTCTACCAGTCCCTTTACTGTTGTGATTCCATTTGGAGAGCTGAACTAACACTAAACCATGGGACCACTGCTGGATGTTTATAGAGTGAGTGCAGAGCAGGAAAATCATAGGAAGCTTGGTTTTTTTTTTTTTTCAGAGACATACCAGAATGGCTGGGTGGTGGATGCAAAGTACTTGTCCCAAAGTACTATTTGCAGATGCCAAGGCCAGCTGCAAGCATGGCAACAAAGTGAATACGAATGGGAAAAGACCGTATCTTCTCCTCTTTTTTTCCCTTCCGTTTTTATTCTTCATTAATGAACATTTCAACAAGGAAATAGCAAAATATGTAGAAATTATAGTGGGTTTCTTTCATCTTTATGAATTGAAAGGGCACCTGCTGTTTCCAGTGGGACACAATGGACTTCTGGGCCAAGTTGTAACACAGTGGACTTCGAGAGCATGGGCTGGCTACAGGCAGCATGTATACTGTGCAATTAATTGTTAAATGTTGAAGAGATTTTGATTATTAGACTAGGTCTCCTATAATTTTTAAATTGTCTTTGTCAGTGCTTTGAAATCTCTCTCTTATGCAGAGGAACTTGTGACCTCATTTATCACATTCTTCTCCTTATTAGCACATGGTATCAGAGGTACAAAATGGGGAACCTAAAAGGCAGAATCAGAACATAAGCCATAGATTGGAGGACCAAGGTATTTCGAGTAATCTGATCCATTTTTAAAGAATGTTGTTAAATGAAGAATTACAAAAATAATAATAGAGCCGGGGTGACGAACAGTTGTGAATGTGCTTTAATTGTAGTGTCTCTGAACCTTTCAGAATGTGAAAGTGTTTCTCTTCTCTCAGTCCTTTCATGTCTCCTCCATTGCTTAAAATATATAATAGACAGTTTTAAAACCAGTCAGTTTTACATGTTTGTCATTCTTTCTCTTAAAGGAACCTAAAAGAAAAGAAAAACACCAATTAAGTTTATCCAGGCCAAAACATTTTTTCTCAGATGGTAGTAATCCCAGTAATTTAATGCCAATATTGTAGGGCCTACAGAGAATTTGAATAGCAAACACTCCTATAGTTTTTTGAAAAGAAAAAGCTTTAACTGCAGAAATGTTCTGTCCTTCTGACTGCATTTATCTTGCTGATTAGTGATAATGGAAAATCTAGCAACAGTTTACCGCAGAATATTGGAAACCCTCCAGGCAGTCAGTTACAGAAGCAATAACCCCTCAAAATAACATAGGTAAGTCTTTCTATGAGTCAAGGGGCAGTGTGGGAATGCTGAAAGAAGTTAAAGCTTAATAGTTATAGACACTAAAATAAGTCTCTTAATGATAGGGATAAAGCAGCATGACATCTTTAAACTGGGCTGCTAGATGAGTTTATTTATTCTTTCTTCCCAGTAATTTGCACAATGTTAGTTCTTTGAATGCAGAAGCAGTGCCTTGAAGATTTTTTTAATCTGTCAAAGACAAGTCTTTATGAGTGAGCGTACTTCGGTTTCTCTCTTTTTATTCTATATATATGTCTGTATTATGTGTATATATAAAAGTGAGGACACAAATTAGTTATAAGTTAGAGAACAGTAAGTTTTTTTCTTCCGTCTGCTCTTTAGATTTGTCTTTTCTATTGGAAACTCTTGTAGCAAAAAGGCCAGCCATCTAAGGCTGAAATTCTCCCCTCTGCAGCAAGCTAACACAAGGTCTGCACACTCTTAAAGTGCAAGTCCTTTGTTGTTGTCATGTTTCCAGTAGATTCTGATTTTTGATGCCCTTTCCTTGGCTGCTTCTGTAATTCTTTGTTTCTTGGAGGCTTTTTTCTTGTGTATAGTCTAGATATTGCTGTTTTGAGTCAGACTTGCTATCCAGTTAGTCTGGTGTCTTGTTCACCAAATAGCCATTAGTAAACACTTTGCAGGAAGGGCAGGAAATGTCAGTATAGGTAGATCTGAGTTAATCTATCCCTTATTAATTTTTCCCCTAAATTCTTATGTTCAAAGGTTATCTTAATAAACCCCAGACACAATGTTAACATTGCTTACAAAAATTGCCTTTCCTGCAAGGGCTTTCACTCCTTCATATTCACTATGTATAAATGTGTAGCTCCAAATAAAGGAGTTGTGGGACAGTTGAACTCTGTGGGTAGCATGGCTGAACATCTTTATTCTGACAGTTCACCAGAAGAAAAGCGAATGTTGAAAACAGCAAAAGGCTATTATTTAAGGCACTATTAAAATTTTGCCCAGCTCCTGTAAAAATATACCTATGTCCACTGAGCAGAATGTATTATCTAGGTTTCTGTAAAAAATGAAAGGTATTTCAGATTATATCAAGTTTGCTGGCATCAGTGTTTACACTGTTCAGTATTCTGCCTTTTGGTGTAACTAGGGCAAGAAATGTGAGGATATGGCTGGAGTCTACTGGAGGCTAGCTCTGAAAACCTTAGCAAGCTCCTGGTGACTGCTTAGAGTCCCAAATATTAATAGATAACATGAGGAAAAAAAAATTTTGATCACCCCCTACTATACAAACTTCAATTCACTAGTTCTCACTCAGTGCATAACTAGTGCTGCTGTTTTCTTATGTATTGCCCCATGTCTTAAAGTAATCGCACAAGCAGTAGTTCTTGCTTGCTTGACTGTCCAGTGTTCCTTCTCAGTTTCTAGACATTTATACAGTATTTAACAGCATGTTTCCTCTGAAGTTAACATGGTCATATTATGCCCACTATCCATTTATCTGCATTTGAGTCCTAGAAGTGTGAGATTGATTTTAACTTGGCCTTGCTGCTTTTAAGTCCCTTAGTAGTTTAGACCCTGGCTGCACCCGAGACCTCCTGTTCGACCCTCATCCTTTCAGGTATTCAGGCTGTGACACCACTTGCCATGTTGGGAATCCATCATCACTCACACATTACTTTGGCAGGTAAATTGTGGTTTTACTCTTTATTCCCAATGGTGAGGCACTCGCTCCCTCTTGACTCTGTAATTTTCACAGACACACACATGCACACATGTTTTCTTCTTGCAGATGAACCTAAGTTGGTATAGCTGGAACATTTTCCGCTTCCATAATCAGGAATATCTCACTCCTTTTATGAAGATGGCTAACAGATTAGGATTCATGTATAACTTCTGTAGAGCATCACCCAGTTGCTTAAGAGAAAAGATTTAAATCACACTATATAGCAGCACTGATCTGGTAGAACTTCAGTTTTTCTGATGTTGCCCTCAGTTAAAGGGAACAGCCTTATTTACCTTATATCAGGCAGCTGAAATGAAAACATGGGTGTAAACTTACCCTTAAGGCCTCTAAGTCATTTTTACTGCCATTGTTGGACTTTTGGGCATCTAATAGTTTTGTTGTTACAGAACTTCATCCTGCCCTTCAGTCTTATATACCCTGGTTTGTATTTCCTTTTGTTGGATATCCAATTATACTTGTGAAATTAGGATCCTTATCTAGTGAAGATAATTGTTGTATTCAACATCGATCAGTGACAATAATGATGTGGGCGCTGTTAGGGGCTACATCTTCTCCCTTGTTCTACAGCTTCACAAGGTAATTTTGAAAAATAAATTAATGTTTATGAAGCACTCAGATGCTGTGGTTATGAGCATCATGGAAAATCTCACAAGGAAGCTTGTAATTCTGTCTTCAGAGCACGGTTTGCACAGAATGCAGTAAATAAGGCCTAGGGCCACATATTGAAGACTAAGGAGAAAACAAAATATCAAATAGCTGTTCATTAAGGCAGCACTATCTATTATATGCAATAAATGAGGCTGGAGTTCCAGTGGAATGGTTTTTTACTTTGCAGCCCTCAACATTACAATCTTAATGCCTTTCTTTTTGCATTGTTCTGGATGTAATTTCTTATGATCTACTAATAAAAATAGAAAAGTCAGGAAGTTTTGCTGAAGCCAGCATAGTTTGTTGGAAGAGATATAGTTTTAGGTTAATTACATGTATTTTTGCCATTTGACCAGAGTAACTAGAATAAATTATCATTTTTCTATGTGCTCTAACATAAGGGGAGGAGAAAACTGGATATTAGGGAAAAATTCTTCACTGACAGAGTGGCCAATCACTGGAACAAGTTCCCCAGGGAAGTGGTAATGACCCCAAGCTTGTTGGTGCTGAAAAAGTGTTTCAAAAACTCTCGTACATATATGGTTTAACTTTTAGGTTGCCCTGTGTGTAATCAGGAGTTGAATTCAATGATCCTCATGGGTCCCTTATGGTTTAGAATATTTTACAATGCTAAAATTTGCCAACATCCTTCTTAGCTTTGCTGCTACCAGAAGAGTGGTTCAAATTGGAATTTGTGGGAGCCATTCCAATTTTTGGAAGTAAATCTGCTATAGTGGGAAAATATGTCTCTGTTCTATTTCATGGTGCCCAAATAGTCTAGCCTATCCCCTCTAGCCTTCTCTCCCATTTCCAATACTCAACTTCCCAGTGCCTCACAGTTGCTCGTTCAGGCTGTCAGTATTCCCCACAAGCTCCATTTCCATTCTCTTTACCAGCCCTCATCTTCTATCTGCATCTTAGGTACTTAACAGATCGAGCTTCATTTGCTTAACTCCTTTCTTGCCATGTTGGTTCATGTCAAAGAAGATTCAGAGGCCTCTAAATATGGACCAGGTGATTTGAAGCTCTTTTCTCAGATTATGAAAGAAGCCCAAATCTTTATGGGTCCTAGATTTATTAATCCTAGAGTAATTTTATACTTATTCTTAAGGTGTCTTTCCTTCAGCCAAGGGACTCCATTCCCTACTCAGTCCTCTGCAGTTCTTTGCCTTATTCTGTTTCTCCTACACAAAATCTGATTCGTGCATCTGTCCTACTCAGGCAAGATAGGTTCTTCTTCCCAGATCACGGGAAGGGATATGATGAGGCAAGTACCTGGTGTTAGTTCTGATGGAGACATACCACTGACCTAATGAAAACTAGAGTAGCAAATGCAAGATCTGGTCATGTGCCAGCAGTCTCTAGCAGTCATTCTGTGTGTTTAAATGGAATCATTAAGTTATATATATATATGTATTTTGTTATCTGTACCTTAGCTAGAAATTCTACAGGACTTGTAAACTGGAGTTTTACTCAAGAAATCAGAACTTGGTTAAATGAGAGCAGATTTGAACAGAACAGTTTAAAGAAAAGGTCATTAAAATTTTTTCACGTGGGCAATGTTATAGTCTCCCTACCATACTTTTGGGAACAGTTAAACCAATTTGACTGAATTGTCCCAGAAATTCCGGCTGCAACTGACACAAAAGAAATAACAAATCTAAAATCTTGCTTGCAGAATGGAATGTGCGCTACTCCTCAATAATAAATCCTTTTCAAATTGCATCAGTTTTGTCCTGGTTAATTAATTTTGTTAATGTTGTCCTCCTGAACATCCACAGGAGTAACTGAGTGAAGCAAGGAGTCCTGCATCTGTTTATTTCTGTGTGATGTTTATATACTTATCTAACAGTCTGAAATAATGTTTATTACTAAACAAGATTTTAGTAGTGATAAATTTCCACAGTTTATATGCACTAATTTTCCTACCAAGATGGAGCGTAAAGCTCACTTTAATAAAAAATAATAAACATTACATACTGGATATGTGGTACAAAAAAAGAGCTGTATGAATGCAATCACTAGGATGTTTCTTTTGCACTGCTGGATGGGTCTATGGCTAGACCTGATCTAGATCCCACACAGAGAAAGATGTGGATATAGACAAGTTGAAACATGTGGGTTTTGGTTTTTATGACTACAAATAGGTTTCTAGAAGGAAAAAAAAAGGGTATAAATTTTGAACGTTCTAAATTAGACATGAGATATTTGGCTGATTGGTCAAGTATAGAATTGAATGACAGTGTACATGCAAGATGCACTGACATTTTGACACTGTATGGTTTTTCAAATACTACATCCTTAAGAATGAGCAGTGATTATGTGGAGAAGTTAATATGGTAGTTGAATGTCTTCAGCTAAAGTTGACACTCCAATCAATTTCTGCATTGATGATATATATATATACTTATATATACATCATGTGCCAAATGTTATTAACATAAATGGGAAAGCTTGTCTTACCCAAGATAACAACAACAATTTCTCCTTTCTTTTTTATTGTTTCTGAGTGCTTCCTATAGTAGTATTTCTTGAGATCTTTGTAAGGGAAAAGGGTTTGTTCTCTGACAGCAGATTTTCATGCTGAATGACTTTGTATTTTCTGCTGACAGCTGTCCAGTGTTGACCACTGTAAGAGCAGAGTACTGTAAGATTTTTTTCTCTTGATTTGCATACAAGCATTTTTTTCAAGGCTGTGCCTTGTATTGCCAACTCTGAACAGTTTGAGCAGTGTATTTTTAAAATGCTGCAGAAAGTCTGAAGCAATTTCTAAGGGGAAGAACAAAATATTCTGCAGGCATGTCCAAGAAGATAATGTGGGAAAATTTACCATTTTGTGAAGTCTAGCATTTTCCAGACACAGTATCAGTCTTTGTAAGCAAGGAATAAAAGTTGTCCCTGGCAAGAATAAGTTAGTAACATTAAAAGTTGGGGAAAGATCCTTCAGAAGAAAAGAAATCATCCTTCATCTGTGCTTCGGTTCAGACATTGCTGAATCTATATTTGTCCTGACTTGTGCATTTGCTGTGTAAGCTGCTTTGGAGTTGATAATATCTGTGGGTTGTTTGAAGCACCAAATAATTTCTGTATGCCATAACTATATATTCACACAAAAGTCTGCAACAGGTTGGCATTTACTCTGTGAAATTATTTACTAGAAGTGCAACTTAGCAGTTTTCTCCCTCTTTTTCTTCAACCTTCTCTTAAACTCATCTTACTTTCTCTTGAACGTTTTCGGTCCTTCTGTTCTCTTTTCAGTGCTTGTTGTTCTGTCCCCCTTTTTTCCTCATTCTATCCTTTATAGTCATTATATTTTTTCATTTTCCATTATGTTTTCTATATCTACAAGTGAGCTTTAGCTTGTTCCTGCTATTATGAGATTCACTCCCTATCACTGGGTTTTTTCTAGTATTTTTCTTAGAGCTTCAAAATTCCTCCTTTCCGTCCCTCAATTCCATCAAATGCATATCCTTCCAAGACATTCTGGAAGCGACTCCAAGGTTTTAGTCCTCTGGATTCATGAGAAATGCTCTGTATCCTGAAGGTAGGAAGGAGGACCCAGAGATATGAGCTTGATCTGGCACTTCAGTACCTCAAAACAGGTGGATATTCTGAATTAGTAGAGGAGAAGCAATAGTCAAATGTCAGGCAGGTGATAAATCTTCAGCCTCCTAAAGGTGAGAAATGAATGCATGTATGTAGTTCATAAAGTGTTTTTAAAGGGCATATTGCTTTTAGAAGGAAAGTAACTGCTGTGGGACCAGTTGTTAATGTAGATTTTACTTACAGGGCCTTAGAAACACGGGCCCTGACAAGCAGTGTTTATTTAAATACTTTAGCTGAACATACACTAGAAGTCATAATGAGGCAACTTAGTGAAATTTGTGCTAAGGTTTTTTGTTCAAATTGAAAATGTTTTATGTTTTTCAGAAATTGATATTTATCCTTCAAACTCTGTCCTGCTCTCACATTGTCTCACAAACACACGCATATTTCATGTTTTTTTCTCAGGATGCTGTGTAAGCCATTCATTATTGGCATTTCTTCTCTTTGAAAGTGTATCTGCCCACACAGTTAAAAAACAGCTGTCTGTAAGTTTCACCCTCTTTATGCAGACATGTGTGGGTAAGGAGTATTTAAACCGGTTGTAAACTCAAGGAAACAGTGATCAATTCCCTCATTGCTGAAGACCAGTTCAGGAGAAGTATCAGAACTAAAGAGAATATGAGATTTTCCAACCTGAGAGGCACAAAGGAATGTGTTGAATTCCCCAGATTACTGGTGTGTTTGTTCTGTTTCTCCCACCTACATATTAGCATGATTTGCATTCCTTTGGCCAATTATGCTGCTGGCTAAAAACTATTGTAGCTGTACTAAGAGTTGTGCTGAGTTTTGGAAGACTAAGTACTGTTACTGGAAATACTGGTTACAGAGCTTTCAGATCCCTTTGAACACATTGAACTCCCTAAGGACAGCCCATGTATTCCTTTCAAACCCTATGTTGCAAGTAATGTAAAACAAATTGTTAGCAGCTTTGTGGTAAAGGAGAATGTTTCTCCCTGGTAGTCTTTCTTCTCTGCTTCATGTAGCTCTTTCTTACACATCTCTTTCTCTGCATATGGGGGTGGAAGAACATAGGCTTACAGATAATTGAGCTTGCTTCTTGTTTCCTGAAGAGCTCTCACAAACATATTTTTAAATCCTTGAATTTGGGTTGCTGGCTGCAAAGTTGCATATATTTGTGTAATATATATCACTTTTTTCCATCTACACTTACCATTTTTTTTCTCCACAGTGAAATTCATACAGTGTTTTGTGTTTGCTATAAATACACATCTCAGCTGTATTTCTATCCTTTATGTCAACATTAAAATTCCCTTGTTCTATGTTTAGCTTGAATAATTACCAAACCATTTGCAATTAGAACTCTAGGATATGACCTCACAGTGATTTATTCCTTCATTTCTTTCTGTATTTAATGTATTTCAGATACTGAAAATACCAAATCTTTGTCCTTTTATTTTGATGTTTATCAGTAATGGAAACATTCCAAAACAATCAGCCAAATACCTATGCTTTGTTCATTTATTGCCTTCTCTGAAGATAAATTGACTGTACTCAACTCTCTTCAGCATTTTTCTTCACCTAGATATTATTGCCTTGTGCAGCCACCCCAAGGTGACTGTTATCACTTAATTAAATCCTTGCACGCTGGGAAGAAAAAACAACATTGTTCGTTCATAACCCCAAGGAGGTGTGTTTTTTTTTCTTTAAGCCACTAAGCTTTTTCCCTGTTTTATTAACTTATTCCTGGCTACAGCAAGACATACTTTGTTGATGAGCAAAAGGTTGTATTAGCTTTTTATTTTCTGGGTAAACTTATCTTTTCTCTGGGAAAAGAACTGTGGGCATTACAACAAAGAAGAAAAATGGGATCGCTCCAAACCCTGCAATTCTAGTAAAGGTCTGTGTAAACATCAAACCAGTAAAGAGAAACAGGGGAGTAGCAGGAAGGAAATGAGAAAATAAAATGCAAACATAAAATTGGAACAAGACAAAAAAATAAGATGACGTGTATATACAAAGAGAAACTACTGCAGTGCTAAGGGAAAATTGGCATAAGGAATAGTATTTCTGAAAAGAAAAATATATCAGGGCTCTTTATGTTGCTGTCTAGGGCAGCATCTTTTTATTAGCCTCTTGGTTAATGTCCTCTCTCTGTCTATTGATTTTAGACTACATAACACTTGCTTTTACCTTTGCATTTTCTTTTCCATAGTGCATAATCCTCCTTGAAAACTGTAAGAGGAAATATTGCAGATAAGCCAGTCATTGAATATGTGAGACCTGTGATTTGCTTGTAAGTTGTTTTAAGCACAGTAGTTCATATGAGAAAGTTCATTTGAAGTAGTGAGTTGCCAGAAGATGTACGGTTTAGCTGCATATTGCTTGTTTCTAGTCCGTTAAATGTAGGACCAGAAAATAGGTTTATCCACTCTAAAATTGGGGCTCAAGCAACCATAAGTATTTGTTCATGATGCTAAATCATTTTGCCACCTGCTGTGTTCAACAAGCATTTACAAATAAATGCGATTTGAAGGCGTAGTATTTGCAGCAGCAGTTTATGATATCATTTGTATAGAAGCATAACATTTTAGTGTGTGATAAGAAAGAGCTTTTATGGAGTTGGATAATCATGATTTTTGAAATTAACTACTTATTTGTAGACTTGTAGATTTGTAATTACTGTAGGTCAGAGACAGTAGTACAAGTTCGTATGTGAGGCACAAAATATTGAAAGGTTTGTACAGCTTTCAAATCCAGTATGTCTGTAGTTTGTATCAGTAGTTAGTCTCTGGAAATTCCCTTTGCTTGATAAAGTTTCACCCTAACTTCTGGGATTTCTTTTTGTTCAGTGTATTTAAATTCTTCTTTGTTGCTTTGTGAATCAAATAAATTTTACAATGTTTATACAGCTTAAATTTCTGTCTTTTTTAGCAATAGCAAAAATCTTTCCATTTACCTTTACAGATTCACAAAAGTGCTTTCCAATCTGTGTGCAATGGATTTGCTATCCACATATTTTAACCTATACTCAGTTTTTTTATCTAATCTGTTTTAACTTCGAGGCCTGTAGACCTATAGAGCTATCTGCACATTTTATTGACTATATTGAGAAGGTATATATATCTATATATGTATACTGAAGCCTCTTTTCTTTGGAATAAAGGCAATATATTGCAAATTAATCAAGACTTTAGGTTTGGTTTGGTTTGAGATTGCTATTAAAGTGCGGTTTAGGAAACATATCTGCAATGAATTAAGTTTTGGTGTAGAAAGAGTGAGATTCCTCAGAAGCAGATAGTTTTGGCATTAGTAAGAGATTTTTTAAGAGTTGGCTGTAGGCAGAATTTGATATGCAAATTTGGGACACTAATTTCAAATAGCTGTAGTATGTACATACTTTCTGTTTGCTTTCCAAAACTGGTTTTGTCAGATTTTTTTCCTTTTCTCGTTCATTCCCTATTGGAAGTTCTAGTTCTACATTTGTTGTATTATATGACTTTTTAATTGATTTTACTAGTAGTTTGTGATATCAGTGGGTGGCATAGCAACTTCATTGAAGGATTGGGAAATGGCACAGGAAGCCTGTGAGGGAGAATTTGATTCCAACAAGGTTTAGGTAGAAATATATTGCAAGATATATTGCAGTTTGAAACAAGGATGATTTAAAGTTTCATATGCCATTAATGTCCATCTTTAGAGGTCAAAAAGCATTCTGAATTTCTGAGTACTCTGGTGTGTTTATTTTATTTTCCATTAAAATTTTAATTTAGAAATAAACCCAGTCTTAAGTATGATAGGAAATCACCTCTAGCAAGCTGGATTGTAATCCTACTAAGGATTGTAACTAGGCTGAAATACTGATTTCAGATTTTAAACCTTAGTCAGATCTCAAACAGTCTTCTCAGATGGAGAAAACATTTGGTTATATTTCGGTTGCAGTTATCTTGTGTGTGTGTGCTTCTGCTCTTTCCCATCTGGTTTCAAAACAGAGTCAGGGAATGACTGATAAAACACCATTTCTTTTTCACTATAGTGACTGAAAACAGATTGAAGAAATTCAGATATATGTTGGAACTCATTAAAGCATGACCACTTAAATTTATTTATTTTAAGTCAGAGGGGTTGCTGCCAATTAAAATGGCAAATTTACATGCAGAAGTCTGTCTATACTGCTTTCTGTGTGGTGTGTCAGGCAGCATGTTCATTTGGGCATGATAATGGAACAAAATCTGAACTGCAAAGACATTCACATGGCAGCATAGAAAGCACTGGCAGTGCAGTTTGATAGGACAAGGGGTAGTAGTTTTAAACTAAAAGAGGGTAGACTCAGAGTAGATATAAGGAAGAAATTTTTTACGATGAGGGCAATGAAACACTGGCACGGGTTTCCCAGAGAGGTGATGGATGTCCCATCCCTGGAAACATTCACAGTCGGGTTGGATGGGGATCTGAGCAACCTGATGTAATTGATGTCCCTGCTCATTTCAGAGAGTTGGAAATAGATGGCCTTTAGAGGTGCCTTCCAGCCCAAACCATTCTATGATTTTATGATTCTATTTGATTTTGGCTCAATGTAGTTTTTCAGTGATTTAAAGAAAGGGAAAAAGATGGAGAAAATATGAAGAAAATCAGGCAAACATGTATGGTATTGCTTAGGGTCTAAAAGAAGACTGCTGAAGACAGGAGACAACTGCAAATACATGGAACTTTGTTATATTATATGATTTTTTCTTTAGTAATTTTATTCCTAGTTTATGATATCAGTGGTAACTCGTGATATCATAGTAACTTCATTGCAGAATTGGGAAATGGTGCAGGAAACTTGTGAGGGAGAACTTTATTCCAACAATGCTTAGCCAGAAATATACGGCAGCAGAAAGAAGAAAAATATCACAGTGAAAGCGGGAAAAGCTGGGATGCTACACTCACACTTTAAACACTGTATGTTTAAGGCATCATAATAAGAAATTAGAAGTGTTTCCTTGGTTTTCTCTGGGTGATTCTGAATAACAGAAAAATGGTGCTAACATTTGGAAAGAGGACGAGTTTTCTTTCATCACTTTCATTGATGAAGGCACTTTTCCCACAGTCATGTTAGGGAGAGACTAAGCTTCAGGTCTCTTACAAATTGGAGTGAATCAGATAGTAACAGTGGAGAGCAATCATGTCAGTACCCACTTGGCACAAGAGATACAACATATAGATTGTTGACATGTGCAATAAATAGCATCAGGATTGGTGATGTCAAGACTTATTCAGGGCTATTTAGATAATGTGGTGGTGTGGATTGTTGGCACAACCAACAGCTACAGTACTCTGCAGTGCCAAGGAAATCTCGAGCACCCTTTGATGAGCAGGTTACTGATAGTTTATGCTGCAGCTGATCCAGGGCACCCCTTAAAGGAACAGCATAATAATTTGGCTGCACACTAAAACCCTGTGTAAAAATACAGATGAACATTTTCTGTCTTTAAAAGGAAAAAAGATATTGTTAGTTGAAACCTTGTGTTTCTGGCTTCTGGACAAATTATAACTCACTTACCAGTCCCCACACTAGAGAATAGGATTTTATTATGGAAATACAAACAGATCCTTAATTATCACAGCAGTCAGAGGTGCCACTGTAATATATTAGCTTGTATTTTAAAAAGAATATAAAGCTTTTTCATTGGAAGAGCTGCTCTGTGCTGTTGATATGCTTAAATTTATGCAATGAGCTGGTAAACAGCAAAATCCATATTTATCTTTACCTACACAGGCATTAGAGGTGAGCTCAGGAAAAAAAAAAAAAGAAAAAGAAAGGAGAAGACAGAGGGAGGGAGGGAGGGAGGGAGGGAGAAACACAGTATTTCTTCATAGCCTAGGGTGAGATTAGAGTCCTGTTGATGACAAACCTACATGCTGTCTTCTCACCTGGTCTCATATTCCAGCTGTGAAACAGAAGTGGAAGGTCAACATAGCAATAGTGTTTTGTAGAGGCAAACTGAGTTGATTTCCTCAGATTCATTCAGGACCAGACCTCCAGTTCCCTCAGGATAATTGATTTTCACATAAATGTGCATTTCCCACTTTTGTGTGAAATGTACTTCTGGACTGAAGCACTGTAAGCTCAAAACCCTTGCACAAAGTATTGCAAACCAGCATAGAGATAGCAACTTTACTGTGAAGAATGTACATGTAGTGGATAATTATTTTAGGGGAAGATTTTGGAATATTTTTATTATTAATGGAGTCTCTGATTTTTTCAGGAAGTTGTTTGTCCCATGTACTTGCAGTACTCCTGTGTTCCCTGCACAGATAAGTGAATGGAAACCAAAGCTTCTGTGAGAACCAGAATAGCACAGCATAGCTTTCTGTAGATTTGCATCCTGTCTTCTACTGACTTTTGTGTCTTAAGACAGAGTAACCTGAGTATTTTTCAATGATCAAGACATTTGAAAGGTCTCTGTTCCATGATGTCTAATGCTATAGAAACTCACAGTCCAGCTTTTAGTGCTGCAAAGGCTCTGAGGTCTCATCTCCATTTTAAATCTATTTTCTCTTAACCTGTAGGAAGTTTTCTGAGACCTCTGTCAAATCTGGGAAAAACTAACCATGGATTTGAATGCTGTTAGTAGAGTAGACAAAGACATGCAGAGCAGAGGAAACAATCTTTAGAATTGCAAGAACCGCTTCAAAACACAAACCTTAAGAGGTTATAGTTTAGTGGGCTTTTTTTGTCTCTTTTTTTTTTTCATATCTCAGTAAATCCAGCTTCTAATAACTAGCATGTTCTGATTCAGGCCAGTCCAGATTCAAGGATTCAAGTCACAAGATTAAGGATTCAAGTGGCAGTAACAGTTCTGGAGGCTTTTATATACTGGTTTTTAGTGGAAAAACGAATGGCTGCTTTAATTTAGCCTAGCTGTCTATGGATCCTGGAAGACTTAGAGGGAACATATGTGGAACTGCTCCACAGTCCCCTAGGTGGAGAAAGAATGGGTATAGCAAACAGATCTCCTGCATTAGTTCAAGGATTAATGACAGCTGGAGGAACTCTCAGCAAATTAGGACCAGGTTCTGTCTTCTTTGCATTATAACATGGAATAAGAGGCTGAAGATAAGAACATCGGTTTTTAATTTTTTTTCCATGTAACTTAAAGGGTTACAGTTAGAAACAGCACTGGACTGGGTAGACTACAGATTTGTTCTTAATGTGCTGTGTTCTTATTATATCTGTATTCCATTGTCTGAAAAGTATTCTTAAGATGTTCTTCTTTCAAGAAGAGTATAAATCAGAATGATATGCTAGTCAAAGAACTCAACTCAATTTCTCATTCAAATCTATTTTGGTTGTATGTATTGCCATCTAATAGATTAAATATGCTAAACATAAGCCCCTCATGCTCTTCTTCCTTGAACACAGCCTCTCTGCTTCATATGTATGAAATTGTGTGATGCAAGTGAGAGCACATATTCAGGTCTGGGATAGAGGTTGAATTCTAGCAAGCCAATTGTCAGGATCAATCACCAGAGCATCTCAGTACCTAATGAGTGCACAGGTGATATTTTAAGAGTGAAATTAACTCTCTATAAAAAATTCTTCCTTTTAATTTTTTCACCTAGGTTTTTGGACAACTGACATTTAGCTACCTTTATCTATTTGCTTTCACATAGTGTCAGATTGTGTAGATTGACAGAAAAGCTAACCAAACATGCAAATACACAACAAATATAAGATCAATTTGAATTGAGCTTACATAAACTGAAATATTCATACATAACATAAAAGGGCTTCAAACCTGCAGCTTGGGAAACAATAACATTCACAACAAGGCTCATTGTTCCCACAATAAGTTTTGCTTCTACTTGCACAGTGTTCCAGTCAGATCGGGTTCCCACAATCTCTTGCTATGTGGTCTGAGGTGCAGTTCTGGGTACTCCAGCCCTCATTCTGCCAGCTCTATGTATCTTAGCTCCTGCTACTGCATCACCTTAATCTTTCACTTTTGGCACTTATTTAGTAAATGTTATGCAGGTACATACATTGTCAAGTCCTTTACTCAGGGCAGCACCTCTCAGTGCAGAAATGCATAGCTGTTTGTAATATTTGTATCACCAAAGGGCAGGAAGCGCTTACATTCAAACACTATGTATTCAAAGCAAAGGCAGTCTACAGATAGATGTACACTTAATCCTGATCCAAAGTGATCACTTTCTTAGGGGAAGAGATACATAATGTAATCTCTGTATGACAAGTCTCATCCTAAATAAATACATTTGATTGCATTTTGTGGCATGCAGTTCTTGGCATCACAATCTCCTGTCCAAAGAGTCTGGAACCAGCACTAGGAGCTCTAGGAATCCTAAATAATGAAAGGTTAGGAACTCATCAGAAATCATAAAGATAAAAGTTCAGTGCTTTAGTACATGACTTCACCGGGTGGTTTGAGATTTTGCAGCAATATAGAATGGCCTTCTAGAAAGAAAATAATATTTCTATCTACAGAGCAGAGATTCCTAAAAGTCATTTATTTCTTTGATACTCAAATTCTTAATCTCGGATTTTTTTCTTGAACATCCATCATTTAGAGATTTGTAATCTTGCTGTGATTCTCAAACTTACCTCTGATACTTGTCAATCTATTATCAGTGAACAGCTCAGGGAGTACATCTTAAGAACTCGACTGCCACCTTTAAACATTTTTCTTGCCTCTAAACCTTTCTCTTCTACACTTTCCATTTTTGCAATGGTTCTGTTCTGGAATAACATCCGCTTTTTTTCTAAGCAAGTAGTAAAACTGCCACTGCAAGTTCTTTGCTGCTTTGGATATATAAACATACTTATTCTGTAAGTCTACGAAAGATGTGTCAAGGGAATCAGTGAAGTTTACTCCTCCTCCTTCATTTCTTGGCTTTGAGCTATAAAGCAGACCTCCTTATTATTGACAAATTTAATTTTTGGCACTCCTCTGTTGTCATAAATTGCATCCTGACCACATGAGCAAAGAGCACGAAAATGACAAATTAGGAAGCTGGCATCAAAGTTCGTGCTAACCACATCCTTTGAGTTTGTCCCCTTACCTCATCTTTTTTACTGTAGTTGTTTTGGTGCCAAATGGATGTTGCCTTGTTGCCAAGTATGTGTCATTAATTCACAAGGAGTCTATGGCTGTGTAGCCATATAACCGTTATGGTGGACCGTGACTGAAAAAATGGCAGCAATATGAGAGTTGAAAACAGGGATTTCTGCGTGGTTTATGTTGGGATTTTTGCTCAGGGGAAAAAAGCTTGTAGCCCAAGGAAGGCTGAAATAAGTCTTATGCCTTTTTATTTTATTTGGGCTTTTATTTGGGGGTGGGATTTTTGTTTTGTTTTGTTTTGTTTTGTTTATTGGGGGTCAGTTTGTTTGTTTGTTTGTTTGCAAGGGATTAAAAAGATGGAAGAGGAGGAATAAAGCTTTTAGAGATTTGTGTAAGTCAGTAGATGATCAAACTTCAGTTGCTCATTTTTATTCATGTGTATCAAATACATCCCACGTAAAATCCTATTTCCCAGCACAATACTCCGATTGTCTCATAGTACTTAATTGTGAAAGCCCAAGGTCAGATTTTCCACCTAAGTAGTTATGCTTTTGCATGTTTGTTGATGTTGCTGGAGGATATTGCTCTGATATCTTAATAATGAGAGCACAGAAGATGGGTAGTGAGGCCAGATTTGTTAGCCATCATTTATGCCTTTTATTTTATTTTAACCCCCCACCCAAAAATGGTTGCCATGTTGAAATGAAACTTACTTTTTTGTTTCTTTCCTTAGTAAATCATATTTTTTAAACCATGTTGTAACGTGATAGATAAACAAATAATGCAATTATATGTATATCATAAAAGAGGGACTATTTTCTTTCCTAAATGTCAGTTGCATCCAATGCTTCCTCTCTTAAAGAGTGAAATATTTTTGCTCTTATTGAATTTTGTATGTCTAATTGGTGACAGGCTTTGTCCTTAAATAAATGCTCAGCTCCAGTTATAATATCACTATGTCATGAGTGAAAAATTCTAATTAAGATGATCTGTTTTCCAGGAAAAGTTTAGTATATCAATTAATCTGTTTTGTCAGGGGGAGTATTCCCTTCCCCAGCCCCTAACTCCTGAGCAGAGCTTGAATGATGAGAAAAGCATCACAGATGCATGCTGCATTGGACAAAGAACACATGCATGCATTTAAATCATGTATATCTTACTTTTTACTGATGTAATTGTGAAATATGTCCTGTTTGCATTCATAATTAGGGGGTGGAACAGATGGTGAAGGCTTAGTTTAAAATAATCTGTCATTAAAATAACCTAGCCTACTGGTAATTCTTCACTCTAACTGGAGTTTAGGTCAGGATAACAGGGTTTTTTTAAGCATTGGAACACACTAGAAAGAATTAGGGACTTCATGGATAGTGTGAAATATGAGGATATTCTCCAGAAGGACGCGGTAGTAAGACTCCAGTGAATTAAATTTGCCTGTAGTGGGAATATGCAAAAATGGTTGGGACAAAATTCCTCTGACAAATATAAATCCATTTACCATGATGCATTATACATAAGTGCATATTCGGTCAAAGTGGTGCAGTGGGTTTCATATCCTGAAAGGAAATAACCTCACTATGCTTCAAATACCGTAAAAGGTAGTGGGTATTTTGGGCTAAAACCCTATGCTTTACATTTTTGTGTTATTCTGATGTCAAAGGATATAAATTATAATAATTTGCATTATTGTTCTGAGGTGCTGTAGCTAGTGCCTTGTAAATCTGAGTCTCACTTCTTTCGTGTCTACCACATTGACTTGCTCATATGTGACAAAGAAAAACTTGTATCAGTCCTGCCTGGCTAATTTAGAAGTTTTCAGGAATAAGAAAACTGGCTCAATAAATCAGATACTTGCATGTCTTTAAAGCATTTATTTCAGTGTTCCCTCCAAGATTTAATTCTTTAACAGCTTTGAAGAGAGCATATAGATTTCAGTATGGTATTATGATAAATCTTCTTGAGGAGGGGCAAGCATTAACATTTATGTCGGTTCTTTTTCATCTTAATCCAACCTTGGTTAATAATCAGAAAATTCTACATAGTGGGTAAGAAGATGTAATTAACCCTTTGACCCCAGAATCTTAATTGGCGCCTGTTGAAAACAGTGGGGCAGTTAAAAAAAAATAAATTAAAAAGTAGCCTGTGGTGATTGAAACAGCATAATACATAATGGTTTTCTGAAATCAAAAGTAATAGAGAGCTTCAGCTTTAATCACATTTTGCATAAAACTGGTAAGTATAGTTTTAAACAAGAAGTTGCCAGTCTACCTTAAATTGGATTGTGCTCAAAATTGGCGTTTGGGGTCACCCTGACCCTTTCTCAGCTGCCACACTAGATGAGATAGGACTGGGTTTATGACAGTCAACTTCATTGACTTTAAAAAAAAAAAAAAAAAAAGAGAAATTAAGTCAAGAAAATTTTCCTCATATTCATGGTCTCTCTTTCAATGAAAATAGGACATTGGACATTATGAAAACCCAGTTACCTTTTCAGGCCCTACTTTATATTATAGTTAACTCTGGAAAGTCCAGAACAGAAATTTTATCTGTCTTTTGAACTACATTGAAACTGTTCAGAAATTCTGGCTGGAAAGCACTTTGGTTCTCCTTTTAAAAGAGATATTTGAAAGCCGACTATCTCCACTACCCTTCTCTCATTTGTTTTGTCCTTTGTTATACATAGGTAATATGAATCATACTTCCAGATATTTCTCATTAAAACAAAATTGTTTGTGAATTTGTAGTATACAATGGTATCACATACTCTTCTCCAGTATATAACATAATCTGTGTTATGTTGCCTTGCACCTTCTCTGAAGTCTGCTGCTCTCTTGGCATGCACAAAGGACGTACGCTTTATGAAAAATTGAAAAATTTCACCACGCATTACTTAAATAATAAATATTCATAAATAATACCTATGAATAACGAATGAGACAGTCCTTCAGAACTACTGTTTGACCTGTAAAAGGAACAACAACATTGTCACAAAAGTGGTCCGTCTCAGCCTTTTCATACTGGTGGGAGGAACTGCCTTGCATTGGAAGGTGGCTAGTTCTCCTCCTATTTTTGTTGTCATTTTTCTTAGGTATTGGGACTTGAGCTTAGTACTTGGAGCTTTTGCTGTAACATCTTTGTATTTTGGGCACAGAAATAGTTAGATGTCCATTAGCTGTTAATCAGTGGCTCTTTCAAAATACTATTAAATAAACTTTCTGATTTTGCTCTATTGAACAAAACGCTGAATTTGGTCAGTAGTTGCACATAAGCGTAACTTCAGAGAGGTGGGAAAAGAAATGGAGAAAGAATGAGTGATCGTGACTTAGTAGTCTCAGTTGGCCTAATGAACGAATTTTATGGCACAGGAAGGGACTAATCACATCCAAGGGTGTTGGTATGCTGCGCTGGCCTTGCCAGGCCTTCAGTGGTGCCTCCTCAGTTACCTCCCTTGTAAAACTCAGGGGCAAAAGTAAGGAATAGTGTCCCAGAAAGAAAGAGAAGAGAAGAAAAGAAAAACTGAATAAGTAAAGCTATTTAAATGAAAGGAGGGAATCAGAATTAATGGCATGGAAAAG
Source organism: Eulacestoma nigropectus (assembly GCA_013397775.1). Lineage (NCBI taxonomy): Eukaryota > Metazoa > Chordata > Aves > Passeriformes > Eulacestoma > Eulacestoma nigropectus. The sequence continues at coordinate 412,937 of VZTE01004413.1, forward strand.
TAGCAAGTGCTTAAGATGACTAACACTTCTCACTTCAACACCCTTCACGTTGCTGATGACTTTGAAGTTTTAGCCATGGAGGTTGAAATTTCTTTGTACTGCTATGTTGACTAGAGATAATTTTATTTGTTTATATTTTTTCCAGCAAAACTGGTTTCAACCAATTTCAAAACTACACTGAGTGATACATTTCTGCTTAATTAGTACTCAAAGGTTTCTTCAAACTTTTGTTTCATTAAGCCTGAAATCCTAAATAAAATTATGTGTGTAAAAGAAGCAGAAAAACCATCAGTGACTCAGAGAATTATTTTTTCCAGTTCTTACAAAACTTTGTCCAGATATGCCAGATATAGTGTGTAATCACACTAATGCAGTGTGCTAAGCAGACCAGAACATAAATATTCTTAAACTGTATGTCGTTCTCTCAAGTAACAGAGAAAGGGGACCACACGAAAAGCCTGGCTGTATAAAAAACTGACAAGAGTAAAGTTGTTTTTATATGATACACAAAAAACCTATGAAACATCTTTCCTCAAGAAAGGAAGATATCACAGTCATGCCAACTATTAAGAATGGGTTATTAAGAAACCTCTGGTAGGCTTGTCATTACTGTATGGATATTCCAAACACTGTTCTGAAGCATCTCTGTACATACTGTCAGACCCAGGCAAACTGACTGCTGCAGATAGGCCACTAGTCTGAGTTAAGTGTGACAATTTCTTGTTGTTTTTGGAGAATGGAGTTCTATATAGGTGACCAGGGAGACATGCTTCTCAGTTTAACAGAGGGTTAAACCAGTTTCCTCAAAGGAACACGTGACAGAGAATCAGGGATACTTTATTCTGAGTAAGAGATTGTACATAGTGGGAGAGATCAGATGTGCAAAGGTTTTGATTGTCCTGGTACGGACCTAAGTTTGAACTTCCAAATTTTCCACCTGTTATTGATGTTAAAAATTCAAGGAAGTGATGTTAATAATTTGAAAAAGAAATGATGATGATTTATAAGAGGTCATAAATTACTTGCATAATATAAATGTTTTTACATGAAGGAAATCTATGCAGATTTACATTTTTATTAATTCATAAATATAAATTAGAGTCTTTCTTTAATGCAGTATCTTTACTGAGGGTTTGTTTTTCAATACGTGGTCTATTATTTTTAGAAAACTCAGATTTTTGAACTAATTCCGCCACCTACTACATCAGAAAGGGGTGAACTTTTGCCAAAAACAGCTTCTGACTAGCGGCCTGTTAGAAATAAGTCAAGAAGCAGAAGAATAAAAATATTAAAACCCCTCAGAAATCACTGTTGTGTATTTGCAAAGGAGTGATTACATGATTTTGTCATCATGTATCTCCATCAAATTTATGTGCTTTTTCCTTCCAAAACCAGGCTGATCTCTCAAATGCTACAGTTAAAATTTCCTTTACATGTTCTTTTATCACAAGGATATTTGGGATGGGATTTTTGGGATTGTTCCTTTTTCCTCCCAACATTTAGGCTGTTTCATATTTTCTGAGCTGTTTTAGCATTTCTAATTTCTGGAATTTTGTGATTTTACTGTTGCAATAGTCAATGATTTTTGCCAATAATCACCTTCATAAAAGGCAGAAAGGTAAAGACATGGTTGGTTTATGAAGGTAGTTTCTTCCTAGTGAAGATTTTCTCTTATTCATAGAGGTATACTCCCTTCTCAATGTGCAATTATTTACTTTGTGTCAGTTTAGAATATAGTCCTTTGTTTATTAACTGCACTCATGTTTCAAAAGGTATGCATTAATCGCTGTAGTTGTATTTTGATTTTTGCAGTTGCAATGGAAACCGTATCCAAAGACTTGAACCTGTCAAAGTAAAATCTGATCTAGTCTTTTACACCAAAGAGATGAAATTCATAGCATTTCTAGAGACCTAAGCTGTAAACATATTTGACAGTAATCTGCTGATTGGCTTTGTTGTCTCACAAAACGAAAACAGTGTGTGCGTGTATGCGTGCATGTGCGTGCATGTGTGTGTAATCCTCAATTAATTTACAAATTATTGAGGTCCATAGTGGTTTGAGTGATGGCGGGATTTTATTTTCTTCTTTTGAGTTTTTGGAAATGGAAATTCCCTGCTTTGATTCTGAGGGATGAGGGTGATTTTTTTATATACACCATTCAATTAGAAGGTTATTTGTTTTCCTTATTTATTTCTTCATGGAAAAAAAGAACGTTTTATTTTTCTATATTTCTTCTATCATGCGAATGAGATAAATGTTATACAGTATATGGCAGATATAAGCATGGCAGTAAATTAACTTAGTAATATACTCATCAACTTGGTCTTAGTAATATACTCATCTGCTGTTTATTAATATGTAGACAGAATATAAAGGAATTGTCTTAAGGGTTCAAATTAAAACCACACTCATAAAAGTCAGAATATTTTCCTCAATTTATGCTGTGATGCCTTTGTTTGAATTTATTTCTATTTATAGTTTGGAATTTTTTATTAATCTATTCACTTCTTTTTTTCCTCTTACTCTGTAGTCCCTGGATGGATTTGTATTTGCACTAAATCAAGAAGGAAAATTTTTGTACATTTCAGAAACTGTCTCCATCTATTTAGGCCTGTCCCAAGTAAGTACATGCTTTCAGTTCTAGAACATGACTGTGTATGATGCATTCTTCTGTTTATCCTTCTTAAGGAAATAATAATTTGGTTTCTGTGTTTTGCATAAATATTGAATTAGCTGTTTAAAGTTGCATCCTATTCATCCTGAGACACAACTAAAAAATGTGCCTATCACTACTGAACATAAAGATTTGTATGAAAACTATTTGCCACAAAGGATCATTATTAATTTATTGAGAACAAATGAAGTTTCTCTTCTCAGTTGTTTTGAGCTTTAAACCTCTATACCTGATAGGAAAGGGACACTCTAATAGTACTTCCCTTGTGTCCTATTACTGGATGTTTATGGAGTATCCTGCATTATCCAGGGAGCTGACACGATGACAGAGAGTCATTTGGAGTCAAGAAATGCTGAAAGAGACCATTAAAATGTCTTGCAGGGAGAGTTCCAACAAGGACACATTTTGATGCTTTCACAAATGCTCACTAATATGAAAAGACGAATTTATAAAATATAATAATTTGGAGGGTTTTGGTTTGGGATTTTTTTTTCTTCATTTAATTGCTGACAACTGTTTTTCAAAGATTAAGAGACAGGACAGAAGTGGGGCAAAAGTTAGTTGTTAATGCTTATTCCTAATCCTGCAGCATTCAGAAATGTTTAGGCAGGATAGCTTCTTTCTGCTTGCACTTAGAAATGAAGCAGAAATATTTTGCATGATGATTTTCAGAGTGGGACCATCTACTTCTACAGTGATCACCCTGAGGAGGAAAAGAAAAACTGAAATAATACTTATTTCAGTGACTTTAAATTGGCACCCACACAGCTATAAGGAAGAAACTATTAGCATAGGCTGCTTACTGTTGGTTTTGCTGTAGCCCACCAACAATTAAATGGGAAATTTTAATATTTGGTGACAAAAAAAGACTAGTTTTAAATATTATCTGGTGAGAATATGAATAGAGGCTCATTAAGTCCTCAAAGAACATGAAAGCAATTGGCTGTGATAAGTTCAGTAATTGTTATTTTGTGCTGGCTTTGGCAAACCCAATGATAGACGTGGAAACGAGCTGTTTCTAGCTCATATCAGTATTCTTGTCTCTCATTTAAGTCCCTCGTTTTGTAATAGACTTTAATCCCTGACTTAATCTGTTTGGGAGTAAGTATCAAGAATCTCACATTTTGAAATCGGTGCACCACCATGTTGCTAATACAATAAAGAATTGGAGCTTTAATGTTTATTATTGTCTTATGTTCATATTAATCTGGTTTATGCATAGTATCCAACAAAGTTTAATAAGCCAGTAAAGAAGAAGGATGGATAATTAGTTTAAGCAGGTAAATGCTAATTAGGAAACTCCTGAAAGGCATCCATTATACACTAGCTTAAAATAAATTTTACAGCCCTGGTTAGTGGTGTAATCCAAATTCTGTCAAGGCAACTGCATTTTCTGTAATTGAGATGTGTATGTTTGCTTTGCATAACAGATGGCTCTGTATGCTTAGACTGATAGCTAGGAAAATAATAATTGCATTATTCTGGCCAAAAGAATATTAGCTCTTGGGTTTTGGCCATTTCAGTCAGTCCTCCTGCCAGCACAGCATATGCACATATATGGATTGGATTTTCAAGGAAATTGATGCATCTGGAATAGTGTGGCCATCTGAAATATCATCTGTTCAAGAAAAATTTGGCTTTAACCCTATGTTTGTCTCTTGTTAAAAGCATTTTCTGCCACTGTCTTTCAATTTATAGAGTTGATAAATCTCTACTTACTCTGAAGTCACATCATGTTAAGACTTTACACTTCATCTTGATCCATATACATTTCAAGAAAGGGTTCAGATAAATGCAGCAATTTTCTTTGCGTGTTAGAATATTTGATATATCAGGGCAAATAGTTCCATGAGTTCACCACCAAAAGTACTGATGGAAAAACTATGAAAAATCAGAACCAGTAATATGGTTTTATATAAAATAATAAATTAAATCTACTGAGATCTAGTAAAATATCTGATGTTTTTGCTGTTCTTCTCTTCTGTCTTTATGAAGACATTTTGTATTTCTCAGACCACTGGTATTTATATATTTTTGATATGTTATTGTCTTGGTACAGCATTGTATAGCTAGTCCGTTAATGATTTCAAAAGAACTGCTGTAGCTACTTCCTACTAAATTGCTAGTCAAAGCTTATTTGTTGATAAAAATATCAGCAAGTCTATCCATAGAACCATTTCTCAAACTATACTTGGAAATGCTACAGTTTTCCCCACACCAAACTTAAAATACTTGTGAATTCTGAATTTCTGGATTGGTGCTATGTGATACATATGGTGTTGTAGTTCTTTCACTGCAAGTAAACATTGATATACCCTATGCTGATACTCCAAAACTTTATATTTATATAGAACCTCCAGGCAGTGTAGCACTTAAAGACATTATGGTGTACATTATTATTTGAAATATCTTCATCAAGTTCTGGCTTTGGAGTCTTACTTTCTAGTCAAATCATTTCTCTAAGACTTCATCCTTGTTTGGTGGGGGTTTTTTTCTTTTTTTTTTAACTAGTATGCATGGAAATAAAGTAAAATATATTTTTTATTTGCAAAGCAAAATCTCATTTCTCCTAGTTAAAGGAAAATAGTTCTTTTATTGAATCTCAGCAGGTGAAAACAGTTATGGTAGTCAATTTTACTCTTTTCTGAACATTCAGAGCCAGTGGAGCAAAACAAATGGATGCTGATGTTCTAAGATAGCTGCAGGACTAATAGTAAACAAATCTGATAAAACAATATCTTGGAAGATAGCCTGGAAATGATATTAATAAAGTTACCCCTGGAAAAAGTAACAGTATATTTGAACAGTAAACAAAAATTGTAATAAATATCCTTTGACATTGCAATGAATATAACTGTCGTGTAGACACCCATCAACATATATATTTTGAATAATTTTTTTGAGTATTTTTTCTCCCTCCTAGTGCTAACCAAGAATTTTAAGCTAGTTTGGCAGATGTATATTTTAGACCACACCGTGTAATTGCAATCAGAGCAGTTTCAGAGAACAGAGATACATTTCAAAGTTTAGGAAAACACAGTTAGCTGAAAATAATGAGTGAGAGAAGGTAAAGGTCAAAGCAACAGAAATGGACCAACAATCTCCCAGTTAAAGAGTCTATGTAAATTGACTTTAGTCTATGTTAATTGTCATAGCTCAGTTATACCTGAGGCAAGCCGAAATAGTTCAGCATACTTTCCAGTTCTTTCATGAACTGTAGTATTTGTTGAAAGACTCAGAAATGTCTAGAAATGTACAGTATGGGCAGGATTTCTTCTCTGGGTTGGACAACATGATCTGTGATGGTGTAGCCAATACAAGCATCTTTTTACACTGGATCTCTGTAGTGATGTAAAACAGTTTGTTCTTCATATATATCTAGTCATTTTCCAAGTCAGTAGGTAATTTTTGATATCAGGGTAACTGCCATCTTTGGAATCTTCAGTCCCTGATTTCCTTTTAGAAATGGGATGAGATTTCAAAAAAAGTGGCTAAGCCCTGAAGAGGCATTCAAATCCCTCCTTCCAGCACTTAGAAGTCAGTATGAGTGCTTCCCTAAGAGATTTCCATTCTCTTGAAAAGTCTCTGTGTTTGAGACTTAGACCAAACATATGCTGAAATATAAATAGTAACAAATAGGGAGAAAAATATATCCAGAACCAGATAGAATAAAAATGTGTTATCCAGAAAGGATAAAACTGTCTCACATATGATGTTTCAGGTTCAATAGAAAATATTATGAGCTAATAATCTGGCTAGGCTGCTTTTGCTTTCAGGAAACAAGTTCTTAATCGCCTCTTACAACAGGTGTACTCAGCAAGGATAGTATGCTTTGTTTCCTGCCCGTGAGGTCCACATCTTAAAGTAAAATATTTCCTACCTTTGCTCCTTCTTGTCGAGGCCACAGAGCAGGTTTTCAGATTGGCCTGTTGGAAAGAGAACTCACTAAAAATGAACAGTGCAGCTGCTGGCATAATAAGAGATAGATAATAGAGATGAAAGAGGAAGAAAACAAGAATAAAATTTTGAGAATTTATCCTTTTGGAAATAAAGCAGGCAAAACCAACAGGTATATTACATGTGTACTCTGTTACCAGTAGCATAACCTATCTCCTTATTTTGGCTTTCTGTGCATTTTTTCTATGAAATGGCAAATAAAATTATAGCTACAGCACACAAGTACAAGGTCAAATAAATGACAGTACTCATTCTATTTGTGAAGCTATTCTGAAAAGGAACCATGGTGCCAAATGTGGTTTATTTGAATAATAAAGAAGAATTAGATTCCCCTGATAACTTGGCTGAGGGCCAATAAATCACTGGAGGTTAAGAATGCTTTGCAACTGCCATGTATTTCTTCTGCTTTTACGAAGCACAAACCTCAACTACTATGCTCTACCTGTTTTTCAATGCAAATCAAGTTGAGGTTAGTAGATGGTTAAAGGATTGCTTTTCTGCTCTGTTTGCTTAAAAAATACTATAAAGCAGTCTTGACACTTGCACTGATTCTATAAATTCTACCTTATTTTCCTCCTATACCATTAACAAAATAAACTAATAAGAGTAATAATAAAGCAAAAAATAATAAAATCCAGGAACTGTAATTTTTTAAAAACAAAACTAGACAACAACCAATTGAGAAAAGAACTTGCCTTTTTTGGTTTTTTGTGATGTTGTCATTATTTTAGTATTCTGAATTTAAATACTTCTACCTAAAATGATCATTTGTGCTCATTTAGTAAGTTAGTACACCAGCACTGATAATTTTTTATAGTTTTTCCCATTTAAAAATAGCAAATAAAAGCCTGGGAAATTCTGTGTTGATCATGTGGAGCTTTAATTTTTTTTTTCTTTAACATTCATTGTAAGAATATTAATTTACTGTTGTGTTTTATGCTAAAAGAAGTGAACAAGGGAGGAGTTCTATTGAAATAGAGCAGCTCTGAGGATTTTGAGAGCAGTAAGAAAATATAAGTATCAAAATAATTCAGAAACAGTACAAGGCACAGTGGCACATTATCAATTTACAACATTTAAATTGATAAATGCTTGGTGGTGAAGGCCTACAAGGGCACTTTGAAAAGCAAATAGCGACCTGCTGAAGAAATTGATTTTCCCCCCCGAAAATGACTGCATGATGCATCATTTGACTGCATGCTGTCCAAGTGCTTGACAGAGATAATCTCAGCAATCCCACGGGTGACCTTATCGTTCTCACCAGGGCAACTTTGTCTAGGTTCTGACTTTGTGCATGTCAAGGTTTCTTCAGGCAGGATCCTTAGGGGGAAAAAGTTCCTCTGTTCGATCCAGATATTGAACCACTCTTGAAGGCAGTCCCCCACCCCCAAAAAGGCAAGCTTGTTTCTTTTCTTCATAATTATGAATGAACTGAACAAGAGAAAATATCTATAGACACAGTATCTTTGCTGAAGCCCTTATTGCCTTCTCAGCGTAGTTTAGCTTAGCTCTTAAAGGAGAAAGAATACCTGCCATTAGAGATTATCAGACACAGTTGAAAGACTCCAAAACGTATGGCACTCTTCTATATAGCAGAAATATCCCACCTGCTTTCTTTCTCACACTCACTGTTTGCAGCTTTATTTTTGCCATCCTCACAGTATTTCATATCAGTGCCTAATAATTTTTGTCTCTATGTTGTTGTTTGTTTTTTTTAAATCCCTATCGCAACCCAAGAACTTTTAAGACAACTCAAGTGCAAATGACAACCTGACAGAAGTCCTGAACATCAACATCAATATGCATAATTTTGCATAGGCGCTCTGTAACAACCTTCACTCTATGGTCAGGAAGTGGTCCAAAACACTTAGCCTGTTTTGTCTGGTTATTACCAAAATGATTTTTGTCTTGCACAGAGGAATATATTGCCCAAACTGTGATGAATAACAGCATTTTAAAATTTGCAGGATTTTTTAAAATGCTTTATATAATGAACAAGGTATTTTTCATGTGCAGTTAGTAATTGTTAATTATAATTACTGACTAGGAATCTGTTGAAAGCAGCAAATGTTATTCTCTGTTTGGTACCCCAAAGCTACTTTACCCACTGCCTTTGACACCCATAGTTCACCGTATTCAACCTCTTTTACCTCCTTCTTTCATCCACAACATTAATTCTGAGTGAACAAGACGTGCTTCCTTGCTTTTGACAAGATTTGCTGCAGTCTCATGCGACAAAAACCCAACACTCATTCCAGATTCAGAAAGTAGGATTTATAACAGCATTTTAATTTAATGTTGGATGTCGAACATATAAAGAGATCACAGTAGTACTAGAGCTGAAAATTGATGCCTTTTTTATTAGTGTCCTCTCAGAAGTGGGTGAGCTGCTGTTTGTGCAATGGAGCACAGAGCACCACAGTCAGATGAATGAGGATATGCTATCTGCAAGGAATCATATTTCAAACCACTGTCTGCTTCTATTGATGTGCTCAGAGTTGAAAGGTTATGCTAGTAAATGCCATCAGAATTTTCAGCATTAGGAATCTGTGGAATAATCTGCTATTACTTTGCAATGAGTCCAAATACAATACATGATGATGCTTTAATGATTTTTTTTAATTGAAATTAACTTATTGTTACTGATCACATTGTTTTGCTTATTCTTTTGCAGTGTGTTTAAATACTGCCAACAGTATTGTCTTATAGGCTCCACTGAATATAGCTGTCTGTTGAGTTAACTAAAGGAACCCAGAATGTCATTTTGCCCTTATTTATTCTTTTGAACATATTTTACCAGCCATTGAGGCTGAAATATTGAAAGCCTTTATGCAGAAGGGATTCGCTGGTTAAAATGAATCACAGATTATCCATGCAATAAAATATAGCCTCATTGGTTTAACACTTAAAGGATGAAGACTTTTTGTGTCGCTTAATAATTTCTATCATTTGCTGTTAAAGGAAAAAAAAAGCAAGCCTTTGATAAGGTATTTTCATTGCAATTTTTAACTCTTTCCAGTATTGAATAAGACTGAAAACATTAGCAATCAGACCATTTGCTTCCTGATGGATGCAATGGTTTCAGATTATTTTAATAAAAATGTCTGGGGAAAATTAGTACAACAATTTAGGTATTTTATGTTTCTCTTTCCTATCAAAGCAAATACAAAAAGTTTTCCTGAATTAACATTCATATTATCCAAATTAGCTACAGAGTACTTTGATATCTTCTTTGCATTGCTTTTTAATGTATTTTCGTAGAAGTTGGAGAATATTCTGAAAAACAAACGACTGTGGAATAATTGGGGAAAAAAACCCCAGATACTGGTGAGAAACATACAAATTTGCCCTAAAGATATTTTCCATGCTTTTCGGGCATATTAGAGATGAGAAGAAAAAACTCTCTACCTTTTAAGAGTAAGTTCAAAAAGTCATTCTGCTGGTGAGGGATGAAAATTTCATTTCTAAAAATAAATAAATTATAATTAATAGATTTTGATTGATAGTGAGAAAACACGCCTTTCATTGCTTATACAATGCACTGATTATAAACTTTGATTTTCTTTTACATCCGTATTTGAGTCAGGTCAAGTGAAAATCATGACTCCGATGTTTTCCATTGTATGAAATGATTCAAGATTCGTAGCAGAGAAGCAGTACGGGTTCACACGACAGAACTTGATTCCAAGCACTTGAGAAGGGTGGGTCTATCCACAGATACTCAAGAGTTGGTTTAAGACTATGAAAGGCATAAAACAGTGCCCATACATATTAAAAACACAATCACTGAATGGGTCTGGGCTAAAAAATAGTGCTGCAAAAATGAAATATAAAAAAAGTACTTTAAACTCAGATCAGTTCAGTGATATTTTCAGCTGCAAATCCTCACTGACAGTTCTACCAGTCCAACTAAGGGGTTGCATATGAAAGCACAAGATCAGGAACAAGCAGCTCAGAAAAAGGATAGGAAATATGTCTTAATCTGCTTTTGCCAACATCATGTATTATTACAGCCTTGATCAGGGCTGTACTTGCTCTGTGTTCAGTCAGAGTTAACAGAGTAATACTAGTCTGGGAAGAGAGGATTGGTCTGTGGAGAGTGTCTTCACTGCAGATGGGATCTAGCCAAGAGAACCTCCCAAGTCAGAGGCTAATGGTGCTTAATCCCCAGGGTTTGTAATGGAAATTCAAGACAATCATGTTCATGTGCTATTACCCTTCCAGTGTTAATCTATATTCCTTTGTCATTCCCTGTTCATCTTCAGCATTAAAATAGACCTATGTTGCTTTAGCATTTTAACCCCATGTTTCCCTGTATTACCTTCTAGCATTTGAACCAGGATGCCATCCGAGACATCCTCTGCCTGTGCTTCCAATTGCACAGCAGCTGACAGCAGCTTCCTGGTTGAGTTACAGTATGAAAGGGAATGCTCCCAGGTTGCTTTCTGCATTTAGGGAACAGGGAAAAAGAGCAGCAGAAAACTTGTCAGGCTTACTGTGAGCCAGTACTTTATCTTGCTCAGCTGAGTTCCTTAACAACATCCGCATTAAAAGTTCTCTCTGCTGTTTGTTCATACCTTCAGAACTGCCTGCATTCATCCTAAGTAACTCAGCTCCACATGGATGATGTTTACTTATCATTCTCATGGCACACCCACAGAAGGATCCTCTGCAGATGAATCCACAGAAGAACCAGTTCACTGCCATTTTACAAGCTATGCCATCAAAATCTGACATCAGGACCCATCCCATCACACAGCATGCTCTAGCAGTGCTGGCATAGCCAAAACCAGCTATGCCGAAGAGGAGTACTGCTGCTGACCACTTGATGAGGTAGTAGAAAACTAGGAATTCATTTTTCCCAGACAAGGGCTCAGGCGTGGCAACAGAGTGAAGTGATAAACTTCCTTTGCCCACAGTTAGGTATTTAGGGCAGAAAGGCGAGAAAGAAAATATTGTCCTTCAACAATGAGGAGACATGTCTAAGAGCAGGAATTATCTTCCCTTTAGAGATGGGAAGCACATGCATGTATTGGAGGGATGGGGAATCAGATTAGTATGAGGGGACAGACAAAAGAAATACGTCTCCAGTGTGAGCAGGTAGGAAGGGGGAAGACAGAGAAGAAACATAGCACACTGCCCCTACTCAGCAACAGTCTCGTGAGGAGACATGCTGCTTCTTCCTCAACAACCAAGCTAAATTTTGCTAACCTTTGATATTCAGAACTCACAGCCCAGCATAAGCTCAAAGAGTGAGTCTGGTTCCAAGTTACTCGAGATATATGAAAATAATATTTTAAAGGGCTTATTAACATTCAGGGGTTTTTGCACCCTTTGTGACTTTGTATTTTCAAGTGTTCTTTTTCCATTAGCTACATGAATGCTAAAAATGTACTTTAATATGTAGGAGATGTCTGAGACTTTTTGCGAATATCATGATTCTACAGAAAGGCCTTTGAAGCTACAATCAAACCACTTGATTGGCAATAATATTATAAAGTTTGGCAACAGTAAAATATAAAGGGGAAATACTGTCTTATTTCTCTATTTGAACAGGATCACATGGATCTATAAACTAATATGGTATATTCTGCTCATACCGTATTCCAGATAACTTTTAAAGCCTTTGTGTTAATAAATCTGGTGTTATACTAATAAAATATATGACAGAATTATTACCTATATTAATTGTTTTATGTTTAAGATCCTGTCTTTGGGTCTTTTGGGTGATAAGTATTTTCTAGGCTGCGTACTGCTGTATTAAGTTGTAGCCATTACAGTTAGGCATAGTCTATACCTTTTCATACTGGGTTTCAGAAAGATATCTCATTTGGGACAGCACTTATGCATGCAGAAGTGGTAAATATAAGGCCATATGCATTCCTGAGATTCCCTGAATAACAGTGGGGCTATCTATGTATTTTTATTGAACTTCCATGACATATGCATAAGGAAGATATGATGAAAATTGTAAATGGATCTCTTCTATGTATTGAAGCAGCATGTATGAGTCATGACTTAAAGTCCATAGGAAGAGATGCTTCCTTTTCTAAAACTCATTAATCCAGTTGGAGAAACAGCAGCTTTCCCTCCTGTGTTTGTTTCTCCTGACATGACATGGGTCTGATCCACAGCCTGTAAGTCAGTGAAGAGATTTCATAGGTTTTTGAATGGTTCTCATTTTACTCTATATTGCCAATATGTTTCTTATTTTACATTGGGAATGGATATATATTCTGTAAGTTAATGAGCAATCCGTCTGTCCCTATAAGCAACTACTTCTTTTGAATGAGTGACAGTGATTTCTCTTTTTTATTTTTTATTTGTTATAGATTGTTTGCAAGTTTTAAAACATTTTGGTCATATGATAGCTCAGTTTCTTTGTCCTGTCTCCAATTTTATATATTCAGATTCAGTTAACCTGAATCAACATTATGTTAAGGCGTTTTAGAGGATTCTTGCATTAATTGTAATTGCTATATACTTTATTTACTGCAACCTTGTGTGCAGATGAGCTAGTGTCTAACCACTGAGAAAGATGCATTCCAAAAACATAACAATCTTCAAGACCAGAGTGGTTGGCTAAAAAAATGTAGTGAAAAAGGTATACATTTTATTGGTTGCATGTTTGGAAGGGGTGAACGTTATGATATTTTTATCATCTGTTTCCTATATTCTTCTGATTCAGTCTGTCTTCCTTGTTAGCTCCCAAATCAAGTTTTGATGTATTGTTGCTTAAGTGTACAATGCCTTCCCAACAGAAGGCATTTCAGGGGAAGAATTGTGAACAGAAATTAATTTAATCTCTGAAATTCACATAAGCAAATTCCAGTTTCTGGAGATGGGCTTCTCTTTCATGCTCATTGCAAATGTAAGTATTTATCTTTCCTGCTTTTTGGTAAAAAATGTGTCTACAGAAAGAATTTTGTACACTTCAAATTGAACTTATTCCAGATGTTTTGTTTGGCTAAATCAAAATAGGTTCCGTAATACTTGTTCTAGTCTCCTCTTCTTTTTTTTGATATCACTACATTCCCCTAGGTTTATGTACACTTGTGACTGTGAAGAAAGATCTTATGTGTCTGATGGAAGGCCTCTACAATAGACAGATGCAAAACAAATTATGCTTTTTCCATTCTAAGCAGTTAGGAGCTATTCAACTGGTATAAGCACATTAGTGCTGTACCTAATTTGGACAGTGATGTGACTAGATCTGACACAGTCCAGTCTGCATTCTCATGATGCTTTTGTGATAAATACCTGCAGATTAGCGAAGTCTGCAACCTCCCTAACAAAGGTGCAAATTCTTATGAAATAATAAGAATAATAAGTAAAACTGGGATAAAACCCCCCAGATATATAAATGTAACTTTTACAGCTTGTTAATTAAAATTGATATTGCAAGGTTTCAAAAGGACTACAAAAGGACACTACCATTTTAATATATTTTGGAACATTTTCAATTTAGCAACAAAGAAAATCGTGTAATTCTGGAATCCATTCACCTCTTTAGTAAAAACACCACCAGTCTTCAATTTTAAATAGCGTTTGTAGAAATTAAAGACGCTAAACTGAAAATATTTCTAAAATGTCACAGCTTCATTGTGATACTAGGTGATATGGACTATCCCTTCATTATCATCTAGAACAGCTGGGAAGGTGCTGTGAAAATAGTGTCATGTCTTTTAAAACAACTGTAAAACCCAAAGATTTTAAAGGAGATTATACATTCATACCTATATTTGCTATTTTGAATCAAGTTGTTGATGTGTGATATACTTTATTATGGCATTAACATCCATGTCACAGCAATATCAGAATTTGCATATAAACAATCAACATAATGGATTGGAAGTAAAAAAATTCAGGGTTTATTTTTATTTTAAATAAAACGTTTACGTATCCTGAAATGCAAATATTTATTCTATGTGTGTATAATTATAATATGCCCATGATAGCTGATAATTTTCTGATTCGGTTCTGATTTTATAGTCTCATTTAAGTCATATTTATTCTCTTGCATCCATGATCTTCATTCAACACTGGACATCTTAGTGATCTGTAGTACAGTGGTTTTTTTGGTTTTAACCTTCAAAGGAATTTAGTTGAGCAGATGCTACATTGAACTAGTCAGAGTAGAAAGGAAATGATATGGCTTTTAAAGGGCACATCTAGCATATCTACTGGGCTAAAGTAATTCTGGCACTGCTTCAAAGGATATAACTTTTGATGGTAAAGTAGGTAGGCTACAGAATGAAATCACATATGGCAAGCTGTCAAAGTCTTCCTACACATTCAGTACATTTATATAAGTGCAAATGGATGCTGCTTAGATGGAGTCTCTAGCAATTTCCTGTTAAATCTGCTCTAAGATTATCTGATATTATTTGACTAATTATCTGTAAAAGCTGAGGACAACTTTTATGATCAAATATTTAGAAATTAGTTTTTTCTTTTTGGCAGATTATCTGAAAAATGAACTGCAATTGTATTAACACTTGAAAGCAAAGGGCTTTCAGTAATAGCAATTATATCAAAACAGGGATAATGAATTGCTGTATATCAGCTTGAAGACGTATTTATAGGTCAATGATGTCAATAGCTATAGTTCTCATAGACACCTCATTTCTTACCCTTTTATTCCTTGCTAATGTTAAGCAGACACAGTTTTAACTTTTAATGAGATTGGTGACTATGAGAATCTCATTTCACAATGGAAGGGAAGTTTACAAGGGATGAATATTTTTCACCTTTCAAAATTCAGTCATAAAAATTGTTGCCCTTTTACAAATGTTACATCAATGATTAGCCATCCCCCTCCCTCCAATGAAAACAAATCCAGATGGACAAACTTTTAAGTTTTCTTTTTCATATATATTCTGTTAGTTGTGTTGAATAATGCTGTAGTATAATGACAAAATGCAGGATGCCTTATGGAGAATATTGGCTTTATAGCTAGGAGTATGCATGCGTATATAATTATATATAATACGTCTCTGTGAATGAATCTGTATGGGTGCATGATTGAAAGAAGAACCTTGATGTTGTGCTGAAAAGTTCTTTACCTCTGTCCTACACTGTCCCACATTAGTAGGAGGTAAAGAATGTCCGGCTGCAGCCTTACAACCCTGAGCACATATGTTTGCTTTCTGATTTTGGGCCATGGCTGTCCTTGAGAGCTATGGAAGGATGAAGCACATTTAGTTTTACTGGGGGAAAGTGCAGTGTGGTTAGTGCTGTTAACTGTTGAAGGTTGGAATCTGTTTACAAAGGATGGAATCTACTGAGATTTGGCCATGGAAACTGAAATCTCTCTAGACAGATCTTTATATTCATTTGGCCCCTCTCACACACTTATGCATGGTAGTAGCACATGTTCCCATCACAGCTCTGAGACTGAATGTCAGATATAGGCAATCAGGCTGTCTAGTTATTCACATCTTACAGGATCCAAGAGCAAAAAAGCAGGTCAGGAATGCGCAGCTTTGGTGAGGTGTCTGTCTCTTTTTTGGCTCCTATTCTGCAGCTGCAAAATCACACCAATATATTAATCACATGAGTCACTGTACAGATCACACCCTTGGCCCCGATCATAAGCATAGGGCATTGTAGATTGTAGAAGTAAATACAATGAAGGTTTGTATTGATCTATTTAAGCAGTGGTTGCTTGCTCAGTGGCATATGACTCGGACAAATCTCAGTGTGCTTTTATTGGAATGGCAAATAGCCTCTTGTTGGTATAAAGGCAAATCCATCTGCCAGTTTCAGATCCATTTTGTAATAGAAATGGGAGTGTGATGAGTGCTCAAAAAAATCTTACTGCTTTAACATGAAAAAAAAAAACAACAAAAACTGTTGTGTCTAGACTAAGCCTTAGCTGAAATTTTCTAAATTATTCAGTCTGAAACAGATGTGTGTCCTGTAAAAATTTTTAAACGGTGGTAAATTTGACAATGTGACAAGGAACTGAAAACAGTTTTCTGAGAGATAAGTGTTGAAATAACAGTAACAAAAGGTAATGCTACAAGTTGAACTTGAAATAAAAAGAGTATGAGTAGAAGAAAGGATGGATAAATCATAACAAAAGAGTAAAATAGAGTATGAGTAGAAGAAGGGATTAATATGTCATAACAAAGGCTTGGATCCTGGAAACATGAACACAAGAATGCTCACTGAAAGCTGTAAAACAAATGATAAATCTCTTCAGTTAAACCTTTGAGGTATTTGGGCTTGGTTTTTTGAACTGTGGGGACTCTCATTAAAATCAGTGGCAATCTCACCAAAAACAAAGCAAAAGCAAAATTTCTGGAGAGAAAAATTATGACCAAACTCATTTATTAGCAATACTTGAATTTCAGTAGTGAAAAAGTACTGATATTATGTTACTGTTTTGTTTCTTTATACCCTGTTTACCTCTATAAACACCCAAAATTGATGCGTTGGTTGTGTGTGTCTGCTTTATCATTTGGTTGCTCAAAAGCATGAAATTACATGTGCTTATAAAAGTAGGACATAGACCTCAATGTTTAATTGATTTGTTGTATTGTATATTTTTAAAATATAGATATACACCATCTGAATTTTAGAAACGTAACTGAACATCTAAAATAGTGATTGGTGTTGAACAACAGCTCCTGCCCAGGAAACAAACAAACCAGGGAAGAATGTATCAAAACCTATCAGTATCTTGTTGGCCCCATGCCAGGAGAACAGGCAGATTTCATATTGAATTGAAAGCTCAGCATATTTGAACATTGAGGCCTCAGCTGTGATAGAGCGTGACATTTTAAAATTGGCATCTTTGCTTTAAACAAGGAAGATTTTGGTGTTTCTGTAGATGTCCCAGAAGTAGTGTGCAAGGGTAGACAACTGAGAAGTAGACATATCCCCATGCAAATGTGATTTTACAAACCAACTCATTACCAAAATAGAAACTTGATTATTGGTGCAATATACACAGAACTCAGAAAGAGTCAACTGTGGAGCCTCTCCCTTCAGGAAATTGAAATTTATGTTATACGGTATATTTGAAATTTATACTATACAGTATATTTGAATTGACTCCAAATACACTTGATTTTACCCATAAAGTTATAAGAGGTTTCCTCACTGTCTAGGGGCTTGACACAGTTCTTGAGCAGAAATAACCTAGATTAAGCAAACTATCAGTGGTCCAAAATATAAACATTTGCTTCCCATTTGTTCCTTTGGCTCCAATAACAATAAGCATCTATTATGAATTAAAAAGTGTGGGAATTCCCCTCAAAGACCATTGCTCTGTGGCATGATCTCCTTCTAGAATCCTAGACAAGGTGTTCAAAGTGACTCTGTGTGGTGAGAGCTGGGGAATAGAGATAGGCAAATTGAATTCCAGAAATCATCTTCTTCTGTTCATCTTGTGAATAAATGAAACCAGGGCTATGGCCATGAGGGAAATCTGAAATGCTGGTCTTATCTTTCCTGATACCTGCAGTCATGTGTAAGACACAAGCACAACTGAAAATAGCAGGAGTAAGGCAAAGCTAATTGATGCATAAGCACAGCTGAATGGAAATGTAGAAAAGGAATGATAGTGCCAGTTCACTTTCTATAGAGATGGCTTTCTCTCTCACAGATACATGACTTTGGAAGCCACATGGCAGGTAGTTTCTCACTCTTCTCTGCCGATGCATCTGCTAGGTTGTTTGTAACTCTTTTCAAAATTTAACTTAATAGTATTATGGCGTGATTTATACCTTCCAGCATGGCACACACAACTCTGCTTGATGTACCTCCATATGAGATAAAGGATCTACCTCAGCAATTAATTTCATCCACTGTGTTAATTTTCTGAAAGGTTGCTATAGTGGTATGATATTCTTCAACCTCTATGACAACACTGGAGCTCTTTTCTCTTTGTAAATGTGAAAAGGTTTATGTGTTACATAGCTAAAGTGTCTGTAGCAAATAACACTTTTACAAGTTTTAAAGTAGAAATAAAGCTACAGTGATTTGATTTCAGTTTTCTAATCAACTGCTGGAGGTTCAAAAAGAAAAATAACTCACAATTATCACTTATACAAAGGAATTTAATTACATATATGCTAAAAATTGTAGCTAATGAACTTCACCTTGAAGGTTATCTAGGAAATCTAGATAGATTATCTAAGCTAAGGAAAATTTTGGAGTTGTATTGCATCTTTGTGTGTGTTTGTTCTACCTATATAAGATACAGAAGATATTTTCACAGATTTTTCATTATATGCTTTTTGGCACATTTGGTTTGGCACATGTTTAAATATGTTAAATAAATGCTGAAATAAAAAGTACTAAACTGGAGACAAAATACTCCATTCATGTTACAGAGTAATAATGTCTGTTGTTGATAGGAGATAAAACTGTAGCATGCACTGTTTGTGAGAATCACATTTTGCATTATATGTCATAAACTCTACAATTTATAGTTTTGTATGAAACCATGGAGTTCATTGTTTTATTATATTTCAGTGTAAATTTTTTCCCCATTTCATTTCAAGTAACATTCTCACAGAATACAGGTTTTGAAGTGATATGATGTTTCCTAGCTGTAGGCTTGGCCTGTCCCTTCTACTGGCTGTAATTTACTTTTTGGTCTCTGTCGCCTTGAGCTTGCCTTCTGACTAGTTTGTTGAATGATGTGCTAATCCATTATATTTTTCAGACAAGTGTATCGACCAGTATAAACAGACTGGAGGGCACAAACCTAAATGAAAGCTATACTTCCTTGAATCATTTAAAAAGCTCCTGCAGTGGTGGCAGTGCAAAATAACTTTTCTCTGTACATTAAATAGAAGAGAGAAATTTCAATAAATAAAATTAAGATTGTGGGGAGGGGGATGTGAGCACATTATGGTGCATTTCACATGGATGTATTTAGTTGTAGGAAGAAGAGACAGATAATGTTAGTCAGCCACTTGAGAATGTGCTTCTAGATGATAAATTTGAAACTGAGCCACAAGCCCTGCATTACTTGCCATTTCCCATTGTCCAGACACTCTAGCAACACATGATACATGTTTGAAGTCATGTACTATATTGAAACATTTTTATACAAATAAAGAATGGCAGATAACCTCACTATGGAACTGGCAAAACTGAGGGAAAAAGATGCAGCTTTCTGATCTTTTCCTTTCTAGGAAACAGGTAGAAACCAATACCTGGTCATGAAAAATATCCTTGAGTAATTTATCTTGAAAAGAAATATCAAGAGAGTGAATGATTTATCAATTTGTACAGCTGGTATCAGATATTGAAGTTCCTACCTGTCAAAAAGTGAATTAAAATTACAATAGTAACACGAACTTTTGGCTAACAATTCTAATCTAATCTGAGGACACAAGCAATACTATAGAAAATTACATTTTTTCAGTTGAAATTACAACTCTACAAAACTGTAGTAATCCCATGATTACAAGAAAGGGGATAATTTTTCCTTCAAGGCACATTTGATTCATGATGCATTGGGAAACAGTTAAGCTATGAATTACTGGAATTTCTGCAGACTTGTGTGACAAACAAAAAAAAATTTTTGCTATATCTGTCCCCATGTGTAAGATTTTAAGGAAGACAATTAGGTGTTTCTTTACTAAAGGATTTAAAAAATTTTTTTTAATTTCAGTTTCAGGTTTATTTCAAGCAGATTTAGAGCAAAACTGTCTGATTTCTATTTAAAAATTCACTCTCAAGGTCTCCATGAATTTTTGTATTACAGTTTTCACCTTATTGATTTAGAAGGTGGCTATTAACTGAAGCTACTAAGAGAATTTTGATGTTTAACACTTATTAAAGGCATCATATGTGCTTAAGAGCATTTTAGAGATCCGGTGGTGTGCTTTTTCCAATGAAATAAAAGTTCCCTTAAGTTCCCTTCTCTCACAAACACAAATGCACAGATGACAGTAACCATTTGTATCCATTCTGAGTCTGTGTTTGCCAGAGTTCCTGAGCTGTTACTGCTCTTGAACAGATGTTTGCATGCCCACTTCTTCCAAGAAGAGGAGCCTTATGACTTTTGAACCTATATAATGAAATCATGATAAAAATGGCTGTTTGGCCGTTGACCTCAGGGAGACCCACACTTCCTCCCTCTCCCTTTTTCTGTTCCTGCCTCTCTGAGTAGCCATACCACTTAAGGTATGACTGTAACCATTTAGCAGTCACACCAACCATGATAGTTACTATTAAGGCTACAAAACCTGGAAGCAGTAAGAAAAACTTTTTCTTGGATTTACCAAGTAATCAGAAAATATATTTTTGGGATTCTGATATTTCTAAACGTTTTAAGTTTGGTTTCCCTTCCAGATAGAAGAATTATGACTTCCAGGGGGCATTGGCTTGGGTTTTGTATTTCTTTCATTTTGAAGAGCTGTCTTCAAAGGTTATTGACAGGAACAAGTTACTAGGAGGTGTAGTCTTTCCAAATTTGGCTACTGTTGTTTTAATTAGTGTCTGATTATAGTTAGGAAACCTATTTTAAAATGAGCCTTAGCTTTCTGACCATTTCTTCCCAGCATGTGAAGCATTTTAATCCATTTGTTCTTTCAAACTAAGGTAGTCATCCTTCAAATCAAAATATCTGCACCTTATCAAGATCAAAGCTGCCCAAACTTGACTTTGCATCTACACAGATGGCTATAAACATGACACCGGAATATTACTTTGGCTTCACCTGACAGAACTGAAAATTGTCTGTGCAGAGCTACCCAGAATTTGTAGAAAATTTTATTCTTAACTTTATTATTTAAGAAAATAGCAAAGAACTTAGAATAAATAGCCATCTCTGTCAGTGTAAAGAAAAATGTGTTATTTGCTTCATTTCAGTGTCTCACACAGAGAAATTGCTGAGCAGGAGTTGATCACTCTACATGAGAAGGAAGGGAATGCTTGTAGATTTTCTGGCCAATTTTAAGCATTGTTAAAATAATGTATTCATAGCTAGTACATGCAATAAATAATATGCATCATCATTAAAACAGGAGTTTTTTGAGTAGAGGCTTGGCCTTGTAAATGACAGCTTTCTAAATAAAATAAAAATTCAAAAAGGCCAGTATACTCTTGAAATCTTTATTTCAGAACATATGGCTTGAAGCATGATGTGCAGAAAACAATGTTACCTTTATGTAGCTGGAACATTTGCATAGGAGCTTGCTGGTTCGTAAATTCCAAGCAGCATAAATATTGATATACCATGCTTAGCTTACCACATACCTCCAGTCTGGTTTATCTAAATTACAGAAAGAAAGGTACAACTGTGTGCACTGTTTAAAGGCATGTTTATTTCTAGCCTCTGCTTTCTGAAGTCATTGTTACTTGGGTTTGTCTTCCTCACCTGCCCCACCCACACTGTCTCCCTGAGAGCATGTACACGCACATATGCACACTCCAGTCTATCTGTGTAACAGTTTCTAAACATTCAGCATCCTGTTTTCTAACTGTGTGAGGTGTGCTGTAAAGATTGATGGAAGAAAGCTTGTTGGAGGATTTTGAAAGGAAAGTGCTTACATGTTTTTGCTGGGTGTCTTACATAGTAGTGAAACATTTACACAGACTTACTACAGAAAGCCCTTCAAACTGACAGAAGGAAAAAGCCTTCCTAAATCAGAACTACCAAAAATATCCTGTAAAGTAAAAATAAATAAAATGTTTCAAATTACAAAGGAGTTATATCAACTGGTTAATTGTATTTGGGAAATAAGTACATTCCAAATACTGGGATGTCTCCTTGGTGCTATATATTCAGGGAAGAAATACTAGTTTTATTGCACTGTTTCTAATGAAAGAGCTATATCTACATAATTTTTCCCTGCATATAGGCAAAAGACATTGAAAGATGAAGTGTCAAATTATTTTTCCCTCTCATAACACTGCATACCCATGAGAAGCGATTTTGTTGTTGTTGTTGTTGTTTTAGGGTAAATAGAATGAATTATATCACAGTCATGCTTTGCGGCAGATGGGTAATAAAGTCCTCAGCAGAACAAACCTGCCCTGTTCAGTGTGCTGAGTGCTACTAAACAAATAATGTCAGATGCATATGGAGTTGGCCAAAAGGAATTGGGAGTTAGAGTCTGCAATACAAAAACATCCACTTGGAATCAAGAGAGAAAGTAAACTGGACAACTGTAGAGTTTCCGTTTGGTGTATACAGGTAACTTATTTCTAAAATAAAAGCAAAACCACCTTAACTTTTAACAGAAATTTGCAGTCAATAGTACAAAAGAATTAATATGTACCAAAACAAAAAATTACTGCCTTATCAACTATTAGAAAACAAGCAAGTAAATGTTTAAAATAGACCGGTTTAATGAAAATGTCATATGTCACAATTCAGTATCTACTACTTAAGCTTCTATTACCTTTAAAAACATTTTTTAAAAAGTATCTGATATTTTGCTTCCCCTCTCAAGGTGTAGAAGGATCTTTTTGATTGTAAAATAGTGTGTTGTTCTGTGCTTATTCAATCTTTATTTCCCTTCTTATCAAATAAATAACCAGTGTCTCCTCAGTTTGGCTTCTATGTTGATAGCAAGCAGTCGTAAAAAATAGCTTGCATGAAAGCTTCGTCCTGAACATAGTGAAAACAGTGTCCTTACTCAGTGTGTGAGATAAAAGTAGATGATCAATACCAAAAGGATGAAGTGAAAATAGTCACAAGCTCTAATGTAA
The DNA here is from genome assembly GCA_013397775.1 of Eulacestoma nigropectus. NCBI lineage: Eukaryota > Metazoa > Chordata > Aves > Passeriformes > Eulacestoma > Eulacestoma nigropectus. Next base: position 436,252 of record VZTE01004413.1, read on the forward strand.
AATTATATTCATGCAAAGCAAACATCTGGAGTAACAGAGACATTTTCTTTTCTTATTTCATTTATATAAAAAGTCTTTAGATTGCTGCCTATGGTAGTGGAAGCTACAAATAGACAGGTGTATGACTGCTAAACTGATGATTTTCAGAAACTTCTGGCTTCAAGACATAAGCAGAGCCAAACCGCAGACTTTTTTTCTTTGTTTGTTATTCTAGTAAATAAGATATGTTAGGAAGAGCAGCATTTGGAAGGCAAAGAACTGTTGCTAACAAGCTATAATAATCCTAAAAACAAAGGCATATGAAGTAAAATCAATTAAGATATAATGCTTATGTAAATTTAGCAGAATTTCTATAAGGATTTGTAATGGGTTGAAACTGAGTTGATTAACAGGCTTTTAACCCATTACAGGATTTGTAGCCAAAATGAACAATATCCAATAAAATATAAGCTGTCATGCACTTAATCTTCCCAAAAGAGATAGCTGCATACTGTGGACAGAAAACAGATGATAAGAGTGCAGTCATCCACTGTGATTAGGAATCCAAGTAATAAACCTTGTTTAATAAAGTTTTCTTAAGTGTTTGAATTGTAAAGAACTCTAGTCCTCATTTGTCATTTTTGTGTGGGGGTGAGACAGTGTATTCTCTCATCCTATGTTTGTGTTTGATAGAACTTTTTACCCTTTTTGGTAGGAGAAGCAAAACCAAACTGCTGCTTGAAATAGATTTTGAGGTATTCATAAGTGATGTTAAAATAATTTTACAGCTTGGAATTAAGTCGTATTCTTTTTTAAGATATCTAAAAATCTATTATCATACCTACACAAAGAGACTTCTATATATACATATATATACATATTCCCATCCTACTTTATTTTCCTCGTAGCCTGCTGCAAAAATCCAAATTGTGTCTTACCTAACTAATCATTCTATGTAGTCGACAAAGGAATATATTTTAATTTGCTAAGTTTCATCCCAGGACAGGGGAAGTGACATTCCAGTACTCTATAGCCAGAATACTGTTGCTCATTTTAGAGAAAAGTTATGATATTATGACCATATTCTCTATGCTATATTTCTCCAGTGCTTAGGGTTTACATGTTTTCTAATCTATAAAATATGTTTAGCAAAGGATGAAATAAAGGAAAAGAAGATTATCGGTTAGGGTGGAAATCTACGTTGTTTCTTTGCATCTGCTCTTTTATTTTCCTCTTACTTTCTTTGACAAACTGTAGAGGAGGACTGCCTGGCTCAAGACCTGGCAGTCCAGCTCTCCAACTAAATAACCTCTAATAGCTCTGCCTCTCAAAGTCAAAATATTGATTGGGGAAACTCTGAATAAAGCACTTCAGAATAAGACTGAGCAGAGAGCATCTGCGATTGAAAACAAGTGTCCTTATTAGTTCTTTCATGGGAACTAACCTACAGGAGATTTTATTGCTCAGCTGTGAAATCAGAATTACTATCCACATTCCATTCCCCTCCACTCGCCCCCGCTGCCAGTTTAGAGCTTGGATTACATCCCGCAGTCTAGCCATGGAAAGAAAAATTATGTCATTTTAGCATCAGATAAGCACCTTACTTCCCTATAGGAAATGGTCTGCCATATCTTAAGATACAGTCTGAACTTTCTATTATATACAGGGAGCACAAAGAGTATGCAGTTTACTTTTTCAGAAGGCACTTCGTTCAGTTCATCACCCTTTACTTAGAGTAGTAAAAAACAAGAGTAGCTGGGATGCAGTGACTTCTGATGAATTATTTAACTAGATGAGACTTTAAGCAGTAATCTATAAAAAGATTTTTTCTTTCTCTTAAAAATTACAGTTTCAGAGACTGAGAAGTTTTAACCAGAAATCACCGGAAAATTTTGTTATTTGCAAGCATACCAAAATGAAAGCAGGAAATATAAGCATGGTAGCAATTGAGATCCTAATTTGATGGTTTCAAGGATGCTTACCTCATCTATTGGATACTGATAGTAAAATAACAGTGATGACATAGGAATAGATGAAATTTTTGCCTCTGAAACACATCACCTTTGTTCTTTACCATACAGCTTCTCATCCTTGGCCAGGCAAATGTCCTTATGTAGTGGATATGTTGTGTTTCCTCACCTTCTTTTCTGAGTTCCTCAAACACATGCTGAAATGGAGGTAGGAACAACAGCTAAATCAACCAAATTTCTAGTTTTGGGAAGAGACTTAAGTAAAACAGTGGAGGTCTTGGCTGAAAACCAGAGTGGTTGGGGCACTACTCAGTACCTAAACAGCTTTAATTTTGCTAATTATATAAGTGGTTTAGCTGTCAGTGCAGTTATTCATCTCATAATTTCTCTCACCGACCTGCTCATCAAGAAACATGCTCAGATTCAGATAGCTGTGTTTGGCTCCACAAAGGGAGAAAAAGACAATGTTTATTCTCATGTCACATTATGCCAAGTGTAATAAGAAAATTTAGGCAGTAAAAAAAGGCATTTACCCTAATGGACCCAGTAGCTCTATCTCTAAAAATTGCTCCTCTCTGAAATGCTTAGAAACAGTGATTCTGTTTGCAGTGAGCTACTGAATGTAAATGAATGTCTCGAAACTTCACATGGACTGCTGAATCTCCTATTTAATATGAACTGAAAGGTTAAAAGTTATTTTGTCTATCAAAGATAGCGTCTTCCAAAAGTTCAACATGCAAAAGTATTACTACTAAGAGGAAACCCTTATTTACTTATAAGAAATACTGAACAGGTGGTGATACCCAGCAAGATGCTGTTTCATCAAGAGTTGTTGGGGCATGCTCATTCAATGAGTATAAGCACAGCCAAAGTCCTGAGAATGATCTCAGTATCAAGGTATTTATCAAATCTAAACACTTCAAGATTTGAGATGCAGTGTAGAAAAGCAGAGAAATACTAAGAGATGTTTTCTTTCTTTTTCATTTTTTTGTAGTATTCCTTCGTTCTTCTATTTTGAGTCCATTCTCTCCTAACATGGTTCATAAGATGGAAGAGATAGAGAAATAGTGTCATGTTGAGTTAGTTCTGCGAAGTTTTGACATTTGAAGCTGTTTCACCTTTTTTTACTGGTGGCTTCCTTACCTTCCATTCATCATGACTTCTACAGTCCAAACTGCTACCAGACTGTAAGCAGAGTTTCCTTGTATTCATATGCAGGCTGTTGTTCGATTGGTTTTTTGTTGTTTTGGTTTGGTTTTGTATTTTTGTTGTTTTGGGTTTGGGGGGTTTTTCTGAGAAAAGCAGTAAAATCCTTATATGTACATGTGATTGTGTCTAAGATATTTTATAGAACGGATATCATAAGTGAAGCAAATCTGAGAGGAAATTATTCCATTTACTAGTTGCATTCATTCTTTTTACAGCTAGGACAATAAGGAATTGAAAGCATGCCCAAACATCTGCCACAAAGAGCAGCAAAGCTGGCATTTCTGTCTTGACAAAGCACACAGAAGTAATTTACAAATTTGAACAAATCCTCTGTAAGAATTGTAAGAATGTCTTAGGACACTTTGGGAGATACAACATGTGTAAAATTGCGAAATCTTTGGGGTTTTTATTAGGAATTTCATAACAGAAGCAAAGTGATATGTCTTGTTGCTTTATCATTTGACAAAGCTGCATCTTTTGCTCAAAGCAGTGCTAGCTCAAGAATCAGAAACAAATTTGAAGTATGTGAGAAGCCAGTGCTTCGAACACCGTTTTCTTAATAAAACCTTTGTGCTCTTCTGCATTATTTTATTACTTGTCTTATAAACTGTCTTCAAGTGTGTTCTCAGAAATTAGAGGCTTCTCCCCATTGTGTAATTATTGTTTTAAAAATAAAGCCAGGGCTTCAGGTTTTTTGTGTAGGGAGTGTGAAAGTTGCAAACCACGTTTATCTTATTGTGAGGCTGTTGTAAAGGTCCTCTATAAAGCAGATGTATGTCACAATTTAGAAGTTGAAGTCAACCCTTATACTGCTTTAAGGTGGTTTACATTTCATCCTGTAGAAGAAATTGTGACAGATGAAATCATCTATGATTTGAATACAACCCTAAGACAATCTTACATTTTTGTTAGACTTTTTAAAAATTGTTCTTTATTGAAACTTGTATGTCATTGAACTGGGTTTTTTTTCATCCCTCTTTGTGGATATAATTAATTTTGCCATAGGAGCTTGCTGGTTTTTGAAATGCTAACTCATGTTTCACTTCAGTTACTGTATCATGATTTTTATTTATTAAATTGATACGAGCAATTTCCAGCTGTTTAATGCTGCCCTGCGATATTCCTATATATCGGTACTGGCTATTTTTTTAGTTAGGTGATTAAACAGTGTAACCCAAAGGATTTCCAGTGACTTCCTACGTTCCAGAACATTACTGATAGACATATAAAACCCTCTGTTCTGTGGCTTCAACCACTGAAACACAGGGGGGGAAAAGTGATTAAAAATTGAGATGCTGAGGAGTCTGGGTGACATAGAGAATAAGAGGGTGACTTTTTACATATTCCCTTTTGAGATTCAACCTCAGGTCTTAAAAGGAATTACTTTTCTGAATGTCTTCCAATTATGCTTAGCACACATTACAAGACCAGGACACCCACTTTGAGGCTCTCAGAGTTTAACTGTCGTGTTCTCTTCAGTGAATTCAGTCAGCAAGATTACAGAAGCACAGAACCACAGAATGGCTGAGTTGGAAGGGACCCATAAGGACCATCAAGTCGTACTTCTGGCCCTGCACAGCACCATCCCCAAGAGTAACACCGTGTGCCTGAGATTATTGTCCAAATGCTTCTTGAACTCTGTCAGGATTGGTGCTGTGACCACTTCCCTGGAGACCGTGTTCCAGTGCCTAACAATCCTCTGGGGAAAAAGCCTTTTTCTAATATCCAACCTATCCCTCCCCTGAGACAGCTTCAGGTCCTTCCCTTGGGTCCTGTCACTGGTCACCACGGAGAAGAGATCAGTGCCTGCCCCTCCTCTTCCCCTCACAAGGAAGTTGTACCTGCAACGAGGTCACCCCTCAGCCTCCTCTTCTCCAGGCTGAACAGACCAAGTGACCTCAGCTGCTCCTCATACGGCTTCCCCTCCAGGCCCTTCATCATCTTCACTGCCCTCCTTTGGATGTTCTCTAGCAGCTTAATGTCTTTTTTTTATTGTGGCACTCAAAACTGCACACCCAACTGGAGGTGAGGCTGCCCCAGTGCAGAGCAGATTGGGACAATCCCCTCCCTTGCCCGGCTGGCGATGCTGTGCCTGATGCCCCCCAGGACAGGGTTGGCCCTCCTGGCTGCCGGGGCACTGCTGACTCATGTTCAACTTGCCATTGACCAGGACCCCCAGGTCCCTTTCCATGGCACTGCTCTCCAACATCTCATTCACCAGTCTGTCTGTACATCCAGGATTACCCTGTCCCAGGTGCAGAATCCGACACTTCCCCTTGTTGAACTTCATATGGTTGGTGATTGCCCAGCCCTCTAACTTGTCAAGGTCTCTCTGCTGGGCCTACCTGACCTTGAGGGAGGCAACAGCTCCTTCCAGTTTCGTACTTTCTGCAAACTTGCTCAGTATCCCTTCCAGTCCTGTGTCCAAGTCATTTATGAAGAGCACAGGGCTGAGGATGGAGCCCTGTGGAACCCCACCAGTGACAGGTCGCCAGTCTGATGTCACCCCATTCACTGTAACCCTTTGTGCCCGACCCATGAGCCAGTTGCTCACCTATCCCATGCTGTGTTTATCCAGCTGTCCGCTGGACATTTTGTCCAGGAGGATCCTGTGAGAGACAGTATCGAAAGCTTTACTGAAATCCAAAAGAATTACATCAACTGGCTTCCCCTGATCAACTGGGTGGGTTACCTTGTCGTAAAAGGAAATCAGGTGTGACAAGCAGGACTTTCCTCTCACAAAGCCGTGCTGGCTGTGACCGGTGACTGTTGTCTTTCAGGTGTTTTTCAATGGCTTCTAGAATATTCTTCTCCGTAACTTTACCAGGCACTGAAGTGAGACTGAGAGGCCTCTTGTTTACAGGGTCTTCCATCTTGCCCTCCAAAATCAGGACAACATTCACCAGATTCCAGTCAGCTGGGACCCCTCCAGATTCCCAAGACCACTCAAAAATCACTGAGAGAGGTTTTGTGATGACATCAGACAGCTCTTTGAGGATTGTCAGATGAATCCCATCAAGCCCCATAGATTTTTAGGGATCCAGCTGGAGCAGCAGATCCTGTACAATTTCAGGATTAACTGGGAGTTGATTGCTCTCGCAATCATGGTCCTTTTTCTGACTTAATAAAACTTTTCAGTAGCTGAAAACAGACAAATCATAGTGAACAGGGATGTGCTTGCAAGGGGAATGAACTCAAAAAAGGTAAAACTGCTTAGCTTTTCTGAACTAGCTCTTCTTATGAAAAATCTTATTTTGCAGGTAAAGTGCGTTAGGTGGCTTAAATGAATCCTCTTCCAAAGTATGTTGACCAGAAACATACATAACATATTAGTTATTACTATAGAACAACTATTTAGAATAACTCAATCCTTGCAGAATGTCATCATCAGTATTTTTCATGTAAGGAGATGACTCTGAACTTTTGTTCCTCATAAATAAACTAAAACTGTTCTGCTCACTGAAAGACTGACTGGTTCATTTGAGGTCACCAAAATTTTACTATTAAGTTGCAAAGGAAGTGGTGTATTATAAAGTTTGCCGTTAGTATTGTGTGCATTGTACTTGTACTTGCTACTACAGTCTCTAATTGTAACGAACATCTGATTTTGTCCATCATTCAGGTATTCTTAATAGAGGATAACAGGAAAAAAGTTCCCAGGAATTCTGTTAATTACAGCAACTACTGAGTAAAAATAACAATTCCACCAAATTTTTACAAGGTGTGAATTTGGCATGGTTAATATATGCATTTTACTTATAGATATTATTTCTTGGTGGACGCAGAAAGAAGCAGTTTAAGAATTCTTTGTAATTACAAGGTCCAAATTGGGTAGAACCATTGTAAGAAATACATATATTAAAAAAAAAAAAAGTGTTATCATAATCATTCTAATCAGGAAGGTTGTTGAAATTATCCAGTGGAAACAGGAAAAGTTTCTATTGAAGAAGGACTTCTCTGGAAAAGTCCATCTGGATTTTATTGACAGACTGTTCATTCGTTTAAATTCTCTCCTTGATTTTGTTTTCTGTTATATCATAAACCAGGAATATGATATCCAAGTGAACCATAGAATGAACCACCTTTTCCCCTTCTCTGCTTTCCAAATCATCTTTAGGTGTTTGGTTTTGTTTTTCCTTAATGTCAGAACATTATTATTTAGAATCCACACGACCAGCAGAGGAATGTTTTGTAAAATAGAAAGTATATAATGAGAAAAACTGACAATGTGAACTGTGTGAAGAATAGAAATTATAAGTGCAAACTTTATGACTTAAGAAATCAGAAGAGTTGATAGTCAATTTTGTTCTTTGACTGTTCTACTGTCATCTTTACTGGTTGGCTTTTGATCTGATCTTAGAGAAGAATGTAGTAATTTAAAAATATGTTATTCTCTAGACTGTGTTACAGGAATTAATATGTATATGGACTTAGTGATTTGGTTCACGTTAATGGGTTTCTGTGGCTTCTGATGGATATGTCATGGATTAAAATTTTTACACTACACAAACAGCAATAGAACATTATTACCTCCATTCTATTTTGAATCATCTGGGGGAAAATACGTGCTTTATGCCTCATTTGCAGCAAAATTTATTTTATTGTAGTGTTTAATTAATGAGTAATTCTGCCATTTGTGGCAAATGGCCAAAATATTATCTTCTGTTTTTAGACGGCCACTGTTTAGACAAAGTAGATTAGGCAGAATTTTTCAAACTAGCATATTCATTAACAGTTTGTGGAAATTGGAGGAGGTTTCCCTTGAATTATTTATCTAAGGTATTTGTTATAGAAACTAAGTATTTTGAATAGAATGTAACTGTATGGCTGAACTTTAAGAAAGAAGGCAAAGTCTATGCTTTCTAATACAGGAGTAAACTTTCACAGTGTTTTAATGAACAAATAAAATAGGTATTGTCCCTTGAGATGCTCTTAAATCAGTCATACTGCTAAACAGATTTTAAGGGATTCCAGCACTAAATCCTATATAGATAGCGAGAAATGTTTACTTGGGGAAGAAAAGCTTCAGTAATGCTGCATTTTGGTACCAAAATAAAGATTTTTTTTCTTTTTTCTTTCCCAGGCAGCTTGCCTTTGGTGAATTAGCAAGCTTAGTAGAGATCTGCTCCTGTAGGCTTTTCAGAACTTGTCTAATTCCTGTGCCAGGGTGCAAGTGGGCATTACAGCGCTGCATAGCACATAGCAGGTTTTATCAAAGATAAATAAGTATGGAAACAGCAATTCATTGCTGGTGGTTTTTTTTACTTCTCTAAATACTGTTAGAACCCAGAGTTTTCAAGGCAAAGAATATGCATTTCTAAAATGTCTCTTCCGTATTTGTGCTGTGGCTACCACATTTGTATAAACAGAAAATTGCTCCATTCATGCTTTATTAGCTCTTCTTTTGTACCACAGCCTTGACCTCAGTCATCATAAATTGAGAAATAGTGGGGAACTAATGGAGACAGATGGGAATATGGCTTGCCATTTACTCAAATTGGTAAAGTAATTAACCTCAAGGTGCTGGTTTGCAAGAAAAATTGTTGGAATATCTCAGAGCGCTGGTAAACAGACTCCTGCTTTAACCACTTCTGACAACTGCATCATAAACTAGACTTATTCTGTTCAATTGACCTGTCAACGTCTTGAATCCAAATAAAGATTTGTATTACAATGCACTTGCTGAGAAGTGGGAGAACACTACTGCTGTTTCTTTTCAAATGGGATGCTGTTCTCACCCTGCTAGATAGGAGCTGGAATGTCATATATTCATACTTCAGCCATTATACTCCTTAGAAAACTTCCATTACTGATTGTGTGACAGCTTTGTGACAGCAGATGGTAGTCATTTGGCTAGAGAAAATTAAATGAAAAAACATGGGCCAGACTGACTGGGCTCATTTAGAACAGCAGTGGACAGAGGCCAGATCAAGTTTTTATTTATCGAGGGACACCATGTAATGAAGTCAGTTTCTTTTATTTTTCCTCTTTCTCTTTTTTCCCCTTGCAGATTGAGTGAACAAGATGGATTTTTAGCATATTAGTACATAAATCAAAAGTCGTCTTGTAAACAGGAATATTTTATCAAAAGGCCCTCTTCCACATGAGAGTTTTCAAATTCTTGTAAATTCTTTCTTCATCCAATTTTTTATTCCTCCCTCTCAATTTAATGGAAGCATCATTTAGCTTTATTTTGTGCCCATTATCAGCTCTAATACTATTTTTTGAAAACAGCAAGTTAAATCTTTAGGGGGCATTTTGTAAGTTGACTTACATGGGTTCAGCTCAGTAACTGGAAGAGTTTGATCATTCAGAGTCATGCAGTTCTTTATTTCCCATGTTTCTATTTGCAACTGAAGCAGTCATGGAATAAAAAAAAAGATGGTTTTGATAATGGCATAAAGTGTATCTGGAAGGCATATGTCAAGAGAACCTACGGAGTAATCTTCATCTAGAGTAAATACAGCCATTCAAGACAGATGAAAACTGGAAACATAGTATGGTATCTCAATTTGATGAAAACTCAATTGATTCAGAAGCTTTCAAGAAGCACTCATTCGTAACTTCTGCTCCCCTAATTTATCTACAGAAACCTACAATGGCATCCAGTAATGCCTGGCTGCATAATGCTGCTTCAGTGCCATTATGACCACAGTAATGTAAACAATTTCTTTAGGTATTTATTTTTATGAATTTCAGGATTTGAGGAAACAAACCACCTCCAGGTGAGTGAAATAATAGAGTTTAAAATACATTTATTTTTCTCAAATATAAATTTTTCAGTAAATAACCATTTCCCTAATAACGCTCCCTAAAATCAAATTTCTCAGTAAGCATTGTGATTTAATAGTTCATGCATTTTATATTGAGGTAGTCTTCTTTGAAATGTGTTATGAGTTCAGAGACTGCCAAGGATAATTTGTCAGCGTCACCTGCACTGGTGCTTTTCCATCATTGGATTAAAGATTTGTTAATGTGTAATTGATAAAGAAAACACCAAGCAGCATTTTGCAATGATGGGTAGTGGTTTAGAATAGCATTTTATATTTTTCTCCTGACAGGCATAACATTTTATGGGTTTTTTAAACCGCTGTGTTCATACACACAGAAATTTCATTGAGTCCTTTGATCAGCCTTTCTCAGTAACTATGATGGTGAGTTCACAGCATCTAATCCATGTTATCAGTCAGAGTCAGTGATTTTTAAATCTATCATCAAATTATACTCTATTTCATGACCTCTCAAAGAGAGACACAACAACCTGTGGAAAATGGGATAAGCCAATAGCACTTGTAATTGCAGGGATGGAGGTGGGTACATTTTTTAATTCTGAGAAGATATGCAGGTTAAACATATTTGTTACCTGAGTTGTTTTCTTCTGGTTTTGAACATTTTAATTTATAATCAAACAAGAAGAACAGATGTAAGAGTTGTAATTTAATCATTTTATTGCTATCTTTGTATATTTTGAAGAATTAGGTATGGTACTCTTGGGAAGCCATATTTTATGCCTAGTTGGAAAAATGAATAATGTAATAATATGCAAAATGTGAAGTTTTAGAACTTCAGTACTGAGTAAGGCATATAAACTAATGATCTAGTTAAAGTCCCTTGTGCACCATAATAAATATGGACTAAATTTGTCATTATAGCTTTAGACAGAGGTTTCAGGCTACAGATTTAATTATATCCTTTTTTAATATTCATACTTCTAAACTGCATAATTCCTTTCTACTGTAAAACTGCGTGTTATATTAAAACAAACAAAAATGGCAGATTACTAAATGGATATTAATGTAGAGTCAATAAGCATTTAATTTCTGTGGAGAACACTGCAAAAAAGGAGAGTGTAAGCTTTGTGTTTCTTAGATCTTTTCTGAGATGCCCAGCGTTTGTACAGAGAAACTGCCTCCTGTTTTAATGCCGACTTTTGTTGCAGAGGTTAATTAGTTATTTATGGAACTCATAAAGGACACAGGGGCAATACAGAATACTTTTTGTTTGCCATTTAGAAACAGCGATTATTGAAAAGCCTAATTTAGTCTCCATATGATACAAGAGTTAGCTGAGACTAGCTCATCTCACATTCAGTCAACACTGCTTAATGGTGTCCAATTATTGATGACAATTAATAATGGCTGAATAAAATACCAGCACAGTGGAATGTTTAGTCCATTCTTCCTAACTCTGTAATGTATGCTTTACTAACTTGAAGACTTTGTTTGCTTTTCAGTATACAGTTGACCTGATTCTCAGATTAGGGTCCATCTGCTTTCATATTCCTGTAGGTACATGATAAGTAAACAAAGAGAGAAAAGAAATATATCTAAAATGACAAATCTTATCCCATTTATTCTCTCGGGAAGGCCCTTAAATGCAACCAGAGCAATGAAGAAGTACGAGGGTAGCAACAACCAATGTGAAGATAAAAAGGAGGGAGAGCAGTAACACACATTATAATGAGAAATAGGAAAAGAAATATAACATTCCATGGGGAAATAGAAGGAAAATTCAAGCTAAACAATTAATTACTCAGTATAGTTCCTAATAATTTACTATTTGGGTTGGCTCACTTAGGAAGAATGGGTTGCAAAGAGGCTAAAGAAGAACTGTGTACCTCTTTGGGTAAAGTCACAATGGATAAGTTACTCCCTTGTATATATACTGAATAAAATATTGAAGTTAGCTGGTATGTTTGAGCCAGTCAGGTCCAGGGCTCAAAAGTAAGTGTTTCAAAAGAGCTGATTTTGGGTGTGAAAAAGGTGTTCATGACTTTCAAATCAGCAATGAAGGTCTTTGATTTCTCACTGCCTGCTTAAGTGATCCTATTTCTTGTTTTTGCTTTGGTTGCAAATGCACTAGCTAAGAGAAAGCTAACACTTTCTGAAGAATAAAACTGCTGTTGCTAAAAGAGGATAAATTCTATGCGTGATTGCAGCATATTTTTCATGTGGCTTTCAGATATGGATAGTGAATGATCTTGGGTTAGTTTTGCATTATTTTTTCTATTATCTAGTCTTGTAATTATTATTTTTCATCTTGCTTCTCCATACTAAAATGCTTTTATTTTATCAGAGGGCATATTAGAAACATTTTTACATATTTATACATTTTCTTATTATGCAAATTGCCAAGAGCTATCACAAAGGTGAAGGAGAGTTAAGAATAAAGGTAAGAGGACTATTCTGGCAGACGGTCATTCAGTAGATGTACAAAGGACATATTTTGTCAGTCTCAGAACTAAAAATTTTGAAGTCATCAGAACATTTCTGTAGGGATGCTACTTGGCGCTCCTGGGATGGGCTGAAGAAAGGGGAAAAAGACTGTTTTCTGGTTAATGCCTCTATGTAGTTATCCACTAAAGCTGGCTGAAATAGCAGCATTTTCAGTGTTGTTTTGTGAATACAGCTTTTTCTTACTACTTAATTCTGATTATATTCTCTTGATTTTTTTTTTAAATGTAAGTGTTTCCTTATTATAGGGCTAAATATTATAACCATGCGGGCATAAAAAAGCGCAACCAGAAGTTCAGAAATAATTTCAGAGGGCCTACAAAATATTTTAATACACTAGTGATGTGAAAAACTGCATGTTTGTAATTAATCAAAACCAAGATAATAGTCATAATCACGTTTACTGTGTCATTGCCTAATTATTGACAAAGAAGCAGGTCAATTGTGCCAGATGTTGGGTGGATACAAAGCAACACAAAGGCGGCTGCTGAGAGCTTGCAGATTAAACACTATGAAATGAAAACTTAGAACAAAAATTCTGTAATTTTTTGGGGAGTATAAAACTTAGATGTCAAGGATCCCTCCAGCATGAATATTAAAACTCTAGAACTCTAAAAAGATCTGAATTTATCAGTCAAGGATGAAAAGTGGCATAAATTAGGGACAATAGGTGACCAGTCAGTCAGATTATAGTCTACAGTTTAAAACATCTTCAAATTACTAATGAGCCTTTTTGAAGAGGCAATATAGCTTGCAGTTTAAGAACTCCACCTTCTGTTGGTATTGGTCAACATATCAAAGCTTAAATATACATCATTTGGCCATGTCTAGACATTGCAGTCTTTTGGCAAAGGAGATGAATGAAATACAATACATTATAAAGGTGGGCTTTAGATTGACACTACCATCTGCCCATAACAAAATTGTCCCAATTACAAAGTATGCACTTAGTATCGTGGCAAGTACCATGGAACTACCTTGACATACAGAAGGAGGATGTTATACTATTAGCCCAAAAGTGAGTAAAAAGAGATATTAATCACTCAGAGATTCTATTAAAGCATTAGAAAACTGAATTTCATCTATTGTGGTCAAAGTCCATTTCAGCTCCCTCTTGTACAGTAGCTTATGCATCCCATTAGATATGTGTACATTTTGAAGAAATTCAATATTTTTTAGTTCTTTTCTTAGACAGGAATGGACATCAAAATTTAGTATCATTTTCTTTGTCTCTTTTGTTCTCATTTATTTCTCTTTGGTTTTATATCCTCCAGGGTTTGTCTAATTTTTATTGTTACTATTTTATTCCTGTTTTCTTGCATTATGTTATTTTTCTGTTGTTAGTCTCTACTGTGCTGTGAGAGAATATACAAGTACAGGCCAATTTCCATTTTAGTAGAAGAATCTGAGTTCTGACATACCTCAAAAGAAAGAAGGAAATATTTAAGTGTACTTCTCTGTGAAAAAAAATATTATTGATGTGTTCAGGCAATGTTAACACTGGTTCCAGTCTGAGATCAGCATAATATTTACTATGATATTTTGTCTGTCAGGTTCTCTTGTTGATACTTAAAACTTTCGATCGAAAAATCAAACCTAACAATTTTTTTAAAGAGTTACTTTGAAAACCCTGCTGAACATGCATAGACTGCTGACTGTTTTCCTGACCAAGTTTAATGTCTGACCAGGAAATAACTCTAAGTGCACTGAATCTGGTTAAATACTGTACCAGCATTCCTCCCTGAACGTCAGGTCTTTTCCAAGGTCACCTAATTAGAGTTGTTTACAACAGCCATTTGCCTCCACCTGTGCTGTTATTGATGGTATATAAAGAGCTCTTCCTTGCATGGAACAATGTGTCAGCCAGGCAGCCACGAAAAATTGCTGAGCAAAGGGAAATTGTCTCCAGAGCACTGACATAGAGTTACTCTAGCTTAGAGCACTTGGCATCTTTTCCTAATAGTTTCATTTCCACATGGCTTTATCTGACCATAAATACTATATTCTAGATCTGTAGTGATTTTCTAGTAACTTTTGTTACTACTATTTGCAATGAAACAGACTAAATTACTCACCCATGAGCTCAAAAATACCTTGGTATTTAGTTAAGAAAGATGGTTGTGATGTCTGTTACCAAGTTGTAATATTCCCAGCCTATAGTGTTTCTCCTTGGCCATCCAGAAAATAAACTATTCAATTCACAACAAACTTCTTGGGTGGATGCTCTTGTACATATTATAGGGTTAGCATTTTCATATTTTGGCATTTAACTTCAGGTGTATGAGGTAGGATTTTCAAGAAGACAAGAAGTACTTTAACTCAATTAAGAACAAAAAGGTCTTGTGGCCTTTGCATGTTCACTCTCTGTCCACCAATACAGGTGAGGGAACTATGATGCCTCACTTGGATCTGATGTTAAAATACGATGTTAAAATATTATGTTTATATTATTCAGTATAAATACCATTCTTCAGGCATCCTTAGGGTCTTACTGCAAAGTAGATGGGTGCGAAATAGCGTGCTGAGAATTCACACTTGTGCTCACTGTAAACAAACAGTCCAAGCCTCACAAGTACTTGTCTACTAAAAATGGTCTGCTAGTGCCCTGTTTCTCAGGTGACAATGACAAGCCTGAGACGTTTTGCTGACATACAAGAGATGGAGAATTTTAAATGGAAACAAGAAAGTCACTCATAAGCCTTGTTCAGATTAATCTCTCTCTTAAGAAGACACAGGTTTCGAATCATTGGGCACTGAAAGGTAGTGCCCATTTTTCACTTACAGAGCATCATCCTACATTTCATTTCAACATTTCTTTCTCAAAAGATAACTGCATTTGCAGCAGAAATCAAGGCACATCTTATAAAGTTGTCAAACAGGAGGTGCTATTTCATCATTTAAGTGGGTCCTGTTTCCTAATGTAACACTAAGTGTAACACAACTAAATGAAAATAATGGCAGTTTTGTCTCAAAAAATGTAACATGATATCAGTTTGAGAAGTGCTTTTCCCAAAGAGGGGAAGAATGCAAGAGAGAATAGTTTAAAATGGGGAAAAACGTTCCCCTCTCAGCCACAGTAGGCTGTCAGCTGCTGAATCTGTGTTATTTTCAATTATGCTCATCTGATGCCTGTGTATAAAGGAGATATATGTCACTTTGCTAGAGACACTGTGAGATGCCTAGGTTAACAAAGCCTCCAATGCCTTTGACTTAAGAAGCAGTCAAATAGCTCAGCATTATTGCATTTCTCACTTTAAAAGTATTTTAAGTCTTGCTGTTAAAACATTGTTCCTGCTAAATTATGAACCAGTGAGATGGAATTTTACTAAGCTTCTCATATATACATGAAGTAATGTCTTTGTAGAAGAAAATACCCCGCAAACAATTATGTATGTGAGCATATTTACTCCTTCCAGCATACCCAAGGGTTTGATAAACTGCACTCTAAAAAAATCAGCCCTAAAAATATTCTCTTTTTAAAGTCAGAATATGCTTAAATGATTTCACTTAGAGAGAAAATAACAACCACGTTAAAAGCTTTAACAAAAAATACATTAATTGCAAACACATTAAATTTTGTCTTCTAAAAAGTTAGTTTTAAATATTAAGTGCACATGATTTAACAAATATCATATGTAAGCAGGGCTCATTCCTATTATGCTCTGTAGCATTTGTTCGTGGTGCTGGTTGGGTCCTTTTATACAGAACACCATAACATTTGGTTAAATACTGTTTGATTTTTTGTGCATAGCTTTACTAAATGACAGCTCTCTTCAGTGTTTGTCAAGCTCATGTGAATAATCCAAGTCAGTGTTCCTGGGCCTTGATGAATTTCTCCAGTTACAGGGCTTGAAGTGGCTAGTGTCTCATCTGCACGAGTCATATGCCACCTGCTACAGATGAAAAAGGATCTTTTTCTATCTAAGGAAGAGAATTGTCCTTCTGCTTCACTGAACTGAACTTTGTGTTTAAGCTCACATTTTAACATGACTCAAGACATGGAATCTGTCAGCTTCTTTATCATTTACCCCACATTTTGCCTTTTCCCCATACCCCAAACTGTCATCTTTCTTCCCTCCACTAGAGCAGACGTTGTTTTCACCTTTCTAGTTTGATCAGCTTGCAAGCAGATGTTCTTATGTAATTTTTAATTAATTGATTTCTTCCTTGGAGGGTTTTGGTTCATCTGTTTTAAGAAGATACCTTAATGTAAAAACAAAAAGAAAGAAAAAAAAAAAATCCCCAAAACAAAAACAAACCCCAAAACTATATGTGCTTGCTGTCTTGTGAACTTCAAAATGAAAATATAGTAAAATATGTGAGTGAAATTAAAGCAAGTCTTAACTAGGTTGAAAATGTTATGCATTATACCTGCAAATATCTTAGCTAAAGTGTATTCATTATGTGTGCTGTTTGTATCAATGTCATTCCACCTCGGTGCCACTTCCATCCTTAGTTTTAGAGTTCCACAGTCTCATTCACTTTCTGCCTCAAAAAAAGAGGGAGTTTGAGAAACAGGGAAAGATAGAAGATAGAATATCTAAAGATAGTACTTTCCTCTGCCTTCTTTCTTTCTTCCTTTTTTTTCTCTCTTTAGGCCTTTAATGTTCTTTTCTTTAGTCAATATTGAAGGAATGAGACTGTAATGAGAAGTAATATTAAGACCTTGATTCACTTAGCAGAAAGACGGGGAACAGTTTCTAGTGTTATACAGGCCCCCAAGATATATTTCCCAAGCACAAAAAACCAGCCTTTTACTGCTAAGGACTGTTGAGGGTGTAATAGTTAGAAAAGTTAATCTCTTGTGGGTTATAATCACCTGTTGAATCACTTGATTTGTGGACATATTTCCTCTTCAGTCCTTTGACTGTGACAGTTAAATGGGCTGCCACCTCAGCTGACTGCCAGCACTATCATCTTGCCAGAACTACCCCAATTCAACCTACCAGCCAAACCACACATATGAACACTCCCAACTGAATTGCATTTGATATATACTTGGTTACTTGAACAGAGGGAATGGTAAGTTTTTGCCATCTCTCTTTAATGTAACTTAAATATCTTTCAGGAAAAGTTCATTTGTTTTTCTAGCATGATAGGAGAATAATTTTGTCAGGAATAGGGTAGGGAGGGAGATAAGCAGCTAGAAGAAACAGCCTTTCAGGTAACACAGCTGGATTTTAAAAGACATGCATCCATATTCTCACCCATTGGATTACATGTGATTATAGTTTGCTAAACATAGGAAGATCTGGATGTCTGTGAGCCAGAGATCTGATTGGGGTTCTCTAGCCTTTTAAATGTGAAGGACTTCTTAAGAAAATAATTTTATAACAACAAGAACGATGGAGATCTGAAACTCTGCAAAACAAAATATGCGTGTATACCAGTACATACATACCCAAGTCACCTAAAAAAGTCGTCTAACAAGTCCTTTCACATCCACTTTTCCAGGTTTTCTTCTACCAGCAGTAAAGTGAGAACCCCAAGCCAGAACAGATCAGTTTAAACAAATCACTAATAACAACCAACCCCTTCCCAGAACACTCTCAAGGAGCAGCAAAGAGTGAGGACACTCCTTTCCCCTTGAAGGTCTTCACACAAGTTTTCAGCTATGATTAGAAAAGATAAGTAGGAGGACTTTTATGCTGGAGCGTAAAATATACCTGTCGTAAGTATAATTGTACATAAAGTATTACGAAAAAGGAGAGCTCCATTCTCTGAGAGACTGAAGTATTTCCATTCTCTGAGAGACTGAAGTATTTCCAACATAGAAGCTGTGGATCTCTGGACAGAAAGAAGGCTAAAATGTTTCAATCTCTAATAAAAACCACATATAAACTTTGTGTTTCTAACTAAAATCCTATTACAAATCCCATCAGTAAATATAAACCCTGTAGAATAACTTTACTGCATTTTTCTCCTTCTGTGTCTTTAAAGTATATAATCCTTTGTTTATTTAAACTGTGTTGAATTCCTCTGTTGCTGCTGAGGAAATACATTTATCATTCTTGAAATATGTGTTGCATACCTACCTTTCATGCCAGAAGGGATTAATAAGTAAAGGTAACTAATTGTTTTGTAGCTGATCTGACAGAGAGGAGATACTTGGTCAGAGAGGACTAATCCTACACAAATTGGCAGAGGGAAGGTGTATAAGCTGTGTTTGTTACCGGACTTTTTGGGGTTTTGTAGGAGAAATGCACTGTGTATGTTGTACTATGAGAATAGTGAGATGTGGTAACTTTCACCATATAATACACACAGAGTAGGCAGTGAAGAGAGCTGTGCACTTTATATGCAAACAAAGAATATAACAAGGAAAGTTATGTTGCTAGGATGACAGGGTAATTCAGACTAGAGAGGACTTCAGGGACATCTCTGGCTGACCCTCAAAGTAGGGTCAGGTATGAGATCACACCAGATTATTTGATATTTTATCCAGTCTTGTCTTGAAAACCTCACATATCACATCTTGAGATGCCCTTAACCACATTTAATTAGCAATAATGAAAAATGTATTTCTTTTTCTTTGCAAAAAAGCTTCTTTGGCTCACATAACACTCTTCATTGCTGCTCCTGAGACCCAGCATTCTCCCTCAGAATTTAGACAGAAGTTTTTGGGAGGTCAGTCCTTCTATTTCTATGAAAACATAAGCATCATTTATAAAAACCCTGAGAAGAGAATTCCGTTTGCAAAATGTTTTGTGCTGTCAGTACATGTTTTGGACTAAGTGAGTTTCTGATTAGCTCTGAGCTCCATTGGCAACATTCAAATTTTTCCAAACCTCCCCATGATCTAGGAGGTTTGGATCCAATAGCACAGATCTGGGACAGTCTATAATTCTGATATTGCAAATGTGATTCAGGCTCTGTAGCCTTTAAATCTCTTGAATATATCTGAATTACTGATTTTATTATCTAATCACTTAGAGAAAACTAATTGAAATACAGCTCTAAATATGGACTTCATTTCTGCTATCACATTTTGACGGTGATTTTTCATTTGAATCCAGCAATCTAATAATTCTGGCAAGCCAGTGCTGGACATATTTAAAATTAGTCCTGTTGTTTTCTTATATTTTATTGTTGAAAGTATAGTGGCAAAAATGGGTAAGAGTTCAAGGCAGCAGGTAATGTTTTAAAAGCAACAAAAAAGAGACAAAAAAGTTGGGGTGGGATGCAGGAAAGCAACTTGGAAGAAATACTTTCATTTTTCTGTTACCAGAATCTGCACCCAATTTCCAAGTCCTTCTGGTCCTATTAAATACTAGACAAATAACACAGATACTGCTGGAGCAGCATTGGTTATTTTGCAATGTTTTACTTGGCTGTGTGAAAAGCAGACAGGCTGAGGTTATAAGAACTGTTTAAGATTTGAAATATTTTTGTTCAAGAATCTGACATGATTTGCTAGTTGTGACAACTGGTTTGACAATGACCAGTGATTTAGGTCTACCTGTAATAAGTGAATTAATCTGAGTTAAAACATAGTGATCTGTCATGTTTAGAGATACCTCAACAGCTGGCTGACTTGTCCTCTGTCAAGCTAGTCTGTCCTGTGCAAATCTTCTGTCAAGTACGGAAAAGATCTGTTGAGAGAAAATTACATGGCAGTTTCAGAGTTAGTGATGAATTTTTCTCCCAACATACCAGCTGTGCCAGCAACACTATTTTTTGTGGCATTAATCAAATATCTTGCCTGGAGCACCTTCTCTTTTCCAAAGGCTAGAAGATGAATCTGTCAAAAAATTTCACAGGTATTTGCCAAGAGCTTTTCCTAAGCTCAGGTACTACTAGTCCATGCACCTCGAAAGTTTGAATAATGCTTTTAGAGATGTTGTTCTGAAATTAGAAGTCCTGTGGTATACTTTTACTGTATACATGAGTTCAAAGCCATTGTTACAGTTGAAATAAAGGAGTTTGCCATAAGGCAAAGTGCTCAAGTGCTCCACTTGCTGACTTACATCCTTGTGTTTATATTTAGTTAAAGTTTTGCATTTAGCAAAGTACAAGAACAGTGGAAGGCCACAGAGGGATCCAGCCACTTTTTCTGCAGATGGAGGAAATTGAGACAAGGTTGATAAATACAAATACGTACTCTATTCTTTTATCAATATATTGAATATTTTCATTGAAAGTATAAACTAGGAAATTCCAGATTACAGGTTTTCATAAATAAAATCAATTTTATTTTAAGCGACACAGAATATAAGTGTATTTTTATCATTCCCCCTTGTTTTAGTACTAAAATTTTAATTAAAAGTGAATAGACCATTTATTATATGAACATTGGGGCAAAACGCAGCAATTAAGAGAAGCTATAGATTAATACTCAAGAGAGACAACAAATATTCTTTTACATTTATGTTCATGGATACCATTACATACATATGCTTAGTGACACCAAAGGTGTGCGAAACGATTTCATAGCTTAAAGGCTGGCAGCAGAGTTGAGTTTACTTAGCACTCAAAACTAGCAAAACACAGACATGTAGCACCAACAGTAGGTGGGATACTGAAGTCCTTCCTGTAGATACTTGGAGAGAAAAGGTTAAAGAAAAGAATTCTTCTGATTTTCTATCTGAGCACTGCTGAGACGTTAAAGAGGTGCATTCAGCTTAATAACTGAAGTATCCTTCACTGGAGAAAGACCATACATTGTGATTGCATCTAGTTTCTGAGATTGCTTTCCTTTTCCGACTTCCATTGGTTCTCCTATTCATAGATTGGCATTCACATTACTCATTTTCTTCCAGATCTTACAGATACTGAAACATGCATTTTGCATGGGATTGAAGAAGTAGAATCAATTTAGTATAACTCCTGCAGGAGACCTCATGTAGACTAATCATCTCTCTGGTTATGTCAAAGGCCTCTAATGAGTGTAATGGCTAAAGCATGGCCCTAGACTCTGCTGCATAGCCCTTATGGGGGAGGTCATTCATGAGCACACTAACGTCATCCCTTCGTCATTCTGAGGTTTGAAATCAGATGTGAAAGGACCTAGGCTGTGCTGATGTCTTTATCTGATTATCACTCGTTTGCACAAGGAGTTTGAAGAGGCATTGGCCTTGGTTAACAAGACTTTTCAACTTTTCTCTGCTCCTGATTTTATTAGTCCCAGATAGAGCCCCTGAAAGGACTCTTGAGTCTGTTTTTCGTTCATAACACCTTGAAGATCACAAAGCCCTTTAAGTACATTGTCAATACTATAGTTTCAACAAACAAGTTCCAGAGGGATTTTGATTCTGCTTCCTCCCTAAAATGAAAACTGGACATAAGAAGCATTATGCATCTCTAAGGAAGATACTTATTTAAAAATGGAATTTCTTCAGAATTTGAATTTGTAAACTTTCTCCTGCAAAAAGTATGGCAGTTTTAGAGGTGCACAGAAACAATGCTTAAAAGATAAACAATATTAAAAAGCAGAGGCTCTAGCAACAATTGTATTTTCAAATTCTCTGTATTTCTTCATGCTCTGTGTGATGATTGCAGTCTTATTACATATTGAGGAAAGCTAAGCAGGTGTTTTAAAAGCTGATAACAGAGATTGCATCCAAAATAAAGAAACTACCCAGGTTTTTTACTATACCAAATCCCAACAAATTTTGAAAACCTTCTGTGTCCATAACCACTTGTAAATGATACCATTTGTTTCTTTAACGCATTAAAATTTGTTTCTTTAACAAATTGAAATCAGGCTCAAATCATTATCATTAGCATTGATAATAGAATTCCAACCACCAAAATATATAGCTGCCCACATTCCTAATTCAGCATCAGATCCATTTGTTTTCTGATACCTGAATATTTGTTGGCTTGCCTAACCTTATATCTCATTAGCAAAGGCATTTTCAAGAGTCCAACTAATACCTGAGAGATATTTACATATTACTTCATTGTTTTGAATATGTTCATAATCTGCATGAAAGAGAACAACTCCACAGCAATATCAAAGGTTATTGTGATTGAAGATACTTTACAGTAATTCAAATAGCTTTTACAATGCATTAAAAGAGGGAATTAATTGTTTTAGATAGGCTGCAATACTAGAACTACTGTGCTTGGTAATATTTGACATGTCTGTCTGCCAGCATTCCTGTCTTTCTACCTGTCTGTCTTTTCGCAAGTATTTCTGTCTGCAGAAGTACTTTTAAAATTGCAACAAAGAAATAGAGTGAGAGGTTTCTTAAATCATGCTATTGGATATCCAAAAAGGTATATTATTTTGGATGTGGTGTATTTTGCAATTTGACAAGTTGGAACTTTGTAAACTGACAATTGGGCACAGACGAAGGTATCCATTTATCTCGTATATGTCTTGTTGAGGCAAAGCTGTCAGACAAAATCTTATCACATGGTGCCCCATTTGTTTTCTGTAGTGATTTATGATGGTTTTGAAAAGGTCTTGTGATCCCATAGGCTGCCACGATTCTCTGACTCTTCTCTGTCAATGGATCAGATTTTTGACATTTTCTGAGAGCATTCAGAAAAGATTTGATAAATCAGCTTGTGGTGTTTATTTTAATTGATCTGAAGCCCATTCCTTCAAGAATTCATCAAACACTGTGACAGGGTCTGGGTGTGCTGCAGTGAAATGAAAGAACTGGGTTGGCCATGCTTCTGTGATGGTGATATAGATATTTTGTTCAAAGTTTATGCTCACAGACGAGAAGATGCCATAACTAATTTAGAATGCTGTAAATCTTTTGACGCAGATTCTAATTCATAAATCTCATCCATCACATATGATTCATGAAACGATAGACAACCCTTGATGAGAAGGTACTTTCGTGTTCCAAGTTCTTTACATTTTTTTCCTCTTCAGAAATAAATCACTCCAAAACAACAGAATTCTGTTCTGAAAGTGGCGCTGTAAAGGTCTCTTATTCTTTTTTCATCTGTTCTTCTTCTCAAAAGGGATAACCTTTCTTCTCTTTAAGATGCAAATGGATAAAATTGTGTGTGCATGCACTTCACTTTACAATAGGGAGAAAATGTAACTGATTGCAGTGGCTCTGGTTGAGGAGTCATCACCTTTGGCTGGTATAACCTGGGTCTCTTTTCTTCTCTCACAGGAACCTCCATCTGTTGAAAACATCACCACAAACACCTGTCCTGATCAACCACAGTCAGTGTCTTTGATCTTTTCACTCATTCCTGTTGCGCTTGGTTGGTAAACCTGTAAGAAGACCATTGCAGGATCTGAGCCTCTCTCTTATCAGCCAATCCACTCTTTTTCCTTCTACATTGAGGCATTGCTGCTGAGTGGTGGCTGTGGATGGTCAAGGAGGGAATTTGTGGTGGTGTATTTGATTTCTCTAATTAAGGGAAAGGAGCATGGGATGACTGATAAGCAGGCTGGCCCATCAGGCAATGAATGATAATAAAGAAATAAACAAATGTTGCTCGGCAATGTTGCCAAGAAAATTGCTGAGGACTGGTATCAGTCAATGTCTGTTTATCTGTCTAGGCCTCTATCTTCAGATATAAACTTAGGTAACACCAGACATTGTTATAATAATAGAGTAACAAAACCAAGCATTCAATAGTTAGGTAGTCTTAGTTTGCTTGTGCAATATTTATTTGCCATCCTTCTGAATACATGTTTTGACATTCTCCCTCCATGTCATACTTGTGGTAAAACCAAATAGAGAATTGAGTGAGCAATTATTCATTGTCGTTAGTTCAGGTACAGAACCCAGTTGACCATATATTCTTTTCTTGCAATAATCTGTTTCACTTGCATTTTAACTTCTGCATGGACTGAGGCTAGTGCCTCATTTCAAAATGATAAGTCAGTAGTTCTCTGCTTTGCTTGCTTACTCAGAAGTGCTAGGTATGTGGACTGTGAAAGAAAGTGATCAAGATTTTGCTCAACATAGTTTATAAGATGATACTGGAGAACCTTTACTGCAGATTTTAATGCTGAATCTTAACTGAGTTCTTAAGAGTATGTGCAAATGGCAGTTTCCAACATCTTATAACTCAGTTCCATACTCATTTGAAGAGATAAAACATGCTTTTCTTAAATGAAGACATACACTTCTTTGAAGATCCTACTCCAGAGGAATAAAGTTGTATCTCTTCAGTTAAACAATTAGTATTTTATGGAAATACATGCTCATATCAGTAAGTCTATTTCTCCTTGCAATCTTCTTCAAGTCTGTCAAAACAGTTAAGTCAGAAGGAAACAACAATCTAAGAAAATGCAACCTAGAGAACTGACTAAATGACTTTTTGTGGGATACTTAATGGCTGAAATGGCAACAAGTATCAATCACAGACTGAAGAATGGAATCTAAAGTGTTCACCATCTACTCAGTGCAAAGCTTTATAGGTTACTAATTCCTTTTTGTCTTT
Organism: Eulacestoma nigropectus; assembly: GCA_013397775.1. NCBI lineage: Eukaryota > Metazoa > Chordata > Aves > Passeriformes > Eulacestoma > Eulacestoma nigropectus. Next base: position 461,009 of record VZTE01004413.1, read on the forward strand.
AATTGCAGACCTCACTGTGTGCTACTGGGAAAATAGTTTCTCCTGCCTTACATTGGGTCAAGCAATTTGGGCTTATTTTTTGCTGGAAACTTTCTGTGTTTATTTCCCCTACCTACGGCTTCTTTTGCATATGCTTAAGCAAAATTTTGTCTTCTCACATGATCATGGGTAGACCTGCAAAGCCATTTTGAAGTCTCTTTCTTTAAGCTGAGAGAGGAGCTATCAGCATGGCAGGTTTTTCAATGCAGTGTTCTGCTCCTCCACGTGAAGAAGAAAAGCTTAAATTTTCTGCAACCCTGTGGTGTCCAGATGCCATCGAACATGGAAGATTGAGGGCAAGTAGGCGTAATTCAAGGCGAGGGATTGAACATTAGCACTCTGTGCTTTTCTTTTCCTCACACTTCTGTGTCATCCATCCTATCTCTCTTTGCCTCTCATTATTGTCTTTTTCTTTTAGAATAACAGTAGCATGAAAACAGTTGCCTGTGTGCCCGATTCTCAGCCCTATCATTTTATAGGCATCTTTCTTTAAAGACACTGAGATCCTAACTTAATCTGATATTAGGGCAAGACTTAGCAGACAGATTCGACTTTCATAGAAAGCTGTTTAAAGATGTGCTGGACTCTCTAAGAGGGCAATTTTAAAAAGCACTGGCAGCTCTTAGCACAGTCTTTAAAAGCCCAGTGTATTGCCAACAGGTGAAGTTTTCCAGCATGTCTGTAATTCATGGTTTTAATAAAATATTTTTTTATTTGATCACCTGCCAATCTAATCAGTTGATAAGGAACTTGATTTTTAGCTGTGTAAGAAAGCTCTCGAAGTCTGCAATAGCTGAATCAGCAGATTTTTCAGTGTAACTTCTCCATCAAAGAAGCAAATGGTTTGGAATTTAAATGAATGGCAGAATTAGCCAGTTTTTCAAATTTTTCCAGTGGAGTTTGAGCTTCAGATCTCAGGGGGTTTTCACTCAAGATGGATGAAAAAGAAATATGCTTTGACTATTTTTAATTTTTAATTTCTGACAATGTTTTCTGTTTCCTGCCACCAACACCACCTAAATACTGAGTGGCTTTCACTCTTCCCGAAATGTTTTCTTTTTCAAGTCATCATTGTAAATAAGTAACATCTAATAAAATGCATTCTGTGATAAAGAGATCTGCCAATCATACAGAAAAAAAAATGTTGACATTAGCAATTAGGATTATGCCATCCCCACTTAATTTGTGGGTTTAGATATTATGTAGGACGGAAGGAAGGAAAGCGATTTTATAAACTGTTCACTAAAAGTTAATTGAACAAATATCATACTCAAGTCCTCTTTTTCTTCTGTAAGCGTGTACCATCTCTTTAATGTCAATTATGGGAACAAAGAACTTTATTTTTAGCTAGTATGAATTTTCATGGCTGTTTTGAAACCAATGAAGCTAGACCAATTTACTCCAGTTAGGGTCTGCTACTTTTAAAAAAAACCAGAAATTATTCTGGTTGGCTATTAGAAAAGTGATTTTGTAGGCATTTTGCAACAATGGGCAGTTCTCAGTTGTTTCTCTTTGCTCTACAGAACAGCCACTGGTAAGTCTCATCAAATGATGCTTCTCAATACAGCAGCCCTGGCAGTTTATATTAAAGGAAGACATCAGGTGGTGTTTAGTGAGTTAAGAAAGCATGTTGTTGCTGATTAATTTATTTTCCATATTGGCCTGCATTGTGTACAGATGCTTTCATCCAAACTGAAAGGTACCATGGCAAGCAGGTGTTACAGCAATCTTAGCCCAGAGATATCCAAGTCTTTTTGCCTGGCAGCATTCCAGCTACAGACTGGAGCTAGCTTTTGGAGAAGTTGTCAGTGAGATTGATTATATTTTGGAATTTCCATTGATTAATTATCTCTCGAATTCTTCACTATAGGCAACATCCTGAGTTTTGAGACTATGCATGAAAACTTACTGCCCTTGGGTTCATCAGTTTGAAACACTGGGATTTTGATAGGTCCCATCTTACAGAAAGGAAGGTAGAGGTGGTTAGATGTAGCTGTGCTCCTGTGCTGCTTCACAGACTAAAGAAAACAGAGAAAACCATCCAGGCAGGGTTTTCTTACCAAATTTGCCTCTAGCCTTTGTACTTGCCAGTAGTCAAGTACGTGATTTTACTTCAGGAACAACTACAGTTCACGGAGTTACAACTGGTTGCTCTGCTAGGAAACAGTTTATTCTTGATGTTTTGGAAAGAGATAAAGAATTCAGTTTTTACTTAGTTTTCTTTCCTGTATACAAAGATTAGCACTGAGTGGTGTAAAGGAATAAGACAATACTTTTTATTAAATTTATGCTGTTGCTTACAAACCCGAATATGGAAAGATTCCAATAGAAAGGCCGCTCTTTTTATACATTTACCATTCTCACCCTACTAAGAGATATTTATTTCAACAGACACTTGTAAAAATCTCTTTCTAACATAAGTCTTGGGTCTTAAATAAGTGGAGCAGTAGACTAACCAGCTTAATAAAAGTGAGAGATGATACTCAACTAATGGACAGGGCATTTCAACCAAGTGTTATCAAATCATTCATTGCACTAAGTGCACTCTCAAGTTCTGTTGTAAAAACAATTAAAGTACTGATGGCAGGCTTAAGTTACTTCAAATCATTTGGCAGAATTGATCCACAATTATCTTTGTAATCCCTGAAGCCCCAAACACTAAGTCCTCCATCCACTTTATATTTCCTACACACAGTTCTCAACGTGTCAGCAGCCATGCTCAATATCCATTGGCACGAGCAACTTCACTGGACCTAGAATCCCAAACTCTAAATACGCTTGCGCTCTGAATACTCAAGTTCAAGTGTATGAACCACCTGTATGACAGTATACCCATCAACTTTCAAAGAGTTTGTAGTTTGTAGTCATGTTTTCTTGTGTATATGAATGTGTGTGATTCGAGAATGTGAGACATTGATTTAGATGTTCTCTGGGGATGCTATTTATTATTTGAAAGGGTGTTTTCTTCTGTTTAGTGTCAGAAGGCTTGTAGTCATTCTGCTTTTTTAGGAAATATTATGCTTATCTCTAATATGAATCTCAAAACAAAATAGAAAAATGCCTTTAGTGGAGTTTTGTATGAGTTATCCAAAATGTAATAAAGACATTATCATATCAGATGGGTAATTCATACAGCATGGCACCTTTCCTCTGGCAGTTCAGAAATGCAACTCCCCCTTGGCAGGGAAAACGTTAGTCCAAATGATTAGAGTTTAGCAGAGTAACATGTACTGGAGCACGAAACTGAACAATGGCAAATGTTAGACAGCCTGAATTAGAGGCAGTGATTTTTGTTATACCCGTAATAATTTGGAGATTTGTGCCTCTCACGCAATCACTGTAAAACCTAGAAGCCAAATTTTCTCCTGTGGCCAATGACATGAGGGAAGAGGCATGAGAACAGGAGAAGAAATTTTGCCTGACTTTACCCTGTGAATGTTAGACCAGAATGCGCCCACAGCAGGTAATAATGAAAGAGATGCCAGACAAAATTTGGAGCTACGAAGTTAAACCACAATAGTCCCACTGGAGATTTCACTGTGGGAATCTCTGGCTGAAATTTTTTTTTTTTTTTGTGCAGCCCCTGTGTAATGTAAAGAGAACAAAGCAAGTCCAAGAACACACCCCTATTTTCTGCAGAATTAATGGAGGCATCCATTTCACTGTCAGAAGATTTATATTTCAGATAGACCCTCAGATAGAAAGGATTTTTAATTGCTTTCCTACTGTTAAACCTTATCCCCCCACTTGTTTAGTCTCCCCAGTTCAGGCATTGGGCGTCAATGTGCTTTTGTTTGCTTTAATGCCAACATATCGAACCATTAGAACAGAAGGCACCACTTAGTCTATTACCCAGTCAATTTTCAGTTTAAATACTATTCTTGTAGGCTCATAAGGGATTAGAATTGGTTTGAGTGGTGCAGTGAGCTTTTTTGTCTCTATTGCACAAAACAGGGAGTTATTCTATCTCCTTGATAATCAGTTGCTCAGAGTAAGGGAAGAAAACAGAATTTTGGTTATTGAATATTTAATTCTGGACAGTAGTTAAATCAGAAGTGGGATTTGGGCAATTGCTCAAGCCCCCACCTAACGTACTACAGTTTCAGTTCTTAGTATTCCTTAATTATCCCACTGAGATGTTTGAGGAGCAACTAGTAGTAAATGAACTTGGCAAATCAGCTATTACCCAAGTAACGAAATACAAATACATATGTTTGACAATTCTGCAGGGAAATTGTTGGAGCTAAGATTCTCCATGGATTGTATTGGCCAAGAGAGAAAAAGCAGGTGTTATTATCAAAATTTGTATGCAAACAATTTGACTAGAGTTTTAAAATAATGTGAAGCTTTTTTCCCCTTCAGCTAATTCCAAGCATGTTGGTTATTGTATGGAGAGCACTGATTGTCAAATAATGAATCTGTACCAGCTGTGGATTCACACAGTGACGTAGTTCTAAATATTCAAGGATTTTATGTTATATCTAAAGATGCATATCAACTTTCCATCTAACCTTAAACAAAAGAGAGTTCAGCTCTACTGAGGAAATTGATTTTATTCAGCAGCAAGGCAAGGGAAATTAGTACATTCAATATTTGTAGAAAGAAAATAGCAAAGCCCACAAGTCTGGGTGATTTGAGATTGTTCTTTGTTTTAGTAATTATACCTTTATGTGTTAGATCTCGTATTTGCACTTTCAGAAGTATTCTAATTGGTTTATGCATCAATCATGTCCTGGACCTGCTGGACTTCTACACAATTTTACAATGAACTTACAGTCAAACAAATTCAAAGTGAAACTGAATTCTAACTTTAGTGCTGTATCTATCTCGTTCTGTCTGTCTGGGACATTAGAACAATTTAATTAGTAACCAAATGTCAGTTGCCTCTAGTTCCTTTGCATGATATCTCAATGTGCTAATTTCTCAAATTAGCATAATTTATTATTTAAGCTCTCTTTGGTTCCAGGGACAGAGTTGCTTGAGTTATTTCATCTGAGGCCTGTTATTCATATGCAAGAGGACACAAATAGGAATACTTTGTTGGAATGCATTTACTAATGTTTACTGTAGAGCGATAAGCCAATGCAAAGCTAGGAAAGCCTCTCCAAGCCTCACAGGTCTCCATTTTGCCATTAGCTGTACCAGTTTAAACAGTGTGCCTCAAGAAATATCGACAGGTCAAGTACAGCAGAGAAGAGTGTGTCCCAGTGGCCTTTACACTGACAGTTTCTCCCACATTAAAGAGTTAACTAGCAGCCTACCAGCTCAGAGTGGAAGCTAATGAATGAAATGGAGATTGATATAGACTCTCTTTGGAGGTGCATCGATCTGTATCTTCTGAACTCAGCTTAGGAATTCTGCAGGCAGCATTGCATGAGTAACCCTGGCATGGTGCCCATTAGCAAATAACTCTTTTAATGCTTGTCTTCAATTGATTCACTTGTTGTACTGACTACTATGTAGTGCTGCAAACTTTCTTGTATTTTGCCACTGTAGTAACAAGTTATGTAAAGGAATTTGATTTTGAAAGGAAATTCTCAAGCAACTTTCTTCATTCTGCTTTTTTCCTTCTCCTGCTCCCTGTCCCTCACCCATGCATTGTGTAAGTATTCAACTGACATGGATATTGCCACATACACCCCAAAATTTCAAATTTCAGTGGTTTTATAAGTCATGTCATTGTGCCATGTAAGCTGATATTTCAGTCAGAGCAAACAAAAGTAATATGTTCTTAAATGTGAAGTATTTTCATTTATTGCTTTAAATTGTTCCTGAATTATTGAAGTGTATATGGGAAGCTTTTTTTTTCTTCTTCTATGGTCTCAAGCATGGAATTTACCTATAAAGACAAGTCTCAGAAGGAAGGCCTTTCATATTTTCTGCTTAGCAGGTCAGGAAAGGTGTTCCTCTATTGAACAGCAGAGAAAGAAGTAATCCCTCATCTCCAGCTTTCTGAAGAGCAGTCACCTAGTCCAAGTCTAAGTCTAAATTGCTATGTAGTCAAAGAGGGAGGACAATTCACTCTTCTTGCCTTGAGCACCTGTGAATAGTTGTGCCTAGTCTCTCTGCTCCGCATGTACAACTAGACTTGACTATGTGTCATTTTATGATATGAAATCTAAAGGATACATATAGATTGAATGCCTAACCCTATAAGCAAAATTATGTATGCAAACAATCCAGTATGAACAACCAGAAATTATGACCTAATATTTCTAAAGCAATAAATATGTGAAAACCTAACACAACCCGCAAAATCTCGGTAGGGGCTTTTGGCTGTGGACTTCATCACACAGAAAATTCTAATCTGCCTCGTAGCTCTCCACATTTGCTGTATGTAGTTAGCCATTTTCAAAGCATATAAAATTATAAAACTAAAAACTCTAAAAAGCTAGATGCATTCTGAGGTGATTTTTCTGTCTGCAACTGAATTGTCATTAGGACAGGTAGACAGAAATGTTTAAACCAAACACATTTAAGAATAAACTACATTGTTCCATCTGTTCTTTTTTTCTGTCAAAAGTTTTCTGCCTGTCTTTTTTTTGTCTGTGCCCACTTTTGTTTTTCTGCGTGCAGTGTAGACAGAGAGGTCTTTTCATCATAAAATAATTGTTTTGATTATAGGCTTGAATCAAGCATCTGTAAATCAAGGGGGAACCAGATGTAAAACTATTTGTACCTTTGAAATTTTTTTTGTATAGAAAATAAAAACAGAAAAAAATTATGTAAGAATTTAAAATTATATAATAAGAATTTTAAAGAGAAAATTATTGAGCATTTATGGTTGTTATTTTGATGGCTTTTCATTATTGACAGCAGTAATTGTCAGGCTGGTTTTTTTCTTAATCATCTGTGCCTTCTGACAGTCTCTTGCTTATATGTCTACTAACAGTTACAAGTATTGTATTTTGCTGGTTTAGGAAGTACTAAGTAAAAACCATATTCTTGCAATCTAAGCACACAAATTATTACAGCGATTATTGTTTAATTTCATTCCTGGAACTGCCCATTTTGATTAAGATGCTGACATTATAAAGAAGTCAGGAAAATTTTAATTCATACAAAAAGTACAGGACTTCTTGATAATTTTAATTTAACTCATACCTTACAGTAATATGTGCTTTGATTTTAATCCTTATGCTTATAACTCCATTTTGAAGAGTTTTGGAAAATTGTTTCTGACTTACACCACGGCAGATGAGAATCAGAATGAGGTCTGATACCAGTGTATTTCTTAAGATGGAAGCAAAAGAGTATTTATAAGTAGTTTTTGCCTTCTGAATCTAATGGATTGTCAGCATGCCTGACATTATTCTATAGGCAAGGCCACAGAAAATCAATACATCTTAGGCAAGGTTTAATTTATTTGCAGGTTCTTACAACTAATGACTTTCCTTTTCTGTTTGTTGATTTTCGTTATAGCTTTTGCTCTCATGAATTGCTACAATTTTATCCTCCCATTGTAACACAAACCACAAGAACTGTGATGTCATAATTTTTTGTAGAAGACTAGGTGCATGAACGAACAAAACTGGAAACTGTACCTTAAAAAAATTTGCACAATGGAATTAAGCTTTCTGACTCCCACCTTGGACAACACAATGTATTTTCTATATTAGATTTTTGTTTATTTTACAGCAGCACTAGCAGCCTCCAAAGTCCTGGGCATCTTCGTGCCAGGCACTGTACATAGTCATGTTCTAGCTGAAAATCTCTCCTGTGATGACTTTATCATTGGAATGGAATAAATGGAAGTAGTATGAAGGAAAGTAATGAGGTCATTGTTCATGAGAGAGAAATGAAGCAAGATACCCAAAGACATGTAAAAACATAGCAATTTAGAAATTATTTGTAATTACTCAGGATATACAAAGACAAAGTTTTGAGTCCTATACTGGGTGGTTTTCTGTTGAGAATAGTTTCAAGTGCAGAACAATTCACATGTGCCCATTCTGTAAATAGCACTGCAGTAAAGCCAGCTTTCATGTTCTGGATGGTATTGATCAGAGATGCCTAAATGTGAAAAGGAGGATACTCTTTTTGCAAGAATTATTTACTGAAAATGTAGATGGAGGTTGCTTTTTTGTTATACTGGGAAAGATTGTATTTAACTTAGCAAAAAAATCTCTATGGCTCTGCTGTAGTGTGTTACAAGATCCCATTTCTTCCATTAGTTACCCCCATCTTTTCATGCATGCTTAGTATACTGCAATTCAGGGCATTAACTCCAGCACCATTTCAGTTAGTCAACATTGACAAACAGATAAGCTACTCGCAGACCTAAATGGGATTTTAACTTGTTCTACCAGAATCGTAAACATTTGTCACTACATGGCCAACTTCTAACAAAACTTTGTAACTAGGAATCACTATATCACTGTCTTTCCTACCAACACAAAGACATTTCAGCACAAAAGTAGAACTGTGCAAGACTCAATTGAGGGTGTATGACCGTGAGATCAGGCATTTCAAAGTGATTCTTTGCACTGGCAATAGATATGGCAAATGTATGGATTTTGTTAGGATTCTTCTGAAAGACATATATACAGATATATTTTATGGTCAGGTAGTTGTCCTAAATCCATAGAAGGGAATACAATTATTTCTAGTATTATTTTTCACCACACTGGCTACACTAAAGAAGCCATACTTAATTAATTTCTTATAGTTATTTGACTTTTTTTAAAAGGCAATGATAGCCATTTAAACTTGGTTTAGTTCTTATTGTTCAACAAAAGTTATACCTGATCTCATGATACCAGAGTAAATTAATGTTGGAAGGAAGATTTTACTTTGGTTAAGCAGATTTGGTTCAGAGAACACCTCAACAAATTGGACATCCACAAGTCCATGAGCCCTGACGGGAAGCATCCACAAGAGTTGAAGGAGCTGGCAGATACCATAGTGAGGCCACTCACAATCAACTTTGAGAGATCATAGAGATCAAGAAAGGCACATGAGGACTGGAAGAAAGGAAATGTCGTTCCAGTCTTCAAAAAGGGCAAGAAGGTGGACCCAGGGAACTACCAGTCAGTCAACCTCACCTCAATCCATGGAAAGCTGATGGAGTGCCTCATTCTGGAGACACCCATCTGGATGCCAGGAAGGTGATCAGGAGTAGTCAGCATCGATTCACTAAAGGTAAATCATGTTTGACCAACCTGACTGACTTCTGTGATGAACCAACTGCCTGGATGGATGAGGGCAGATCAGTGGATTTTTTCTACTTCGACTTCAGCAAGGGTTCTGACAGTTTCTCACAACATCCTTACAGGCAAACTCAGGGTGTGAGAACTGGATGAGTGTACTCTGAGCTGGATTGAGAATTGGTTAAATGGCAGGTCCCAGAGGGTCATAAACAGTGGCACAGGGTGTAGTTGGAGGCCTGTCACTACTGGTGTCCCCCAAGGCTCAATACCGGGACCAGTATTGTCTAACTTATCCATGAATGACTTGGATGAAGGGGAGATGCCTCCTCAGCAAGCTCACTGATGACAGGAAGCTGGGAGGTGTGACTGATACCCCAGAGGGCTGTGAAGCCCTTCAGAAGGGCCCCAACAGGTTGGATGGGCAGAGAGGAACCTCCTGAAATTCAGCAAAGGCAAATGCAAGGTCCTGCACCTGGGGAATAATAATCCCATGCACCAGTACAGGCTCGGGACTGACCTGCTGGGAAGCAGCTCTAAGGAGAAGGACCTGGGGGTCCTGGTGGACAACAAGCTGTCCATGAGCCAGCAGTGCCCTTGGGGCCAAGAAGGCCAGTGGTATCCTGGGGTGCATTGGGAAAAGCACTGCCAGCAGATCAAGAAAAATGCTCCTACCCCTCTACTTAGCCCTTGTGGGCCACATCTGGAGTGCTGTGTCCAGTTCTGGGCTTCACAGAACAAGAGAGACATGGAGCTCTTGGAGCAAGTCCAGCAGAGGCTACAAAGATGATTAAGGGACTGGAGCATCTCTCTTAAAAGGACAGGCTGACAGAGTTGTGCCTGTTCAGCCCTGAGAAAAGGCAACTGAGAGGGGTCCTCATTAATGTGTATAAACATATAAAGGGAGGGTGTAAAGAGGATGGAGCCAGGTTCTTCTTGGTGGTGCCAAGCAATAGGACAAGAGGCAATTGACAAAAACTGATGCACAAGAATTTCCACCTCTCTATTGCATGTGTCGCCATGCACAAGACAGATTGCCTAGAGAGAGGTGAAGTCTCTCTCACCGGAAATATTGAAGATCTGTCTGGACACAATCCTGTGCCATGTGCTCTAGGACAACCCTGCTTCAGCAGGGAGATTGGACCAGGAGACCCACTGTGCTCCCTTCCAACCTTACCCATTCTGTGATTCTTTGATCTGAAAAAAAAAATCAGATACATAGACAAAGAAAAATTACTGAAACATATACACAAAAGACAGCTTATATGTGTCTCACAATATTTGCTGTAATGCTCTAACATTATAACTCCAGGATTTTGGGCTATGTCTTTTTCTGATTTAATTATACCTATGTTTTTCTGTGTATGTTCGTGTCGAGTGAATGGAAATTACAGCAAATCTTTTAACTTCATCTAATATACCTAGGTAAATCAGTCAAGGTATTCTAAATAATGTCTTCATATGTTTTTAAAATAGCATATTTTGACTGAAATTTTGCCGTGTTTGGTCTTTACCTAGAGTTCAAACATGAAAGCAAATTTCTTCACAGCTACTTTTTACTGGCTCCACAGCAGGGGAAAATAAAAACTTTTCATCTGTTGTCAGTAAATTATTAAAATTTTCAACTTAAAAAAATCATCTTGATAACCTTGTTAATCAATGTATTAGCTTAGTAGACTGAATTTCATTCTCTCAAATCTTACTCTCAAACATTCTCTGGCTGTTAGCAATGGCTAACATGGCTTCATGCAGCTGTAAACACCCCATTAGCAGAGTTTTACAGGGTGGAAATAAGGAAGGTCATAGGAAGAGCTTTATTAGCCTCATTTAGGAAATGGCTATATCTTCTCTCTTCATCCTCTCTGAAATATGAGACACTTATTCTTGTCCAGTACCTTAAATTACTTGTTCTGATCTATAAACATTAGTCAGCATGGGCCATTTTTATTCTAACACTCTTGAGTTTGATATCTTTTCCCCAACCCACCTGATTCTTCTCATCCTGCCACTGCGAGAGAGGACATCACCCGGTGAGTGGACACAATCTCTCCTTCCCTCTTATACTATTATGGTTCATGAGCAATCTCAAATCTTTTGATTACATTTTATCCTCACAGCTCATTGCATTGAGCCACATATTTGCGATGGACACCAGGCGCAAGCTGGCATTTTTATAAAATCTATGTATACTTTGACTTCTAAATTATTGGCTTTTCACTGTTAGTGTAAAACTGAGATTTCAGCGTGGAGGAAGGCAAAATCCATCAGAAGCCGTCAGGAATATATTCAGAAAAGAAAAATCTTAAAGAACATACAGCATTCTGGAAATGTATTTTGAACTACACTTCAACTGCAGGGCAGAGAGTGCATGAAGTCCCCTCTCCCTGTGAATCCCTAGGGGACTGACAGAGATTTTACCTTCTGCACTTCATCAGTAGACCTGCATGGAGAAGACCTCTTACTCACTCATTTTCTCAACCACTGACCTCAAGAAAAGTTCATGTCCTTGCATGCACATACAGATGTTTATATATAGATATCTCCTACCAATATAAAAGAGAAACAACCA